>CM054057.1:246518247-246834162 GCA_028641055.1 Alopecurus myosuroides | reverse complement strand
TTACGATTGATGGGGCGTTCTGTGGTACCTTCAAATGATTGTGAGCCGTTTATTTTAGTCCATCGTAAGGCTGAAACGAATTCATACTAGTACCAGAATTAGGAGTAGTACAATTCATACTAGTCCCTAATTTCGATCGCACCATAGATGATCTCCGGCCCATTATCGTACAAGGCTTCGGCCCAGCACAGTCCAGTACCGTAGATGACTAGAACCCTAGATCGAGCACGCCCGAGCACAATCGCATTCCCCACTCTCCTCGATCCTAGGCGCACAGACTCGCCGCCGGCGTCCTCGCACCGTCTCTATCGCCGGCGTGAAGAAGGATCGAAGGAGACCGCTATGCCCTCCCCGGCCACCTACACGTCCCCTATGAGGACGCCCTTCTCCAAGCGAGACATGAACTCCTGCCGCCCCGGCTCGATGTTGCTCGCCCGCGGTATCAAGCACCGCTCCTGGCTTTCCCCGGTGACAGGCCGCCGCGATGGAGGGTGCCATGTACGACCTCCACTCCTTTGTACAGCATCAGCTCGACACGCCCTGCCTCTTCGGTGGCCATTCCAAGGAAGTGCAAGCCTCGTTGAGCTCATCTTGGTGGTCGCCGCACCCCACCGAGCTGCTGCTGATTCGGCGACAACCCCGATATGCTTTCACCGCCCACCATGCCGGCATGAAGCTCCCGGCGACATACCTACATGTTGTTGCTGCTGCTTCCGCCGTTGAGGTGGGGTTATGGAGGAGGAAGGCTGCGAGGCGTTCCCAGTGTGTGATGCGGTCTCGCCGGACAGGCGGTCCACGTTCCTGTAGGCCGGGGGAATGAGAGGACGCCGCCCGGAAAGGGCGCAATTGGAGATTGCTATGGCCGAGCTCATAAGCCGCGGGATTGGAGGTCTCCGAGACGATGTCCTTGGCCGCCGACGTGCTGAGGTCCTTTGTCGCTTGCAGTGAGGTATGTGCTCTCTTCAATGATTCAACTGCAGGATTGGATTGATGCGGTGAAGGGAAGGATGAACGTTACTTATGTTAGTGCACAAGTCATTGTTGTTTCAACCTAGGGTTCAGATGTATCTTTTTCAACATTTGACTGATCCAAGCAGAATCATACAAACATGTTTTAGCCAGAACATCCCCAAACAGAGCTTTGGGAATATGACATTTTACTACGTCTTTGGCCGTACATTACTGATCCCTTTTGGGATATTTTCGAACTCTCTGCTCTTACTAGACTTAATAAGAGCATGTACTTTATTGAACTAGGAAATTAAAGATGCTTGGTACCGATCCATTCATCACCGAATTGTGTTTGAGGTAGTAGTATACAAAGTGACTTTTAAGTGAATCATAAGAATAGTAGCACTGCTATATGTTTTGTAGGACTAGAATCTTGGAACGTTGAAAATTACGTATCTGAACATGTTTCAGTGAATCAATCAAGTTAGGATTTAATTAAGTAATACAAGTTATGGACCGAAGCTAAATGGTAATGAAGATCCAAAATGTTTAGCAAAATGGGTATCTATACCTGTGTGCAATCAATCAAGCAAGTGCACGATCTTGAGATATATCTATTATCAGGCCGTCAAATGTTGTTTGATACAGATCACTCAAGAATTTGATGACGCAGACAACCTATGGTTACATGATAAGGTTGCTCAGTGGGGTGCTACGGAACTTTACATGGAGGAAGAAAATAACAGATTACAGTCAGAGGTTGTTATACAGAAGTTGATCAGATTATCAGTTGAGAGTGTTAGTGTAGTTCTCGCCATAGCTGCTATCTTAATTTGCATGTATGTTTAGTTGTCATTCGTGAGAGATATGTTAATAATTTCTGAATTTGCGAGAGATACATTACAATTGCTTATTTTCACTTCAAACTAGATTATATCCATGGAGCAGGGGTCGTCGGCATGCTGGGCGTCGATCACATACATGAAACAGAGCGGTTGCTGCTGCTGGTTCCTTGCTCGCTCGGGAGATCGTGTGCGTACAAACTACAAGCTATCGACTGGGATGTGCTGGGCGTCGGAGCCTGTGTGTGTGTGCGAGCAGGAGTCAAGCAGAGATAGCAACAAGGCAGGAAATTGGCAGTCTGCCACAGACCAGAAATTTTATTTGTTGTCGTGTACTTGTATTCTGTACATGTAAATTTTCTTTGTTCTCGTGACTCTTTTGCAAGATTGCTCGACAGCAAGTTGTACAACTGAGTATAACTTATAATGATTGAATCAGACTTAAAATGATTGAATTTTGATCATCTCCTGCAAGACTGCTCGGCAGCAAGTTGTACAACCGAGAACAACTTAAAAACAATTAATTTCCATCCTCGGCTTCAGGCCATAGCATCAGGCTTAAAATTATTCATTTAAGATCATTTTTGCTATACTGCTTGGCAAGAGTACAGAGGTGGCAGGTCTGGTGGGTGGAGGCTTGCAGGGTCGATTCGGCGGGAGGGCGACGGTGATGCGTGCGTCCGGTGGGGCGAGAACAATTGGCGATTGTAGATAACCCAGCGATACTATTCTTTCGTCAAAATTCCAGCCTACTGGGCCCCACACGATTGATCATGGAACGAGCACATCGTTCGCAAAAAAAAAGGAACAAGTACACCACCGGATCGGTTTCGGCTCCTCTGTACTTCCACTGCGGAGAGCACAAAATAAAGGAGAGAGATTGTGGTTAAAAGGAAGAGAGAAAAAGGATAAAGGCACCACTTTGGTGGTAGAGAAAATTAACTTCCTTTCAGTCTATAAATAATGTTCTATTTTTGTTCAAGTGAAAAAAAATCTTGCATTCCGTATACGTGAATGGATGAAGGTGTTTTTATTTTTTTTTCATGTTTTATTTTAAGTAAAGAGAAAGAAACAAAGGAGTGTTTTTTTGTGTGTGGATTTTAAACAACAATGTTTCATGGAGGTTTTACATTGCCATGAAAATATATGTGATTGTTTTTTCTATAAAAAAGGTTTTTACGTAAAATATTATATTTACATGTGCAACATGTGTGCCGATGAAAGAATAATTATTTCCCCGATCAATTGATAGTTTGTGGTTGATTTTTTGGTATGGGCCGGACCTGTCGCGCACGCTACCGTCTCATACTCAAATTTGGCAAGATTTCACGCTGACATCAAGGGACAAAACAACTCTAGGTCTTTAAATATGGGTGACATCGATTTCCCTGTGTCGAATCGATCCAAGTGTGTCAAGCATATGATCGAAATCGAGCTTTCCAAGCTATCCGGCGAAAGATGTAGGGTTTGGACGAGCGATCAAGAAAAAACAATGGAGGCAACAACGATGGACATAATTAAACTCGACGCGGTCATTGGGCGAGAGGAGTTTGAATATCAGGTTGGTCAGATCCGAAGACGACCGCTTCTAGATTGCACACGAGGCGACAGCCTTGCATCCACCATGATCTACAAGAGTCACGTGGAGGCCTCGAGCTAGCGCCGAAGTGCCTCCTTAAGCAGTATACAGTGGATTGTACTGCATATAATTGATTGAACTGGGAATAGGCTAGAGCCTGGAAGGGCAGAGGCGCAGAGCGGCCTTGGAGGAAGACGATTAGTGTTGGAGCAAGCAGGACGCCGCATGATGTAGCCGTCAGCAGCAAGTCGATGAACGTGGAGAGGGCGGCATGGTCGATTCGTTGTTAATTAGCGACGAAGGCTGCACGACGAGTTCACGAATGAGTGGATGGCGACACGGGCGTTTTCCCGTCGGTGAAGAAGGCGCGGACGAGCAGAGGGCGGCATGGTCGATTCGTCGTCAGCAACGAAGGCTGGCGAATTCATGGATGATCGGATGGCGGCGTTTCCCCATCGGTGAAGAAGGCGCGGACGATGTTGTGACGAGTCGATGTAGGCGCTGGCAAGGTTGGCTGATGTTGGGACGAGTCGATGTAGGCGCTGGCAAGGTTGGCTGATGTTGGGCGGGAGGAAAGAGTGGCATCAGCGCTGAGGTCAGAGGCACGGGTGAGATTTTTTTCACCCTTTTGGATTGGGGTTCCCGTGTTATTTATGAAGGAAATTCAGCATGCGACTTGCGCCCGTTAGGTTAGAGGAGCCGGCACCATCTAGCTCGTGCTATTCAGAGTTTCAGACCTTTCTAGCTTATTTTCAAATGCCCAACCACAATGTTCATACCCATACGTAATTGTATATCATGGCATCAACAACGCAACATGGACTTCCATGGTTCACAAGGTTAGCACAACCTACTTTGCATCCAGCTATCTTTATGCAAGTTCACGTCATGATCTAGCACTTCACTGCTATAGGATTAAGCTTGATCATGGTGCATTAGACTCGGGCATACTTGATCCAGACGGCCTAACTTCTGAAATAGTTAGTGGTAAGTATTGTAGTTGGTGGCTCTAGAACTGTCATATTCTATCTCAAGTTTGCACGCACTTTGCTGGCAAGATTATTACAAATCTTACAGATTTTCGAAAAATATGCAAAATCTGATGTGGTGATGGAAATTTTGCAGTGGCTCTGCTTTTGGTGGTATCTTTTTTTCGTTTTCCCTTAATACTTATGTACTATGTAATCTCTCAAACAAGAACAAATAAGAAACATCAATCTTACTTACGTGACTTCTTTTTCACAGTTAATTTCATGGCTGGACATTTGAAGTTTGTCACCCATGTTAATAAATAGTACATTTGTTGTAGTTCAACCTTTGCTTCCACCGAACATTCCAGATCACTGTGGTTTTATTGAAAGGCAATAGGGTTCACGGAACGGTTGAGAAAACCGATCTTCATCTCCATGATCTTACCTAATGTTCAATAAAAAAAAGATCTGTAGCATCGCACGGGCCTGTGGACTGGTTAGTGTCATCTCCATGAACACCTCGCGCTCACCGGCGGTGCAAGATTAGTGTATGCAAATTGTGGAAAGAATGCATCTAATCGTCGCCTTCTACCTCCAATTGATTCGCGGGCAGCCACGACCATGTCAATCTCCTACATACCACTCGAGTGTGAGGAGTATAGATGCGTTGGGTCCAGGCCGACCCACTGACCCGCTGGACCGGACCTGAAATTTGGTACCATCTCCACTAATATAAAACGAGCGAGTGGGGTTCCATCCAAATAACATCAGCCATTAGATTTATCAGATCCAACGTTCCAGATCAGCTTAACGATGTGCAATTTTCCCACCCCAAGATAACCACGCACGCCTCATAGACAAAAAAAGGACAGCGTTGGGCGTCCCCCGGGGATCAAACTTTTCCATCCCCGGGTCCCCAAGCCGACACGTGTCCATTTTTTGTCCAAATCCCGCTTTTGCTCCCGTAGCAAAAAAAAGTCCAGCTTTTGCTCATATGTAGCAAAAAACGTTTCACCCCCAAAAAGAACAGGAAAAGTCAGACCTCGCCGGAGTTACTGTAGCAAAAAAAAAATGCTTGCTCACCGGAGAAATAACGTAGCAAAAAATTTATACTAAAAAAGCAAAAATATAACCTTATTGTAGCAAAAAATTTATGCTATTAGAGCAAAAACTCGGACCTCGCCGGAGTTACAGTAGCAAAAAATTTATACAAAAAAGCAAAAGAAAAACCCTATTGTAGCAACCATTTGTACAAAAAAAAATCTACAGCATCTCGACTCCGTTGTGGTTCACCGGCGCATCTTCGTCCACTGGGTGCTCCACCCGGTAGGCAGGAGGATGGGAGGCGGAGGTGGTTCACCGGCGAATCGGCCCGGCCGGCGGCGAGGGACCCTGTCGCGCCGGTTGTTGGCGGCGGCGCATCTGGATCGGGCCCCCTGCCTTGGCTCCGCCGGCCACAGGCGCGAGAGCAAGCATGGCCGCCGGGAGGCACGGAGGATGGGACCGCCGAAGCGGTGGTAGGAGCAGGGGCAAGGACGGCGGCGGCCTTGGCGGGCAGGGGACGGCCGGAGCTTGAAGGGGTCCGCCGTCGGCCTCCTGGTCGGCGCCATGGGGTATGCAGCGCCAAGGTCTCCTGGTCTCCACGGGAGCGGAGGCGGTTGAGGAGGAAGATGCGGATAAGTCGCTGCCTCCCGCGTGCCAGCGAGGCGGGGGATCGAGACGCGCGATCCCCCGGCTTATCATCAGCGTTTCCCAAAAAAAAAAGGCTCCAGCACGATCAAAGACAATACAACAAAGAGTTCCAAGTCGCACCTAAAAAGAAAATCCTCAATCGCCAAACGCTACTGGCGGCTCGCCCGTTCGGTCGCACCTAAAAAAAAAAATCCTCAATCGCGAAGCGCTACTGGCGGCTCGCCCGTTCTGTCGCCAAGTGCAGCCAGCCGGCTTCCACCGCGCCGATGTCTCCTTCCCGCGCGCGGCCGCCTTCCACCACGCCCCGGCCACCTTTGACCGTGTGGGTCCACCGTTCCGTCCGCCGCCATCCACCGCGCTGCCTTTCACCGCGCCACTCGACCGCTCCATTTTCCGCATTCCCAATCCGTCTAGGCGCCAAGCGCAATACATATGCCTCGCGCGCTGCCGTCCGCGTTCCACCATGCCGCTCGCTCGAATCGCCGCCTTCCCGGCGAGCTAGGCGCCATCCATCTGCCTCGCATGCTATCGGCCCATTCTACCGCGCCGCTTGCTCGCTCGAATCGCCGCCTTCCCGGTGCGGTCGACACCGTCCATCCATCCGCTTTTCTGAAACTGATTTTGATAACCAGATTGTGAGATTATGAAACCGCCTCCATCTTTAAGAATTGATAAGAACTTGTAAACTGAAAACACAACAGAACTGTTGGAGCATCTGTTTAATGTCGTCGATCCCCACTGGTTAGTGATGGGGATATCACAGATTTCTCATGACACTTGAACTATCCTGGCAGCTTGTTGGCTTTTATAATGTGGCCGTACTATACAAAAGGTGTGATAAAGGACCACATGAATTGCTCAAAACCCACACCTAGAGGTGTTTGGGACCTTAGCTTGATGGAAATAAAGTAGTTTTTGCAATTCCCTTTGCCCAGGAATGTTAGACTGATTGAACATATAACTAATTTGCTTATCAGTCTGCTTGATTGCAGGGTTTGCTGCTCCTACAAAAGTTGTTCACTATTATAATGTGTTATATCCAATGGGTGTTGATGTCATAGAAAGAAAAGAGAAATTAGGATACAGGTTGTCCTTAGCGTTTCTTACATCTAGATACCTGTAAATGGAACTAATACTTACCTTCTCGGTTTCATATATTTCCAGTCTTTTTGTTTCCGATATATTGTTCAATAGATGAAATTTAGAGCAAATACTGAAACATATATGTAGCTCTTGCCATCAAAAAATAAGTACTCCCTCCGATCCATATTAATGATCGCTAAGTCGTATGTATCTAGCAGATACATCCGACTTAGCGACCATTAATATAGATCGGAGGGAGTATATTAAATCACTATGAATCCTTCTTGCCATAAACTAACCGGTATCATCGGCCGTGATAGTACAGTAAACACTATGGGACTTCAATGCCTCAATGACACTCCTTAATCCTTATCACTACATGGAGCTCTAACTTTGTGTAACTTTTCTTTTTACACTAATTAATCCTTTACATTATTTAAAGCCATGTTGATGCAGATTTTGTTGTTGTATCATATAGTTTGCCGCTTCATTCTCTTCGTGTTTGACCCGCATCAGAAAAATATCAATATACTTGACCCAATCCTTTATTAGATGTGTGAAAAAAAGCAATATGTGTGATTTATTTATCTTACAATTGCTATTGAAATAGGAACAAATTTCTGAGAATACACGTGCATTGCACGTGCACCATTACTAGTAATATATTAAACTTCAAACGAACGTTTTGGAACCGTTCTGAAACTTAATATTTGCTCAGACTCGATCATACAATTTACAAAAAGAAGTATCTTTTCTAAGTTTGTTATCATAACTGCTATGACATGTAGAGACATTACATGCATTTGACTATCTTTTGGTCAAAACGTATGAAATTGTGCTATTCGAAGTAATTGACTTGCCATGAAAAGAAATGCTGGACCAAATTGGGTTCTCACTTCCATTGTCGTGAAACATCACTCTTATCATCGGACTCTTGCTCTGACGGCACTATACAGCAGAGCACTTCCATCAATCTTGATCTGATCTGACGGTACAGAGCCGCACATGACCCACAGAGCACGCTAGAAAATGGGCGTTGCTCAACATTGGCCTCTTGCTGTGCCGCAACGAGGACAGTCATCTCCAGCCGCTCGTCGAACACCGTCGCACTCTTGTTCTTCCCAACTAGTCCAGCAGCCGTTGCTCCCAATCATCTCTGTCTGAAATCAGGAAAAATACCGGATCGGCCATCAGCTGGCGCGCTCTTTCGCGACGCCAGAAGCAAGGCCCGGAACTCCCTTGCCTCTTCAAAAACCTCCAAGTTGCAGGGAATGACGTGCAGGCAGTGTTTTCGTACCTTCGCAACGTCCAACAGCGTCAGAGCTACGCCGGTGAGACGAGGTCCAGCTCCAGATGTGGCAGCAGCAAGTCTTCCACGGCTGGCTTAAGCTGTAACAACAGGTATCTCGACGCTACATCCAACAGCTCTTTAGCCTGAAGACATACTCCAACATATTCTCAAAGGCTTCTGCACTCACATCGTGCCCGCGTCGTCTAACCTAGGCGGCCCAGGAGACCAGAGCCGCCACCTCTCGCCCCCTCCCCCCGTCCCCTCCCCTCTCCGTCGCTGCCTGAGATGCGCCAGGCAAAGGCTGTGCGTTGCCCGTGACGGCGGCGGCGGGGAATTCTCCGATCGAGCAGCGGCCGGGAGCGGTTCTATGGGCGGCTGGCCATCGATCCGCGGCGACAACGACAAGGTACCGCGGGGCACTGTTGGAGTCCCGACCTTCGAACGAAGGCGGCATCCCCCTGCAGATGTGCTGACGAGCAGCGGCCAGCTCGGGCCTAGATGGGCTCGGGCGGGCTTTCTTCTTGCATCTCGGCAGCAGGATGGTACGGGGGGCACCCGGGGAGCCCGTCTGCTTGGCATCGTGGTGGTGCCGGTGGCTGGCAAGAAGGCGGCAGGCTGGATCCCCTCCATCCGGCCGCTGTTTTCAGGTGTTCAAGGTGGAGGCAGCGGCAAGGGAGGCGCCCTGATCGGCTGGCGGCGGTGGTCATCCTTAGCCGGAGTTTCCGGCAAGGATGGTGGCCGCAGATTCGGATCCCCGCTCGATCTGTCGTAGGTGATCGGAGGCCGATGACGCGTGAAGGGGTCGGTGAGGGGCGATTGGAGGTCTCTGCCGAGGTCCGGACAGTGGTGTGCGTCTCGTGATGCGACACCATGCAGATCCAGCCACATGAAGGATGGGTCATGTCTCTGCCGATGAAAATCGCGCCGACTGCGGTCATGGCGGATGATGGCGGCGTATTCGACGTCGTTTCCTACCAAGGCATCGTCATTGCAGTTCACAGTACCTCGCTTTGGCATGCTCCGGGGGGAACTCTAAATCTGGGTTATCCAGATTGGATGATGGTGGCACCATTGGTGTCGCTCTCCCTCCTGAGGGCGTCATTTTGGAGCTGTGGCTAGAGGGACCTGAAGATGAAGCGGTGTTTCATTTACTGCATCAATGACGGCGTTTCTCGGTAGCTTGGTGCTGCGAGGTCTCGGTGTTGGACGTGGGATGATGGACGCGCGCAGGGCGGTGGTTCTGTCTGGTGCCTCGGTGGTATCGACGGTAGGTCTGACTTGGTGAATGCCTCGATCTCTGTCCTGAATACGGGTGAGCGGAAGACGGCGGCGGTAACTCTCGGAGCATGTACGTCGGTATGCACTGCGGGGTGCTGGACCAGTTGCGCCCCTTGCTCGCTGTCGGGCGGCATGGTGAGGCCTTTAGATTTTAGACGATGCGTGTTGGTGGGTTTTCAGTGTATCGACTCTGTGATTGGCCACCCCCTTCATTAGTTTTGTTGGTAGCGAGTTGTCGCTAGGATTGGTGGATTCAGGTCTAGTCGATTGATGTATCTACTTGTAAGACATGATGATTTCTGTTTTATCGTTCAATAAAAACCGGCTGTGTGCATCATTTTGATATAGAGCCTGGTGGTAGAACCTCCATTTCTCAAAAAAAAATTGTTATAGCCTTCAGGAAAAGTGGCACGAGAGATCAGGGATGTGCACGCACGTGTGGGGAGGAAGGGGGTGGCCACGACGTGGCTTAGGGTTTCTCACCGTGTCGGAAAACAAGAAAGGATGGCGTCGGGGAGGACGAATTCCGGCGAGGAATACTAGCGGCCTGGAGGTGAGATCCGATGGGGCGAGCGAGGGGAAATGAAGACGGGACTCAGAGCTTTAACCGAGAGTAGATGGGAGGGATTAAGGCGGTCTTAATCGTCGGGAATTTGTCGGCAAAATCAATTGCCGAAAGTGCCCTTACAATTTCCTGCGTTGAAGATGAGGTGACGTCAGCTGTGACGTAAGCTCGGGTCCCACGTGTCATACGCACACAGAGAGAGAGGGAGTGAGGCGGGCTGGGCTCTGTGGCTAGGCCGTGGGCTCTACTCTCTTAAGCGCGCGCGTGGCGCCGTAGCTGGCTGGGCTGGGCCACTTTGGCCTGGCTCGTCCAGTTTCCTTTTCATTTTTTTTCTTCTCTGGTTATTTTTGTTCTGTTTTCGTTTCCTGATTTATTCAAATAACCATAAATTTTGATTGAAAAATCCAAATGACCTCAAACAAAAACGTATGGTTTTGTAAAAATATTTCTTTTCAAATTTAAACATTTGTGTTCTGTTTCAACACACTTAAAATAATCATATTTTCAGAATATGATTAAATAATTAATAGCAATTTTATGTTGTTTTTAAAATTAGGGAAATTCTTAATTTGAAGTTAGGGTCAAATAGAAATCAAAGACAACCTATAAGTGAAGTATTATTTTTTAAATTCATCTCTACTTATTTTCATATTATTATATTTTTAAAATATGAGTAATTACTAATAGCAACTTAATGCCATTTAAAATATAACATATCAAAAAATTAATATTGTTGACAAATAAAATTTCATAGAGTTACTACTATTGAAAATGTTGTTTCCCAAGTGTAACCTATTTTCACAACACAAAAATTTATTGGAAACCATTTTATAGAATATGGTTTGTTAAAGAAAAATAATAACTATAGAATAAAGAAAGAATATTTGAATAAGGTTTAGGGTTTATGGAATAGAGGTACGATGGATTCTTAATTCCAATTTCATTGAAATATGTATTTTTTTCCGTTTATTTCTTGCATCTTATTTGTTTTTTTGTGACTTGCATAACATGAAATCAAAGAAATTCAAATTTTTATGATTTTTGCACTTTCCAAAATCAGGGATGTTAGATATGATGATCACAAAAATTTGGCATCAAACAATAGTATTAGTACTGAAAGTAAATGTAGGCATGTGTTCCATAAACCATCGAATCATCGAAAGAGAACCTGATAATCCCATTATCCTACCGAGGCCACAAAGGAACTAAGCCTCCATCTTAAAATTAGCTATTTGGAATTGGTGTACCCAAATTTCGTTGTTTGATTGGTCCTAGTATATGGACATAGAAACGGTCAGGAATACTGATGACCCACAAGTATAGGGGATGTATCGTACTACTTTCGATAAATAAGAGTGTCGAACTCAACAAGGAGCAGAAGATGTTGACAAGCGGTTTCGATGAAGGAATAAGTGTAAATACTGGAAAATAGATTTGTAGGGGTTTTTGATACTGCAGGTAAATAAAGTGCGAGTAAATAAGATGCAGTAGTAGTAATTGCAGCAAGTGGCCCAATCCTTTCTTCAGCAAAGTACAAGCCAGTGAGTATACTTATGATTAACAAACGTTCTCGAGGACACACAGGAGGTTCCAGTCAAGCGCTTTTTTTTCCATGTAGTTGAATAATTTTGGTGTTTTGATAAGTGTTGTGTGGGTGAACCTATGCTAATGTACCATCCCATCCAAGACTAATACATACTTGTGATTATACCCCTTGCAAGCATCCCCAACTACAATAAAGTAATTAAGAAATAAATCTAACCACAACTTTAAACTCCGGGATCCTACGCTCCATCGTGTAATTGTTTCCTAAAGGGGTTTAGGTTACTGTCATTCCGGCAACCCCATAATTAGTAGCCAAATACACAATGCATTCCCCTAAGCCCATAAATGGTGAATTATCATGTAGTCGACGTTCATATGACACCACTACAAGAATGACACCACAACTTAAATATCAAACATTAAATATTACTCAACATTACTTCACTACTAACAACTTGACTTCTCCCATGTCCTCAAGAACAACACGAACTACTCACAACACATCATATGGATCATGATCAGAGTTGATATAATGGATGATAACAATCTGGTCATAAAGTGCAAACACCGATAAATCTCACAAGCCTCAACTACTAACAAGTAATCTACATCGGGAGAGAGATCTAATGCAAAACAACGATACAGACCCATAATTGTTACAGCGGGATGAAGGTGGATGATGAGGGTGATGGTGCTGGTGGTGGTCATGATGATGATGATCTTGATGATGCCCGGAGTGATGACGGTGACGATGGCGGTGATTTCCCCTCTCCGCAGAGGAATTTCCCCGACAGATTTCTCCCTGCCAGAGAGCTTTTCTCTCTGGGTGATTTCCGCCCCGAGGAGGCGGTGGAATAATTCTTCAAAGATGGAATGAGGCTTAGGGTTTCCTGGGGGACAAGCACGCCAAAAATATCCCCAGAGGTGGGCCAGGGTGGCCACACCTATAGGTGGCGCGGCCAAGGGGTGGGGGTCGCGCCACCCCATGGTGGCCCCACTCTGCTCTCGTTCTGGTTGTGTTATTCCTATGAACTTTTAGTACACCCCCGGTGTCCCACTTCTTCTTCTGATCTTCTGAAATATGGTATCCCGACGGTGCTTTTTTCCATCAGATTCCTGGTCCCAGTGTTTATTCTCCAAAAATTATAAAACATGCAAAATAAGATAAAATAACATAAGAGATGCATCATAACATGAAATATATAGATGAATAACAGAAAATTATGATATAAAATAGTGATGCAAAATGGACGTATCAACAACCCCCAAGCTTAGACCTCGCTTGTCCCCAAGCAAAACTGAACTCAGAAAATATGACCATAGGTTTATGGAGTGAAGAGTCGATAAATAAAATACGGACAAGAAGCATCACATCTATCTATGCACCAATCATTATAGACAACAACTTCCTCTCATAAAACCTAACTTAAAACGAGTAATGGGAGTCACAAACAAAGATGCAAAAGAGAGAATCAAAATTGGTAATGGAAAACTTCATTCTTGGTCAGAGAACATTTAATGATATCCTGCTTATCTTAGGTGAAGTCTTTATAATAAGGCTCATTTTGTAGAGCTTAATTTTTAATTATAACAATTCTTTTACAGTGATCTATAGCTTTTCAAAGTAATATTCATTCAGATAATAAAGCATGTGCTGAACAAAGAAGGATAGAAAACATGATCGAATAAATCAACATATAGATGATGGGATCACAAAAACTCAAATGCTTGCTGGAGACAGAGAGAAATGGGTTTACTGACTCAACATGAAAGTAAAAGAAAGGCCCTTCGTAGAGGGAAGCATGGATCACTCATGTGTTAGAGCTTTTATTTTATTAAACAGAGGTATTGAAAACATTTTTAAGAGAGGTGTATGCTTATGTCAATGAATGGTAAACAGACAATACAATATGTCACAAGCCAACTAAACTTCATAAGAGCGGCTCCCATACGAGGGACGCAACTGGTGTAGAAGGTCATCCCTCATTCCCTTTTGTTTACACGATTATGCTTTGACTGAGAAATCAGGGGGAAAATAGTGGAGATAATTTGTGTATTAGTTTTGGGGCTGGGCACCCCGCTGCCAGCTCTTCTAGCATTCGGATAAGCGGATGAAGCCACTAGTCCAGGTGTTTTAAGTCCAATCAACAAGTGAGATAAAGATTCTCTATTTACGTTTTCATGAGCTAAAACAGGGGCACAAAACAGGAATACTTTTGAAGGTTTTAGAGGTAGCACATGAGCAATTTACTTGGAGTGACAGTTAAATACCACATGTTGGTAGGTATCGTGTACACAATGGAAATGTTTTGGGGCTCAAGGTTTTGGATGCACGAGAAGCGTTCCCTCTCAGTACATCGTTTTTGGCTAGCAAGGTTGGGTAGCAAGCATAAGAGTTGAGGGAAAACAAACAAATATATATATGATGAAACCAATCATGCAATCTTCATTGAAAGACCAAGCGATCTTAACTTGTGAATACTAAGTTTACGAGCTAATAGGCAAAATCCTCTTTCTTATACTAGCATCTCAAATTATTATTTCTCTGACCCAAGCTAAGTTTGCCAAAACCAACTAGATTAACTTGATGATCTGTAGAGTGATACAAAATACTAATAACAAGCTCAACCATATGACAGAAATTGAAAACAAAAATAATGTGTGCAGAAAGTAAATGATGAAACTTCTCATTAATATTTCAAACCGGCAACTCACACCAACGGATAAAACGATAACCACCTAGGGAGAGACACTTCCATACTGCAAACCATCCTATATGATAACTTCTCTATTCATGATAGTGATATGATACCGCGGCACTCCCCCAAGCTTGGAACAAGCTGAGGGGATGCCAAACCCAATGGAGAATCAATTCTTCGGTGGTGGTGATGAATCCTTCTCGTCCTCGGCCTTCCAAGGTAAAGGTTCTCCATCCACAAATGATGTCTTGGTCTCCATCATCCTGAAACTAGCAGCAGAGCTTATACGTTTAAACATGCTCTCATACTCACAGTTCTGGTTATGCACATCATAGAGTTGTGCTTGCAGATCATTGGTGGTCTTGGTGAGTGACAAGATCTCCTCCCAAAGCTTCAAATGTCCCCTCTTGTATTCAGCAATCTGCTCCGTATTTATCCTGTGAATGATCTCAACTTCACCCTCTGCCATCTTCTTGTACCTAAAGACTTCTTGCTCCAGCTCCTTCATCCTTGCCTCCGGACTGCCTTCTCCCTCAGGGCCCCGAGCATCTTCAATCTGCACCTTCCCGTCCTTAAGACACAATTCCTTGGGATGCATCTTCAACTCGTTCATATACGGGTTGACGACGTTCTCAAAGAAATTGTCCTTGGGAGATCCAGGAAAGGACATTGTGGCCCTAGATCTTAAGATGTAACCTGGCAGAAACAGCTCAAAACAAAAACACGACGAGAAAACGATATACGGACCTCGGGGGATCCGGGGGGTTATATAGCAAAAAGTTTCATAACGAAAGGAAAGTCCATGTCGAAAATGAGTCGGAGAGGGGTTCTGGGGTGCCCACACCATGGGCTGGCGCAGCCAGGGGTGGGCCCGCGCCACCATATGGTGTGGAGCCTCCGGGCTCTATCTCCGCCTCGTTTCCGGCTCATAGTTTTTCATATTTTCCAAAAACAGTAAAAATATAAGTTGGAACATGTTTCGCGAACATTTTCTTACCAAAACCGTTACCTATTCGAAAACTGACTCTGCAGTTTCTGAAATATGCTTCTTAATAAACTCTTTCGGGATCATGGCGTGAATAAATCAACATTTTCATTATAAGGATCTCCGGAGATATAATGCTTGAGTCTTTGGCCATTCACCACTTGTGAGGAGTTGTCTTCAAGGGAAACAATTTTAATTGCCCCCGAACGATATACCTCTTCAATAACAAAAGGTTATTGTGACGCCCCGGGATCGGGCACTATGCAGATTTTAGCATTTCCGCCAAAATCCACATAATAACCGATTCCAGGTTGCCACTTGTGATAACATTACAACAGTTCACGAATAATCCACAACAACAACAGAGGAGGTATATACAAGAGTCAAGGATACAACTGATACAATACAAAGATCCAAATAACAGCGGAAGAAACAACATAGTGTCCGACTACGGACAAGATACAAATTGGACTAAGAGTCCTGAAGATAACCGATGGCGTCCAATCCCTGCCCAGGCCAACCCGGAGGGATTCCCAAGCTAACGTCGTCAGACTTCAAACCTGTTGACTGCAATGTGGAATATGCAGCCACGAAATGGATTCGTGGGTCGGTACGGTTAAGTACTGGCAAGTCATACTCACAAGATACCAGCGTAACCAATCATCACAAGATACAAATACTTTGGGTACAACGGAAAGGAAGGGATTATTGCAAAGCAGCGGCAGCGGGCAGCACTAACAACTAGAGAGACGCGCTACAACTTTCGGCTATTAGAGAGGGATAAGAGAGCGTATCAGAACCAACTACAACTACTCACCAAACAATACCCATCCAATGTTACCCCTACTAAGGAAGCAACCCAAGGAAACTCACACGGTTGATTAAGGTGACATTCATTTTTATGGTGGAGGTAATCTATATTACTAGTCAAGTTATCATCGTTAAGTGTAAGTTGTCTGAGTACTTGTTAGCCAGCACTTTCACCAAGTCATCCATAACCGCGGACAACACGGCTTCTCGAGAAGATTCATCCCTGCAGGGTGCACCAATTTGGCCGTACACGTAAGAATAACCCGCCAGGCGGGGATCAAACCCACCAAGCAGGCCACTCAACACAACCCAACTCTTCTTTGCATCAAGCCCAAAGAACCACGTGCTGTGCGTGCGCGGCTAATCGAGCCCCCACGAAGAAAAGGGGTGTACCATCCCAAGTATGAAAAATAGCCATTAGAATGTTTGCTACCTGTTATTTTATGTTTTGCATCATGGCATCATGTTCATTGCATTTGTTTTGCTTGTTTTCCATTTGTTTTCCTCTGTTTTGCTTTGTTTTCCATTTGAATTTCAAACCAAAATTCAAACCTTTTGTTTCATCCTTGTGATGTTACAATTCCAAATGAATATTTCAAATCAAAACAATCATTTGTCTCCCTTAAAGTTGTGATTCCCAAAAACTGTTGTTTTGTTTCTATCAAAAATTCATTTAATATCAAACCCTTTTCAAATTCATTTGCATTTCCAAAACAGCAACCCTTTTGAAAATTATGAAAATGACAAAGCACTTTCATCTTTTGTCCCATTAAACTAAGGTTCAAACTAATTAAAATTGTTGCTTTCAATATTTCACTTAATACCCAAAATTCATTTAAATTGCATTCCAACTCATTTAATTTTCCAAACAACAACCATTTGAATCAATGAAACAAAACACTCCAATCAACTTGTTGCAAAATGACTTGAGGGCCCAAAAACTAATTATATGTTTCCTTTTAACAATAACTCACTTAATCTCAAAATAATGCAAATTTCAATCAATTACAAAACAACACTTTTATTTTGAATCTTTTTGAAAACCAAACTTGACAAGTTGTTAATATTACCTAATTAATCAATACCAAATTTATTCTAAAATTTTCCAACATCTAAAACCTTTATATTTCTCTTCCTATTCATGTTTCAGCAAAAAAAAAAGTAATGGAACAAAAAGAAATAAAAGAAGAGAGGAGAGAGGAGCACACCTAAGCCCACCCCAAACCAGCCCACCTATTTTCCCCCTCAGGCCCGATACCCCTTGGGGTCGTCTTCTTCCTCGTATGGACTCCATCTGAAGCTTCCACGTATACAGAGAATGGAGGAACGGCTGATCTCTCCCCCTCCCTCCTATAACCTAGCCCCTGCCCCCTAACCCTAACCCTACACTTCCTCCTCCTTCTTCCCTCTCACCGCCTCCACTCCTCCCTCTTCCTCCATCTCCTTCTCCCTGCATTTTTTCTTCTCTCTGTACTGAAACTGCAGCTCCACCCGAAATCCTCCGTCTTTCTCCGGCGACCGCCGGAGTTGTGGTCGTCCTCCGAGCGCGCTGGGGCCGGGAATGGAACCCCCCGGCCCCCTCTTCCTCCTCCACCCTCCGGCACGAGCCGGGAGGGCTCAGGGCGCCGCCGCCATGCCCATCTCGCCGCCGGCCTCCCTGCTGCCTGCCCCGACCGCCTCTACCTCTGTCCCCCCGAGGGCCTCGATGGTGAGCTCCTCTGTCTCTCCCCCCTCCCCCTCCTCTCCTCTAGGGCCGCAGTACCACCACGCACCCGCGCACAGCGGCCGCGGCGCAGCACAGCGCCAGCGATCCCCGCCGGCGATCCCCTCTGCTCTGTACGTAACAGAACAGATGCAAGTTCAGTTAACCCGCACCAACACCTTATCCACCCCCACCACCCTACCTGTCACCAAACAAGTCACAGAACAACTGGTCACAGTCCCTAGCGCGCGCCCTGGAGGTGCCGGGTTCGATCCCCCTCACCCCACCTTTTTTATCTTTGTTTTCCTTTTTTCTGCCCGAAGTTCAGAAAGACAGATCTGAGCACTTAACTCAAAAATCGATATAAAATTGAATATCACTCCAATTTGAATGATTCAAAATCCTGTGGATTCATAATTTTGTGCTCCTTCTAGTAATGACAAGTTTGCAACATGTTTCTGTAACAATTTTTGCACTAAATAATTAATTACTGAAAATGCAATAAAATTTGGAAACTTTGGAATTTCATAACTTTAGTTCTACTCATCCAAATTAAGCAAACTTGGTCTCTAAAAATTTGTCTTAACAAACTCTATACATTTGTATTTTATTTGGTCACAATTGAATTACTTTTGAGCATGTTTCCCTCTGTTTACTAAAAATGGCAGAATAAGAATGATTATGGAAAATTGCATAATAAATTCAATAATCCCCCAAAAATTATGTTTGATAGATCAAAATGTTTAGTGAAACATTTGCTACATGTTTTCAACCTTTTCAATGCAATTTGTTACTGTTTTGAATATTTTAAATTGGTGCAATATTTGAAATCTTGCTTAATTCATTTAATTTTGCAAAAATCATAACTTGGGCATAAAAATTCCAATTTCAATAAACTAAATATGTTTTCCAATCAAATTTTCATGTACTTTCCAAATATCAATTTTGTTTGCTGTTTTGAATAATTTAAATTGCTGAAAACAACTGTTTCTTAATTATTGCATTTAAAATTGCCAAAATAATAACTTGCTCATTTTAAATCCAATTTCAACAAATGAAATATGTTTTCAATGCAAAATTAAACCCTCTTTCCAAATATAAATTTTGTTTCATGTTTTGAATAATTAAAATTGGTTAAATAATTTAAACCTTGTTTAAGTCATTTAAAATTGTTAAATTCATAAATAATTTATTTGAAATCCTTTTTCAATAAGTGAAACATGTAATCCACCCAAAATTGTGTGTTCTATTCAAATATGAATTTTGCTATCTATTTTGGACAAGTTAAATTGGTGAAAACAACAAATGTTGGTGTGATACCTTTAAGAAGCACATTTTCCATAACTTAATAAACAAATTCCAAACTTGTTAAACCTTATTTGCAATTGTTCCTATTGTTGTTATTTTGCTGTTTTCTTCATCCATGCATCATGCTAATTCACTTACACAAGTTGCTTAGTTGTAAAACAAATGTTTCAACCTAAATTCATGGATTTTCCATATGCAACCCAAATTGCATGTGGGTCCATTTAATCATGTTGTTACCATGTCAACTAGTTTATTTTGATGCATCAATTAAATGGTCATGCATCATCCCATGTTTGTGCACTATGCCATGTTATTGATTGTTTACCTCTCTGCGTTGTTTGTTTGCTTCTTCTCGGATACACGACGACGTTGAGACCGACGATACTTACGACACCCCTTCTAAGGAGTTAGCTCAGTACCAGGCTACTGGGTTTGCAGGCAAGTATTCACTCACATGAACCATTGTGTTCCTTTCAACATTGGATACCGATACTTTCCGTTGTCTATTCTGCTAGCCTTTTGAATTGTTGCTTCTGTTACGAACCTATCACATGTATCCTTTAACCCTGATATTGCCTCACCTCCACTCCCATAACCCCGTTGTTTGAGCCCGTGTCTTACTAGCATGCTTAGGGTTGTTCTGCTCGAGTCTGTTACCCGTTACTTTCTGTTATCATATTTCTATTATGTTCTGGGGCTCGATGTTAAGCAACAACATGTTAATTTTGAGGTAATAATAACTTGCTGATAAGGCACCGGCAGGAGGCCCGGCGTGGTTTTGAGGCCTGCTAGTGTCGACCCTAATAGGAAAAGGGTCTTGTCTACTGATCCATGATGAGCGCACTAACTGCATGTGGGAAGCGAGTATGGGCGCCCCCCTCAATTTGACTCGATTCGCATCTCGTCCAAATCACCACACTTAGTTCGGGCTTTCCATTTGCTGCACGCACATGCAGGTACGAACCCTTGGCGCCAGGGAGGAACTTTTGTAGTCGGCATTTAGGGCGGCGTGGTCTTCCAGTGCTATGAGGGTCCCCTTTTCTTCGTGGGGCTCGATTAGCCGCGCACGCACAACACGTGGTGCTTTGGGCTTGATGCGAAGAAGAGTTGAGTTGTGTAGAGTGCCCCGCTTGGTGGGAGGCATCCCATCTGGCGGGTTATTCTTGCGTGTATGGCCAAATTGGTGCAACCCTGCAGGGATAAATCTTCTCGAGAAGCCGTGTTTTCCGCGGTTATGGATTACTTGGTGAAAGTACTGGCTAACAAGTACTCAGAACAACTTACACCTAACTAATGATAACTTGACTAGTAATAGGCTTATTGACACAACAACTTGATCCATCATTAATTCAACTGTGTGAGTTATCCTCGGATTGCTTCTTTGGATAAGGGGCGAGATCCAGGATGGGTTTGTTTGGAGTTAGTTGGTAGTTGGTTACGATACGCTATCTTATCTCCTTTCTGTTTAGCCAGAAGTGGTAGTACCTCTGTAGTTGGTTAGAGCAGCCAGTTGCAGCATCTTTTATATCCCCTTTCTTCCGTTGAACCCAAAGCATCTGTGCTTGGTGTTGACGGGTTACACTTTGGTGAATTGTGAGTCTTGCTTGCCACTACGTTTATGTACTGACCCCTTTGGGGCTGTGGTTTCCGCAGACTACGTTTCCGAGGATCCCCATGGTGGCTACTACGTGGAGTATGACGAGACTGCTGACGAGTAGATAGCGGACCCGGGCAGGATCCGAGACTTCGTGGATGGGCTCCGTCTTTTTCGTTTCCGGCCTCTTAGGCCTATTTGGTTCTTGTCTGTACTCAGACATTTTGGATGCTTCCGCTGTGATGTAATGATGATATGTTGGGACATGTGTCCTCTGAATGATTGTATTTGCTATCTCTGCTCTAATGAGAGCTATTTGCAACTTATTTCAATCTTTTGTGTCGTAGAGATCTGTTGTGATATCACTTGTTCCAATGTCGTTGACGTACCATGTGTGTATGTTTTGAAGTACATCAATGGAAGTATCCTGATTTCTATGGGATAGTTTACGTCGACGCTGAACAGATAGGGGTTGGTTGTCACACATACGTGTGTTGGCCTACTCGTAAGAGGACGCGGGTGCCGGTAAGCTCCGTAATCCAATCTACTACTGTTCAACGGAACGGCGAGTATCCTTTAGAAGTCCGGGTGCGACAAGGGGGGCCCTCATAGCACTGGAAGACCACGCCGCCCTAAATGCCGACTACAAAAGTTCCACCTTGGCGCCAAGGGTTCGCACCTGCATATGCATGCATCAAATGGAAAGCCCGAACTAAGTGTGGAGATTTGGACGAGATGCGAATCGAATCAGAATTGCGGGGGGCGCCCATACTCGCTTCCCACATGCGGTTAGTGCGCTCATCATGGATAAGTAGACAAGACCCTTTTCCTAATTAAGTTCGACACTAGCAGGCCTCAAAACCACGCCGGGCCTCCTGCCGGTGCCTTATCATCAAATTGTTATTACCCCAAACATTAACATGTTGTTGATTTAATTGAAACCCAACTATCGACTAAACAGGTGATAGAACAAAGGACAACAAGACTCGAGCGCAAACAACACTAAGCATGCAACTACGACACGAGGGCCAACAAAGGTAAACAAACAACAGTTAATAGGAAGTGGAAGGAAGGCTATATCATGGCTGCAAGGTAAACATATGATAGGATCGAGACACAAGCATCGAATCATAAGGCTAGCATAAAGACAAAGGAAAGAATCGGTAACAAGTGAGGAAAGGCAACATGGGTAGCAAGTGAGTATACTTGCCTGAGATCTAGCAAGTAGAGGTACAGAACTTGTCGTTTCTCACATCATCTCAACGTCCTATCCGCGAAGAAGCAAATCACTAAAAGAATCAACAGATGCAACAATTACTTCTACGGCAAAAGGTCAAGCATGATCCTATTTTATATGCATGACATGCGGGATGCAACGCAAAATTACAACTTAGACAATTTAATCGGACCCG
Organism: Alopecurus myosuroides; assembly: GCA_028641055.1. Lineage (NCBI taxonomy): Eukaryota > Viridiplantae > Streptophyta > Magnoliopsida > Poales > Poaceae > Alopecurus > Alopecurus myosuroides. The sequence continues at coordinate 246,811,855 of CM054057.1, read as the reverse complement.
GAGTCCGGACAAATAGAGATTGGTTCAAGTTATTTATCTAACCATCAAATTAAATGTTGTTTAGCATGGAGAACAATAAATAGGTGAGCTAACAATATTAAATGGAATAGAGCATAATTATTTAAATACCCCAACACATTCCATATGTTGTTATTTAGTGAACATGCATAAGACAACTAAGGATGCAAGAAACAATATGCAAACATGAGCATGGATGACATATTAATATTCCTTGCATTTTTCTGGTTGAAAAACATATAAAATTTATTTTATTTGGAGTCAGGGTTTGAAAGTTATAGGCATTTGAATTTATGGGGTGCATTTTGTGAAGTGCAGGGACTTGGTGGTGAAGAAACAGTGCGTGGAGGGGCCTCTGTGTGAAACAGGGAAAGTGCAGGGGCCTGGGTGCGAAAGTGCCAGATCCAGATCTGGATCTGGACAGTCTCCACCGGGGACTGAGCCAGCCCCTGCGGCTGACGCGCGGGCCCGAGGGCGCCAGCGAGGCACCGGGACGGCTGACAAGGACGCCACCATCGCTAACGGGTGGGGTCATGCGCGCGCAGAAGAATTCGAAAAAAAGGCGGAGCGCTGTGCTCCGCGAGGGATTCGAACCCCGCATGCGCCGTACGCGCGGAAGGGCTCACGCCACTGGGCTGGGCTGGATCTTGTGATAGACTAGGGACTCTTGGGGGTTTTGAGGCGAGCTATCGCGCGGAACTGAACTGAACCATAAGTTCAGTTACTGAACTTTGCGACGAGGGCGGACGGATCACCGGCGACTGGCCGCTGCTGCTAGTTGCGCGTGAGTGTGGGCACCGTGTGGGGGGAAGAGAAGGACGAGGGGGGACGTGCTCACCGAGGCGCTCGGAGTCGTCGTTCGCTCGGGGAAGACAGAGGGAGCGACGGAGGCGGAGCTTGGAGACGAGCTGCGAGACGGCGGTGATGTCGAGCTCGGAGCCAGCGTGGTGAAGCTCCTCGGTGCCTTCCCTGCAGACGTAGGGGTAGAAGAAGGTGCGGCGACTCCGTTCCCGCGGTTTCCCGGCCCCGTCGACGAGCAGAACGAAGGCGAGGGAAGCTTCAAGAACCGGCCATGGATGCGGTGGAGGGGAAGGTACAGAGAAGAAAAAGGGAGGGGATCGGAGGGGAGAAGAAAGGAGAAGGGCGGCGGCGGAACAGTGGAGAGGGATCCCTAGGGTTTCCCTAGGACCTCGGGGTAGATATAGAGAGGGAAGGGAGCAGGTAGGGCTGCAGGTGGGGGAGCCCTCCCCTTTTCTCTGTCTCTGTACGCAAGGAGGAAGACGACAACGACGGGGGCGCTTGGGCCTGGGGTAGTAGGTGGGCTCAGCCCACTTGGGCTGGCCTGCCTCCCCCATTTTTTTCTTTTCCTTTTTTTTTGTAGGAAAGAAAAGAGAGAGAAAAGGATAAGTATTAGGGGGTTTTCATTTCTGAAATAATTTTTATTGACTTACAAAGCAGCAAAGCCCAAAGTGTGTTAACTTTGTTTTCAAAATTTCAAATTTCCAAATTGATTTGAATTTTTGTTTTTGAATTGGTTTGCAAACAAAGGTGCAAATGATGCATGATGCAATGCAAGGATGTCATGATGCGAAAGGAAAACAAACAATTTCTAATTTGGGGAAAACCCCGGGTGTTACAGTCGACACCACTAACAAGGGATTGCGCCCTCGCAATCCGCCAACGCCAAGAGAGAGGAAGAAGCCGGACTATCGAGTCTTCGGTCACCTTGTTGATCTCCTAGACACCACTAACAAAACTTCTCGACACCACTAACAAGAGATTCTTGCTCACGTTGATGACGATGTTCTTCCACTAAGAATCTTCCGATGATCGAACCCATTAGGTTAAAGGCTCAGAAAACGTCCACCCACGTAGGCTTCTAAACTTTGAAGATAGACAAGAGGGGAGACTCCAAAACAAATAAGATTTGAGGAGAAATAGAATAGAGATAAGGAGAAAACAAGAATCCTATTGAGATGTTTCCAAAATAGTTTAGCGGAAATAGTTTTTGACACTCTAGAAACAACGACCGTTAGCGAGGTTATCCTACAGGCTTTGCAGACCCGTTGCTTCGATAACCATTCGTATCGAGACAACATCGGGAATCGGAAACCATGCTCTGATACCATTTGTGACGCCCCGGGATCGGGCACTATGCAGATTTCAGCATTTCCGCCAAAATCCACATAATAACCGATTCCAGGTTGCCACTTGTGATAACATTACAACAGTTCACGAATAATCCACAACAACAACAGAGGAGGTATATACAAGAGTCAAGGATACAACTAATACAATACAAAGATCCAAATAACAGCGGAAGAAACAACATAGTGTCCGACTACGGACAAGATACAAATTGGACTAAGAATCCTGAAGATAACCGATGGCGTCCAATCCCTGCCCAGGCCAAGCCGGAGGGATTCCCAAGCTAACGTCGTCAGACTTCAAACCTGTTGACTGCAATGTGGAATATGCAGCCACGAAATGGATTCGTGGGTCAGTACGGTTAAGTACTGGCAAGTCATACTCACAAGATACCAGCGTAACCAATCATCACAAGATACAAATACTTTGGGTACAACGGAAAGGAAGGGATTATTGCAAAGCAGCGGCAGCGGGCAGCACTAACAACTAGAGAGACGCGCTACAACTTCCGGCTATTAGAGAGGGATAAGAGAGCGTATCAGAACCAACTACAACTAATCACCAAACAATACCCATCCAATGTTACCCCCTACTAAGGAAGCAACCCAAGGAAACTCACACGGTTGATTAAGGTGACATTCATTTTTATGGTGGAGGTAATCTATATTACTAGTCAAGTTATTATCGTTAAGTGTAAGTTGTCTGAGTACTTGTTAGCCAGCACTTTCACCAAGTCATCCATAACCGCGGACAACACGGCTTCTCGAGAAGATTAATCCCTGCAGGGTGCACCAATTTGGCCGTACACGTAAGAATAACCCGCCAGGCGGGGATCAAACCCACCAAGCAGGCCATTCAACACAACCCAACTCTTCTTCGCATCAAGCCCACAGAACCACGTGTTGTGCGTGCGCGGCTAATCGAGCCCCCACGAAGAAAAGGGGGACCCTCATAGCACTGGAAGACCACACCGCCCTAAATGCCGACTACAAAAGTTCCACCCTGGCGCCAAGGGTTCGCACCTGCATATGCATGCATCAAATGGAAAGCCCGAACTAAGTGTGGCGATTTGGACGAGATGCGAATCGAATCAGAATTGCGGAGGGCGCCCATACTCGCTTCCCACATGCGGTTAGTGCGCTCATCATGGATCAGTAGACAAGACCCTTTTCCTAATTAAGTTCGACACTAGCAGGCCTCAAAACCACGCCGGGCCTCCTGCCGGTGCCTTATCATCAAATTGTTATTACCCCAAACATTAACATGTTGTTGATTGAATTGAAACCCAACTATCGACTAAACAGGTGATAGAACAAAGGACAACAAGACTCGAGCGCAAACAACACTAAGCATGCAACTACGACACGAGGGCCAACAAAGGTAAACAAACAACAGTTAATAGGAAGTGGAAGGAAGGCTATATCATGGCTGCAAGGTAAACATATGATAGGATCGAGACACAAGCATCGAATCATAAGGCTAGCATAAAGACAACGGAAAGAATCGGTAACAAGTGAGGAAAGGCAACATGGGTAGCAAGTGAGTATACTTGCCTGAGATCAAGCAAGTAGAGGTACAGAACTTGTCGTTGCTCACATCATCTCAACGTCCTATCCGCGAAGAAGTAAAGCACTAAAAGAATCAACGGATGCAACAGTTACTTCTACGGCAAAAGATCCAGCATGATCCTATTTTATATGCATGACATGCGGGATGCAACGCAAAATTACAACTTAGACAATTTAATCGGACCCGGAGTCCGGACAAATAGAGATTGGTTCAAGTTATTTATCTAACCATCAAATTAAATGTTGTTTAGCATGGAGAACAATAAATAGGTGAACTAACAATATTAAATGGAATAGGGCATAATTATTTAAATACCCCAACACATTCCATATGTTGTTATTTAGTGAACATGCATAAGACAACTAAGGATGCAAGAAACAATATGCAAACATGAGCATGGATGGCATATTAATATTCCTTGCATTTTTCTGGTTGAAAAACATATAAAATTTATCTTATTTGGAGTTAGGATTTGAAAGTTATAGGCATTTGAATTTGTGGGGTGCATTTTGTGAAGTGCAGGGACTTGGTGGTGAAGAAATAGTGCGTGGAGGGGCCTCTGTGAGAAATAGGGAAAGTGCAGGGGCCTGGGTGCGAAAGTGCCAGATCCAGATCTGGATCTGGACAGTCTCCACCGGGGACTGAGCCCGCCCCTGCGGCTGACGCGCGGGCCCGAGGGCGCCAGCGAGGCACCGGGACGGCTGACAAGGACGCCACCGTCGCTGACGGGTGGGGTCATGCGCGCGCAGAAGAATTCGAAAAAAAGGCGGAGCGCTGTGCTCCGCGGGGGATTCGAACCCCGCACGCGCCGTACGCGTGGAAGGGCTCACGCGGCCCGAGGGCGCCAGCGAGGCACCGGGACGGCTGACAAGGACGCCACCGTCGCTGACGGGTGGGGTCATGCGCGCGCAGAAGAATTCAAAAAAAAGGCGGAGCGCTGTGCTCCGCGGGGGATTCGAACCCCGCACGCGCCGTACGCGCGGAAGGGCTCACACCACTGGGCTGGGCTGGATCTTGTGATAGACTAGGGACTCTTGGGGGTTTTGAGGCGAGCTATCGCGCGGAACTGAACTGAACCATAAGTTCAGTTACTGAACTTTGCGACGAGGGCGGACGGATCACCGACGACTGGCCGCTGCTGCTAGTTGCGCGTGAATGAGGGCGCCGTGTGGGGGAAGAGAAGGACGAGGGGGGACGTCCTCACTGAGGCGCTCAGAGTCGTCGTTCGCTCGGGGAAGACAGAGGGAGCGACGGAGGCGGAGCTTGGAGACGAGCTGCGAGACGGCGGTGATGTCGAGCTCGGCGCCAGCGTGGTGAAGCTCCTCGGTGCCTTCCCTGCAGACGTAGGGGTAGAAGAAGGTGCGGCGACTCCGTTACCGCGGTTTCCCGGCCCCGTCGACGAGCAGAACGACGGCGAGGGAAGCTTCAAGAACCGGCCATGGATGCGGTGGAGGGGAAGGTACAGAGAAGAAAAAGGGAGGGGATCGGAGGGGAGAAGAAAGGAGAAGGGCGGCGGCGGAACAGTGGAGAGGGAACCCTAGGGTTTCCCTAGGACCTCGGGGTAGATATAGAGAGGGAAGGGAGCAGGTAGGGCTGCAGGTGGGGGAGCCCTCCCCTTTTCTCTGTCTCCGTACGCAAGGAGGAAGACGACAGCGACGGGGGCGCTTGGGCCTGGGGTATTAGGTGGGCTCAGCCCACTTGGGCTGGCCTGCCTCCCCCATTTTTTTCTTTTCCTTTTTTTTGTAGGAAAGAAAAGAGAGAGAAAAGGATAAGTATTAGGGGGTTTTCATTTCTGAAATAATTTTTATTGACTTACAAAGCAGCAAAGCCCAAAGTGTGTTAACTTTGTTTTCAAAATTTCAAATTTCCAAATTGATTTGAATTTTTGTTTTTGAATTGGTTTGCAAACAAAGGTGCAAATGATGCATGATGCAATGCAAGGATGTCATGATGCGAAAGGAAAACAAACAATTTCTAATTTGGGGAAAACCCCGGGTGTTACAGTTAATCCCATCACGAGAGTAGTTTTCCTGCAAAAAATCTGAGACGAGACCTATACAATAGGACTTTTTCACCAACATGAAATTCTCTTTTAATAATTCTCTTATCATGCCATCTTTCAACTTTCTCTTTAAAGAGCTTAGCATTTTCATATGCTTCACTCCTCCATTCATCTAAATAACTTAAGTCCAGCAACCTTTTCTCACCAGCAGGTTTAAAATCTCTATTTAGGTCTTTCACTGCCCAATAATCTTTGTGTTCTAATTCTAAAGGTAAGTGACAAGCTTTTCCATAAGCCATTTTATAAGGAGACATGCCCATGGGATTTTTGTAAGCAGTTCTATAAGCCCACAGAGCATCATTTAATTTCTTAGCCCAATTTTTTCTAGATTTGTTAACAGTCTTTTGCAAGATAGATTTGATTTCTCTATTTGATAATTCTACTTTCCCACTAGTTTGAGGATGATAGGGTGAGGAAATTCTATGATTAACATCATATTTAGCAAGGGTTTTTCTAAAACATCCATGAATAAAATGAGAACCTCCGTCAGTCATAAGAAATCTAGGTACATCAAACTTAGGGAAAATAATATCTTTAAGCATTTTTAATGATGTTTCACCATCATCACTTTTAGTAGGTATAGCTTCTACCCATTTAGTAACATAATCAACAACAACAACAATATGAGTGTAGCCTTGTGAAGGAGGATAAGGACCCATAAAGTCAAAACCCCAACAATCAAACGGTTCAATAACAAGAGAATAATTCATAGACATTTCATTACGTCGAGAAATATTTCCAAACCTTTGACATTCATCACAAGATAAAACAAATTTCTAGCATCTTTAAAGAGAGTAGGCCAATAAAAACCTGATTGTAGAACCTTATGTGCAGTTCTATCTCCAACGTGATGTCCTCCATAAGCACTACTATGACATTTTCTCAATATCTCTCGTTGTTCATTTTCAGGAACACATCTTCTCATAATACCATCAACACCTTCTTTATATAAGTGTGGGTCATCCCAAAAATAATGCCTCAAATCATAGAAGAATTTTCTTCTTTGCTGAGCTGTAAAGGTAGGAGGCAAATACTTCGAAACAATAAAGTTAGCATAACCAGCATACCACGGACTCTCTTGAGAGCTCACTTTTATTGCAGCTAATTGTTCATTAGGAAAACTATCATTAACAGGAAGAGGGTCATCAGGGATATTTTCTAATCTAGACAGATTATCAGCAACATGATTTTCAGCACCCTTCCTATCCATAATATGTAAATCAAATTCTTGTAAAAGAAGCACCCATCTAATAAGCCTAGGCTTAGCATCTTTCTTTTCCATTAGGTACTTAATAGCAGCATGATCAGTATGAATAGTGACTTTAGAATCAACAATATATTGCCTAAATTTATCACAAGCAAAAATTACAGCTAGGAATTCTTTTTCAGTGGTAGCATAATTCTTTTGAGCAGCATCAAGGATTTTATTATCATAATGAATAACATTTAACTTCTTATCTATCCGCTGTGCTAGAACAGCACCTACAACATAATCACTAGCATCACACATAATTTCAAACGGTAAATTCCAATCAGGTGGTTGAACAATAGGGGCAGTTATTAAATCCTTCTTTAAAATTTCAAAAGCTTCTCTACAATCTTCATCAAAAACAAAAGGTACATCCTTTTGAAGAAGATTAGTAAGAGGCTTTGATATTTTAGAGAAATCTTTAATAAACCTTCTATAGAAACCAATATGACCAAGAATACTACGAATACCTTTGACATCCCTGGGACAGGGCATTTTCTCAATAGCTTCAACTTTAGCTCTATCAACTTCAATGCCTCTTTCAAAAAATTATGTCCAATAAAATCCCTTCATTAACCATAAAATGGCATTTCTCTCACTTAAGAACAAGATTAGTCTCCTCACATCTCTGCAAAACTTTATCAAGATTCTGCAAACAATTATCAAAATAAGTTCCATAGACGGAGAAATCATCCATGAAGACTTCCACAATTTCTTCACAAAACCAGGAAAGATAGCACACATGCATCTCTGAAAAGTAGAAGTAGCATTACATAAACCAAAAGGCATACGTCTATAAGCATAGGTTCCATAAGGACAAGTGAAAGTTGTTTTCTCTTGATCAAACTTTTTAACAGCAATTTGAGAAAACCCAGAATAACCATCAAGAAAGCAGAAATGAGTTTTCTTAGACAACCTTTCCAACATTTGATCAATAAAAGGCAAAGGATAATGATCTTTCTTAGTGACTTTGTTAACCTTCCTAAAATCAATGCACATCCTATAACCAACTACTACTCTTTAAGGAATAAGTTCATTATTTTCATTTGGCACAAGAATCATCCCTCCTTTCTTAGGGACACAATGCACAGGACTAACCCATCTACTATCAGCAATAGGATAAATAATACCAGCATCAAGGAGTTTCAATACCTCATTTCTTACCACATCCTTCATCTTAGGATTTAAACGGCGTTGATGTTCAACAACTGGCTTTGCATCAGATCATCAAGAGTATAACCAATAGCACCTCTATGTTTCTTCAATATCCCCAATAATCTCTCCTCTTCTTTATCAGAAAGTTGAGAACTAATAATAACAGGATATAATTTCTTATCATCAATATGAGCATATTTAAGATTATCAGGAAAAGGCTTTAAATCAAAAACAGGATCTTCCTTGGGTGGTAATGTTGTACCCAAGTCTTCCACAGGTAAATTATGTTTCAGCATTGTTGGATGATGTGGGAAAATCTCATCAATTTCATTCCTTTCTTCCATAAAGACATCACTTTTGTGCTCTTCCATGTATTGCTGCAAAGAATTGTTAGGAGCAAGAGCAATAGCAGCAAACTATTCAACTCTATAATTTTCATTAGGTAATTCAGCTTTATTGGGTGTTTTAGCAAATTTGGAGAAACTAAATTCATAAGATTCTCCATCAAACTTTGTAAGTATTTTATCCTTTTTACAATCTACTAGCAAATGTGCTCGTGCGTTGCAACGGGAAAAATTAATCTTTGCACAATCCAAACATTATGCATTATATCTGCATCGGGATTGGCATCACATACGCATCAACATCGTACTTCTCCAATCAACATCAAGTTCTTGGGCAGACTTTGGTTGACTATGCTCTTCCGTGTGAAGACCGCCATATCTATTGTCGCGGCCACCACAACGACGAACCCTCCCACCCCTTGGGCGGGGTTTGTTATGTGGCAAACCCACTAAGACATCCCTTGATACAATATTATTGAACCCGGGCAATATGCTAGATAAACTAACCGTCTAAGTATATGCATAGAAAGATGCATTTTTTTAAACTGAAATTCATAATTCACTTAACCTACAAACTTAATTTGTTATGGTGCAAAATATAACGTGTCACAAAATCTTTGGCAACATATTAAGCATAGTGAGCAAGTATGAATACAAAAGGTTCGCAAAATATTTGCTAGTGAAGAAAAAAATGATTACAAAACATTTACATCATATTTTGCATGCTTGCCTGTTTCAAAAAGATATATAGATAATTTTTTTTGCAAGCTCTAAATAACCCTTAAGCAACGGAAGCTACTCAATGGACACAATTAAGTTTTTATGAGCATTTGTATCCACTGTCGGACAAGCCTAATGAATGCTTCAATGGAGCCTCTGTGTTGCACAAACGTGAGCTTATGACGTCACTGACAAAGACTCCATGCGCGCATATGCCAAACACAAGCCAAGGCGCGGAGCTTGAGTGCGGACCGTGAACAAAAAACGTTGAGCCAGACACAAAGTGACTTAGTTCATAAGCCAGAAGAAGTTAAGACTAAGAACTGCCTTCAAAACATATCCGTGATCCATCAAGCATTCAGACACCAGTGCTAGTGCATTCACCTAGAGTCCATCCAGTTTCAGATTTACTACCTAGTTAGGAAACTATAGAAGCGACGATGGTCATGGGTGGCATATCTCTTGATCGGTCTGTCAATCTATGCGTCAATCGAGCACCTGGAGGTCATCGTACTCGGGTCCGGAGATGGCGTCGGCCATGATGGCGAGGGACTGAGCACGCCGTCCGCTTCCAGGAACAACCGCGTCAGGTTCTCCGAGTAGCCGCTTACCGGTGCCACACCGACTACACCGTCACGCCAGGACGGCACTCACCTCGTCGAAGTAGTCCGGCGCAACACCGTGTTCTATGCGTGAGGAGGACAAGAGGACGCGGGCGCATCTTGGAGGGGAGCCTGTGCGCGCCATGGAGGGACAGGCGGCATGTGACATCCACCCGGCCTGTGTATTTAGCTGGGCTGGTGTACTATCCGTGGTCGATGCAGGTCCCCTCAACGGAGTAGAGCTTGGCGAGATGACCATGGGTACAACTGTAGCTATTTTTGTTACTAAACGTCACTGACAAACAGCTGGGCAAACAAAAATCTAAGGAAGACTGGTTACTCGAACAAGACAATCACGGTCAGCCAGTTACGAAAAAAATCACGGACATGAGATCTGGGGCCGTCCTGGTCGACCTGGGACCTGGGAACAAGAGAATCACGACATGCCACGAGCCACACCGCCTCCAGCATCCTGTCCGGCGCCACGGTCTGCGCTCCGCAGCGGCATTGGCTCCGACCTTGGTGTCCACGCGGAGAGACAGTTCACGTACGCCCTCTCCCACCTCTTCTTTGAGCCCAAGGAGGACATAAGTCGCATGGGCCGATGCTACGCGCAGGCGCAACTCTTTGGACAACATAGCCTATAGTCTGTCCGGTAGTAGTCGGCGACCTGGGCGCCGCCGTTGTCGCCCTAGAGAACGAAGAAGTGCGCTGGCGGTAAAAATTTAGTCTGGACAGGGATGTCGGTCAGCCGTCGCTTGGCCGCTGCTTCGGCGATCATCCAAAGCCGGACGTAGTCGAAGCATGACCTCCGCCGTCGTCCTCCGTCTCCGGACGGCGGCCGCGGACGGACAACAGCGAGAAAGCCCCAACGTGGCGGGGAGAGGGGGTGTCGAGGACGAAGACCCTCCTGCAGGCAGGGTTGGACTCGATTGCGATGGCGGATATGTTGCCTCTACTGCTACCTTGGTGTTCGATCGATCAAGATCCAAATCGGTCAGTTTAAGGAGGGCTGGGTAGCAAGAGATAGAATCAGAATCGCCGGGGGAAAGGACGGGCAGCACATGGACGGCACGCTCAGGAAGTTTCCACATCCAACGGCCGATGGACGAAACCAACTCAGCGCGAGCTACGAAAAAGACGGCCGAAATTTTCGGTGGACGGAAAAAAGGGTAAAATAGCATGTTGGACCGGAAGAAATCTTCCTCTCTTTATTATTAGGTAAAGATAACAACACCACAAGTATTTAAGAAAGGTCTACCAAATATGATAGGACAAGTATCACTAGCAGAAGTGCCTAGTACTAGAAAATTAGCAGGATATTTAGTTTTACCACATAAGACCTCCACATCTCTAACAATACCAATTGGAGAAATAGTTTCCCTATTAGCAAGTTGAATAATCACATCAATGTCTTCAAGTTCATAAGAACCAATTTCGTGCATGATTTCTTTATAAAGCTCATAAGGAATAGCACTAGAACTAGCACCAATATCACATAAACCATAATAGCAATGATCACATATCCTAACAGATAGCACTAGAACACTAGGTTTCCTAGATTTACTAGGATGAGAGACAATATTAGAAGCATCTTCACAAAATATAATGCGTCCCTCTTCTACATTTTCAGAAACAAGGTCCTTTACTATTTCTACTATATGTTCTACAGTTAATTGTTCCTCAGGTTCTACAAATTTCTTTGCACTTCTATTAATAACACTAGCTAATATAGAGTGTTCTTTTAGTTTAGCAGGAAAAGGCATTTTCTCAATATAAGGTTCATGCACAATAAAATCAACAATATGAACTTCTATATCTCTAACAGGAACACAATTAATAGTATGTTTATAAGGTGCATGGTCCTTATCCCATTCCTTTTTAGGAATATCAATGTAAGAAGCAAAAGCCTTATATAAGTTTGCAGCAACTTGAGAATCAAGACCATAAACAACACTAACATTATAAAAATCCTCAGATGACATAAAGGTTTTAATGCATTCATAGTCATAATTTATACCTGACTTTCTACCTTTGTCATTCTCCCATACTTCAGTGTTTTCTTGAATACGGTCAAGAAGATCCCATTTAGCTTCATCCTTCATACGTGTAAATGATCCAGAACAAAAAGCATCGAATAAATCCTTATCATGAAGAGGAAGCCTTGCATAGAAATTATTAATCACAATATTACTGGGGAGCTCATGAATGGAGCATTTGAGCATTAGTAACTTCAATATCCCCCATGCTTGGGCAATAATCTCTCCGCCACGAGGCCAAAAATTATATATATAATTCCGATCTCAATGGATTTCACTTGGAGGATAGAATTTATAATAAACGAGAGGTATAATTTCCTCCCATTCAATAGTCTGGCTATTTTTCAGCAGTTTGAACCATTAAGAGGCTCGGCCTGTCAATGATACAGAGAATAATTTCCTCTTCACTTGCCTCATAGTAATACCTTCACACTTGAACAACCTGCATAATTCATGTAAAAAGAGCAAATGATCACCGGGATGGACATTTCCATCACCTGAACAACAGTTATCCATAACATGTTTAACAATCTTTATAGCTATTTTATAAGGATCCAAATCATCAGGCGGTGGGTCACTTACTACCCTAGCAGTGGCAGCAGTGCCCGCATATAAGGACTCAAAAGGAGTTCCAAACATAGCGTAATAAATTAGTAGACATTAATAAAAACAACACTTACAACAGAAGCTTTCTTTATCAATTCCACTTCCCAATAGCGCTTCACTCCCCGACAACGGCGCCAGAAAATAGTCTTGATGACCCACAAGTATAGGGGGTGTATCATAGTACTTTCGATAAATAAGAGTGTCAAACCCAAAGAGGAGCAAAAGGTGTTGACAAGCGATTTCGATGAAGGAATAAATGTAAATACTGGAAAATAGATTTGTAGGGGTTTTTGATATTGCAGGTAAATAAAGTGCGAGTAAATAAAATGCAGTAGTAATAATTGCAGCAAGTGGCCCAATCCTTTTTTCAGCGAAGGACAAGCCGGTGAGTTTAATTATGATTAACAACCGTTCTCGAGGACGCACGGGAGGTTTCTGTCAAGCGCTTTTGTTCCATGCAGTTGAATAATTTTGGTGTTTTGATAAGTGTTGTGTGGGTGAACCTATGCTAATGTACCGTCCCATCCAAGACTTATACATACTTGTGATTATACCCCTTGCAAGCATCCTCAACTACAAGAAAGTAATTAAGAAATAAATCTAACCACAACTTTAAACTCCGGGATCCTACGCTCCCTCGTGTAACAGTTTCCTAAAGGGGGTTTAGGTTTCTGTCACTCCGGCAACCCCAAAATTAGTAGACAAATACACGATGCATTCCCCTAGGCCCATAAATTGTGAAGTATCATGTAGTCAATGTTCACATGACACCACTAGAAGAATGACACCACAAATTAAATATCAAACATGAAATATTGCTCAACATTACTTCACTACTAACAAGTTGACTTCTCCCATGTTTTCAAGAACAACACGAACTACTCACAACACATCATATGAATCATGATCAGAGGTGATATAATGTATGATAACAATCTGGTCATAAAGTGCAAACACCGATAAATCTCACAAGCATCAACTACTAACAAGTAATCTACACCGGGAGAGAGATCTAGTGCAAAACAACGATAGAGACCCCAAATTGTTACAGCGGGATGAAGGTGGATGATGAGGGTGATGGTGCTGGTGTTGATGATGATGATCATGACGATCTTGATGATGCCCGGAGTGATGACGGTGACGATGGCGGTGATTTCCCCTCTCCGGAGAGGAATTTCCCCGGCGGATTTCTCCCTGCGAGAGAGCTTTTCTCTCTAGGGTGTTTTAGGCCCCGAGGCAGTGATGGAATAATTCTTCAAAGATGGAATGAGGCTTAGGGTTTCCTGGGGGACAAGCACGCCAAAAATATCCCCCAGAGATGGGCTAGGGTGGCCACACCTAAAGGTGGCGCGACCAAGGGGGGCCGCGCCACCCCATGGTGTGGGACCATGGTGGCCCCCTGGCTCTCCTTCTAGCTGTGTTCTTCCTCTGGACTTTTAGGACACCCCCGGTGTCCCACTTCTTCTTGTGATCTTTTAAAATATGGTATCGCGACGGTGCTTTTTTCCATCGGATTTCTGGTCCTGGTGTTTATTTTCCAAAAATTATAAAACATGCAAAATAAGATAAAATAACATAAGAGATGCATCATAACATGAAATATATCGATGAATAATAGAAAATTATGATATAAAATAGTGATGCAAAATGGACGTATCAAATACCAAGCCAACCCCACACCTATATCTGCTCGCACTCACGAATAAGGAGCCCCTGACCTTAGAATTGTCTATTGGAATTGGTACCTGAATTCAGATGTTGGTTGGACCTAGTATTCAAACCTCGAAACAGTCGGGAATACCAACCCCACCCCGCGCCTATTTCTGTTCGCACTCACGAATACGGAGCCCATGATCTCCGCATTGCGTGGAATTGGACAGCTACACGTACCTCTTCGTCCCGAATATAACGTGAGCAAGCCAAGGGAAAGGGCAGCGGACATAGCATCGACAAGAATCCAGTGGCAACACGGATAAGGGACCTGACGCCCTCCTCTTCCCTAGATCCATCGTCACTCTTTCCACATTTCCCTTACTCCTATTACCACCCCAGCCCAATTGTTGGCACCCCCTCTCTAGAGCTTGCCCCTAACCCTAGATCGACAGGTAGGGGAATAATGGGAGCTGGAGGGGGAGCGACGACGAGCGACGGTGGAGAGGCGTAGCCTGTCCAACGCCGCATCTCCCCCAGTTAGCCTTTCCATGGCATCCTCCACTTTAAATCCTCCTACTATCCAAACCCTTCTCTATTGTATTATTTAGCTAAAATTTGATATATTATTATGTAGGAATGATTCAAGAATTGATATGCATTTGTAAATTGTGATATCAGTTTCATCTACGCCTCCATGTGATTCGAATCAAAGATCATATATGATGTATTTGCTTCATGTTGATGTTTGAAACTGAATGTCCGCATGCTCTCAATAATTATGTGTGAAAATATCATATAGAAACATTGTAATATACATATATAAACATTGTAATATACAAACAACTATTTTTCACAAATACACACAATTCTTTGTTTTCCAAACTCAACAAAACATTGAATTCCACGGTTTGTACATCCAAACATGAATTGGAATTGGATGTCACGCTTCGATTCCAGTTGCAAATACAATACACATCCAAACAACATCTTAGCTTTGAAATTGGAGTTTAGTTAGTTTCCATCTCATTTTTTGTATACCCACTTCAATTTAATTCAAAGGTTGAATACCAACACCCAAACACAACCTAAGTGTAATGAAGGATGACCTTTTCCGGTCTATAGCAACGCATTAACTCTTTGGGAAAACACATGAAAGCTTCAAGCTATATCCCATCCCCACTGATATACTATATGTAAATGTTGGGGTCGCGGGTTCCGAACTATAAAAGTTGATACAAATTCCAGGTAAAACGCAAACACAAATATATAATAAAACATATATTGCTCAAATCTAAGATCATGTCAATCGGTCCCTAGTAACAAACATTAGATGTAGCAAAGTTGCATCAACGTCACAATAGTAACATATAAGGACCATGAACACAAATTCTAACCCAATCATCATCCCATGGTTGGAATCAACTAATTTGCATACACCAACCATAGAATGGGCTACTCACACATGGCGATGGAGATCAGCAAGACGGCGATTTAGAGATGTCACCAAGTGATTCTGGCAGCGGTATTCCCTCCAATTACCTTCTCGCAGTGGCTTGCACAACCTCTATTTTTTCTGGTTTTTAACGTTGCCCCTTATGCCTGAATAAAAAATCTCCGAAAGATAATATATATGGGGTTTAGGAAAAAAAATGAAGGCGATTACGAAAGAATCGCCGCGATCCGTGGTCGAGGGGCAAACGAGGTTTGTCGTCATAAGTAATCCCCCCTTGACCGGCCACGCCAGTGGGCCTCAAAGTCCGCCACTTGGTACTCTCCGGTGCCTCTAGTGTGCCCAGTCTCTTCGTCCTCAAAAGGTAGGGATGTCATAATTTTTCCTATTTAATTAGAGCGCGGAAGGTTCTCAAAACTCAAAAATACGAAAAGGAGGATTTCCATCTTACATAATCAAATAACGAAATTATGTATTTTTTTTAAAAAAATCTTCTAAGTCAAGAAAAACATTAAAGGAAAATTGAGAACCATGAAAAATAATATGCATTACTTATAAAATAGCAAACATGTCCGGATACATTTAATATCACACGTTCAATTGCCTCTGACCAGTGATCCAGATCGTTCCATTGTTGAGCACAAGCTGACAAGTAGAAGATATGCGTCACGCCAGTTCAGAAGAAAGTCACTATGCATATCGGATCCATGGGAAAATTTATCGTACAATCAATCAAGTCGCGTGCGTCTACACCTAGTATGAAATCGGTCTAGCTAGCTTCAAGAGCCCCCGCGCAACGAAAGATGATTCTTTGAAGAGATAGTCGTGGCCAAGAACATATTCCTTCACCACTCACCACTTGGTTCATGCACGTGATAGTACACTAGAGCTAGGGTCGCCGATGATTGTAACATCACGTCCCTTGCCGCCTACTCCCCCTTACAAGAGGTTCATCCCCTTCTGACCATTGCCATTTGCTGTTATCCACTGATGCAACGTTCATGCCCCCCACGCCATTTTCGCTTTGAAAACTACTGGACTGGCAATGATGGTTTTGATGATCTGGTTGCTGAATCTTGGGGACGGAAAACTACTTGCAGCGATCCTTTCCTCAGATTGCACTCTAAACTGACTAGGCCGTCGAGGGTCTTGAAGAAGTGGCACACACAGAATATTGGTGATCTCAGTATTCGCGCGGCCATCACTAGCGAGCTGATCGGAAGGCTTGATGTCGCTATGGACCGCTGATGCACCCAGAATGCATCTACTTTTCCAAGCACTTTGCATCGTATTTCTCTCCGGAGTCCCCCCATAATTGAATAAATCTACAGAATCTGACGCTGTTTTTAGCAAAAGTCTTCTTTCCGTCTATTTTCGCAGGACTTTTCACAGTGGACGAAAACCACGTAACTTTTTATGGAAAAGAAGGGGAATGAGCACCAGATGGGGCCGGGGGGCCACCCGAGGGCCAAAAGGGGGCCCCACACGCGGCCAGATTCCTTGGCCGCGTGGGGTCACCCCTTTTGGGCCTAGATGGCCCACTCCGGCTAGGTCTTCGACGTACCCCTCCATATATACGAGAAACTGACGGGTTTCGAAGGGGAGGGTTGTTCGCGAAACGGAGCGCCGCCGCCACCACGATCATCGATTTTGGAGTCAGATTGATCCGGGATTTCACCCCCGGAGGTGGAATTCGAGGGGCTTCGTCACCATCATCATCACCACCATCATCTCCATCAACCATGAGGTCCATCACCCCCTCCATGTGTGAGTAGTTGCTGTAGGCATGTGAGGTGTGAGGGGTTTTGGATGAGACTGATCATGTAATTGCTACCCGGTATGCGGGATCTAGGGGTTTGTCTTGAGAATTCTTATGTCTTATGTTGATGCACTATTGCTAGGCTTAATGCTTGTTAATAGGGCCCAAGTGGCATGATTTCAGTACTGAACTTACATTGCTACATCATATATGTGAGTTTGGTATCTATCTGCAATGTGTATTACCTGCTATTATGTTGATCCTGCGAACCCTAAAGTGACAGCTAGGGAAAACAAGGGGGATATGTTCTAGTTTGAGGATTATGTGTGTTCATGGAATGTTAATGCGTTGGTCCGGGCTATTCGAAAGGGTAGACCTTAATTACCTGTACTTCCAAATTGGCCCCGGTGAAATGGGCAGGTAGGCCAATAGTCTTTGTGCAAATTCTCTTGGTTAGTACGCACAATAATTTACGGAACACACACCTACATAAAACAGAGATAGAGAAAGGCCCCGCTGCTAGCAAAACATTATTACATGATCAATCTTATCCGTGCAACACCCCGCTGTCACCTCATGCCTGCGTTTTAGTCTCTGGTTTACTTTCACTCTTTTCCGGTGAAAACTGGGAAAACACTTGCTCTCCATTTACTTTCTGTTTGTTTACTTTCACTGCATTATTACACTCACCACTCTCGCTGCAAGTTTGTTGATACACATGTGTGGTTGGGAGTGACGTCCCAATTGCTAAAGTCTCACCGGTATTCTTGTGTTCCCACTGAGTCGAACTACAAATTTGGGTAATACTTCCCATCGAAGACTACGATTGATCTCCTGCACTTGGGAGCCATCAAGACTGTTTTCTGGCGCCGTTGCCGGGGAACCTAGCTTTATTGGTAAGACCACTTGTTATTGTCTACTTGCTGCACTTTCTTGTTCCCTACAATGGGAAAGGGAAAGGACACTTCAAAGGAGGTAATGCCTTCGACTACTCGTTCTGGTAATGATTTGCCTAGTAGACCAAATTTTCACCTAATATTGTTTCTACTGTGGCTGCTAAGAAAAAGAAAGGAATAGCTGGTAAATCACCATTGTCAAAAATGTATACTAGTACATCTAATGATCAAACACTTGATAATGTAGACAAAGAACTAGCTTCTGAAATTCCTGAAACTATTGAAACACCTGAGGCAAATGAAACACCTGAAACAACTGAAATTCCTGAATCTTCTGTTGATGAAAATGTAGAACTTGAGCTAGAAAGAAATGAGACTCGTAGAGAGTATGAATATGGGACCTCTTCTGAAGAAGAAGAAGCATTTATTGAGGCCTTTATATCACCTGATTATACAAAACTTGATAAAATCTCTATTTATGATGATGCATCTCTTGGAAACTGTTTTGCTGCTACTAGGAATTTGTGTGGCCCAGATATTAGAATTAGAGATAAAGATTATGAATTCAATGTTAATCCTGAGATAATTGAGATAGTTGAGAAGTCTAGATTCTGTGGAAAGGATGAGGAGTCTCCTCTTGATCATATTGCTGAATTGCATGCTTTATCTACTACATTTGGAAATGATGAAATCCGTCAACATTGTTTATTCTTAAAATTGTTTCCTTTTTCTTTGGGTGAAGATGCTAGAGTTTGGTATAATCGTTTAGGACCTGCATGTATTACTAGTAAGGAAGAATGCTTGCAATTGTTTTTCAATAAATATTTTCCTGCTGAAAGGATACATGCATTAACTGTTGAAATTGGCAATTTTAAACAAGATAAGAAAGAGAGTCTACCCCAAGCTTGGGGGAGATTTGGTAAAGTGTGTAAGAAATGTCCTGGTCATGGTTTTAAACCTCATGAATTGCTTGATATATTCTATAATGGACTAATGGGGGAAACAAGAGACTACCTTGATAATATTGCAGGGAATATCTTTAGGAACCGAAGTGTTGATGAAGCAATTGAATTACTGGAGTCTATTCTCGAGAATAAAGCCGATTGGAACATTGAGGAGATAGATAAAAATGACACACTCCCAGAGAAGAAAGGAGGTATACTCGAATTGAACCAAGAAACAATGGCTGAAGCTTCCAAGGATATTAAAGAGAAGGGAATTAAAACCTCTCATCTCAAGGAATTATCTGAAATGGGTATTAAACTTCCTACTGATGAACCATGCTTTCCAATTCAAGTGAACTCTATACTCCCTATGGAAGGTAATGAGGAGGTAACACCTCCTGTTGATGTCTCTTATGTTAACAATTTTGCTTATCATGATAATCCCGAGGAGCGTAAAATTAGAATGACTATCATGGAAAACCATCATAAAATTAATTTCCTCCGTGAAAATTTAAATGCTAGTGTAGGGGAAGTTAAAAGAATTGTTAAACATTGTGAAATGATGAACAATCAAGTTGAGCAAATGATTTCTTTACAAAATCAATTGTATGAAAATCTTAACAAACAAAAACAATTATGTGGAGTTAATACAAGGGGAGGTGCAAGCACCCAGGATCCTGATTATCCTGATGATAATCCTAAAAGAAAAGAGCAAGTTGCTCTTAAAGATAAATCTTTTGCAGGAAAATCTCCCAATGAAAATGAGCATGATGATGACCCCAATGAGCAAGACAAGGATATTTATATTTCTGATGCTGAAACTGAGGATGATAATAATGAAGAAGAAGAATCAGCTCCACCTGATATTGAACAACATGATGATAATAATGAAGAAGCTGCTGGTAAGGAGGATCCTCAGCCTCCTATTGAGAAGACCAAGAAGAAGAAGAAACCAAATAAAGATAAAGATAAAGGTAAAGAAAGGGATCCATGGGTACAAAGACCCATTCCATATCCCCAAGAGGTATCAAAAACAAAAGATGAAGAGAGGTATGGGCAATTTTATGATATGATTAAGAATATGAAATTAGAGATTCCACTTATTGATGCTATTAAGAATCCTCCATATTCAAAATATATGCAATATATTGTCACTAATAAAATAAACATACCTATTAATGTTATTACTGCTATGCTTGCTGATTATTCATTTAAAGGAAAATTGCCTGAAAAACATGGAGATCCTGGTATTCCTACTATTCCTTGCAAAATTAAAGAAGCCTATGTGAAATATGCATTATGTGATTTAGGAGATGGTGTTAGTGTTATGCCTTTCTCACTATATAAGAAGCTTAATTTGAACAAACTAGTTCCAACAGAAATATCTTTACAAATGGCTGATAAAACAACTGCTGTACCTATAGGAATATGTGAGGATGTTCCCATCTCTATTGCTAATGAGTTGATACCTACTGATTTTGTTATATTAGAAATGCCTGAAGATGATAATCTATCTATTATTCTTGGTAGACCTTTTTTGAATACTGCAGGAGCTGTGATAAATTGCACTGAGAGCAAAGTGACATTTAATGTTAAAGGCAAAGAGAACACTATTTATTTTCCCAAGAAGAAACATGTTACAAGTATGAGCACAAGTGTGAATCCTATACAAATAAATTCCATTAAGATTGGTAGCATTGAAATACCTATACCCCCTCCAGCACCAAGGTATGAAATATTGATGATTGGGACCATTCCAATCAAATATGAGGTAACTTGATTTATTGTTTTATAATAAGTAATAATAAGAATCATGAGCTATATTATTTACATGTTGCTAATGAGACCTGATCAACCTCATTAATAATGTGGAAATGATAAAGGCATGATTCACAAACATTTTAATTGCATTTTTTTATGTTATTTGCTTTAAAATTGTGAGACATAGACATAGTATTAAAAAATTTAGAATCAGAAATCACAGAATATGAAGTTTTAGAAATTCTCTGTAGAAAAGTTTCACGTAAAATTCCAGAAAAATTAGGGGGCCAGTTGTTTGCCCGAAGGGACCAGCAGCCAGTGGGGAGCACCAGCAGGCCACCAGGGGCCAAAATAGGTACCTCCACGCGGCCAGATTCCTTGGCCGCGTGGGATACCCCATTTTTGGCCACAAGTGGATGCTGGGGCCCATCCAATGCTCATCTGCTCCCTTTCGACCGAAAACCAACCCCAGTTCATCTCCTCCATTTTTCCCATGCTCTGTTTCTCCGTCAATCCTCGATCTCCATATTTGAGGCAGATTTTTCAAATCTGTTTGATGGAATCACTCCTTGGTATGTAACTCCTTCACTCATCCAATTACTTTTTTCTCCCATACTTTGTGTATGAAGTATTTTGCTGCACTAGGTGTCACCTATTATGTCTAAGAACTCCATGAATTTAAGTTTTCTAGTTGATATGGATGCATGATATTGATTAGAGGAATAGTTATGGATGCCTTAGCAATGTTTTAGAGTGACACAATTTAATTTTTGTTGAATTTTATTTTGGTACAGCAAGGTAACATGCTGAACAAGGGAAAAGCATTGCTTGGGATGTCCTCAAGGACAAGGATAAGAGAATCAAGGGTGTCCAACAATTATGATGATAATCAGTTATGGGAGGATGAATTGGTTTTTGCAGGTGAAAATCTGCGTATCCATACCACAATATGGCAAGACCCCGAAGTTCTTGAACATTGGGGGATTGCTGAAGATTTCCAAGCCTTTGCTGCAACTACGGGGCTGCTTGAGTTCTCACGCCATCCATACAACACATATGTGGAACTCTCGAGGGAATTCCTCTCTACATTCAGGTTTGAGGGACCGGTGGTGCACCGGAAAAGTAAGTCTAAGAACCCTCCTCCAGCTACTTTTGTCATTAAATTTACAATGAGGGGGCAGCGTTTAGTCATGTCATTATAGGAATTCTGTAAGGCTATACGTGTACCAACTACGGGGTTATGAGATGAAACATATGCTGATTCTAGAGAAGAACTTGTCACATTCTGGCGTAGCATTGCTAAAAATATTCCCAAAAGAATGAATGGAGGCAAGCTCACATGCATCCAACACCCGGGCCTTAGATATTTTGCATTGTTTCTTGCTAGAGGATTCCTTGCTAGGGATAACACTTCTGCTTGCACTGGTCCTATGATCTATTTATTAAAATGTGCAATGGAAAATACAACGCCTATATATAACCTGGGAACCATACTTGCTAGAACTTTGCATTTAGCTGTGAGTAGGAATGGCACGGATAAAACTCCTTTATATGTTGGTGCCATTGCCACTTTAATCCATGAATACATTATGGCAGAACGAGGTTTTAATGATAACTTGGGTACCATGGTAAATGAGTCTCGACTGCTGGATTTTGGTTTACTTTTTCGCATGGATATGAGTAGGGCTGAGAAAGAATATTTTCATATTGCTATAAGGATTCTAATGGGCACATTGTGTCTGTTAGGCTCCCTTGTGCTGACTTGTTTGACAGGGAGACAAAGTGGACTGTGCAAGAAGAGCCACAACAAGAAGAGCAACAACAGGAGGAGCCCCAATACCAGGAGGATCCCCAATACCAGGCATATCCCTGGGGCTTCCCTGAACCACACCTTGGAGCACAGGCATGGCAGGATCCATCCTTCTTACAGGGAGGTTCGTCGAGTGGTGGACATGATTACCACCCAGGATACTAGCTTGATCACAAGCTTGGGGGGGTATTTCTCTCCCTCCTCATTCGTTGTGTTATATCACTTGCATGTTATTTGTTGTTTTATGTTCTTTAAATCTGAAAAACACAAAAATATTTTTATTATTTGTTAGCTAGTTTACTTGTGGTTATTTACATTATGTTTCTAAAAATAAAAAACCACAAAAAGATTTTTGTTTTCTTGAGTTTAGTATAAATACGGAGCTGCAGGAATTGCTGAAATATGTTCACTGTTATATGCTTTAATCTTTACTTGTGACTCCGTTTGAGCTGAAAATTTAATCACTACTGCAAATTTTTATGGCCTTCACCTCTGTAAAACATGAGAAACTTTTGAGGTGTTTAGGTAGGTAAACAAATTGCTGAATGCAGTAACTTTTTATAGCAAGATTTGAGTTTTTATTGAGCAGTTCAAGTGGGGAGAGGAGAACAACAATGATATGATAATGTGCTTGAAGGGATGAAAGGTATGACACCTTTGCCGTGCTTATGTATGATTTTTAATAACAACAAGTGCACACCTTATGATTCCCTTAACACTTAGTGACATAATAGCCATTGTTTATCTTCTCCGTGGTTTAGTAGAATATATTCTGATGCAACTGAAATATTGTTTAGTGTCATTACTTGGCTGAAGGATTGAATAATTGTAGCCTTAAGCAAAGGTTTACGCATCCCATTGTGCTTACTGAACTTGCCAACCAAGGAAAGAATTAAAAGAGAAAATTTCATGAATGATAAAAGTGGAGTCTTATGCTTCACGAACTTATGGTTGGGGGTTAGTCTAAATGTGTATCACATGGAAAACTTTCAATGCTGCACTAAGAATTCTATATTCAAGTTGATATCATGTTCTTTTAACTGTGGATGCCTGTCATGCCGAAATAAGGTAGAGGAATAGTAAGTCTTGATGAGTAAGTATATATGATTAGAGAGACGCATTGGGTCGCTAACCCAAGCCATGCGATATCATGGTGGAAATTTACTTATAGCTAGAATGGACTCCGCAACATATCCTATAATAAAATAAGAAGCTATGCATATAGTGAATGAAATAAAAAAGGATAATGAGTCCATTCCATTTGTTTGTCTTGCCATTTTGACATGGGCTGGTTTCCATGTCACGGGGCAAGAGGTACCCCAATCGCTGCTCTCTATGATGTCATTAATACTTACAATGATTGTACAAGGCTTATTAGGAATCTAGAGTTGAGTAATCATGGTGCGGGACTTCACTTTTTAGGGGCATGAGGCTTTCAACTTGTAGTTTGTCAAGCATAAGAATCAAAATGAAAAATTAATGCTTTAGCAAAACTGAGAGCAAGGTAGTAAGCACAATGATTTTACTTGTCAACATATGAAAGAATCAGAGATCTCAAAAATCTTGATATGATTCAATCATCAGCGATGCACAAGCCTTTGTTTATGTCTACAATTGAGCAAACTCATTCAAGTATTAACACTTCATGTTATTTCTATTGCAACAAGTATATATGCTTCAACACTGAGTAGATGCACACTTGCTAGTATTTTGCTACTTGTTACAGGAATCATGTCTTGAGTATTTGCTAATATTAATTGATGATGCATATGCAATGCAAAGTTCTTGCCAAAGTTTTTATCGCTTTTGCACTGCGTTTGAGTTGTTCGACGAAAAACAACGAGCCAAGCTTGGGGGAGTTGATGCACCCAAAATGCATCTACTTTTCCAAGCACTTTGCATCGTATTTCTCTCAGGAGTCCCCCCATAATTGAATAAATCTGCAGAATCTGACGTTGTTTTTAGCAGAAGTCTTCTTTCCGTCTATTTTTGCACGACTTTTCACAGGGGATGAAAACCACGTAACTTTTTATGGAAAAGAAGGGGAATGAGCACCAGATGGGGTCGGGGGGCCACCCGAGGGCCAAAAGGGTGCCCCACACGCGGCCAGATTCCTTGGCCGCGTGGGGTCACCCCTTTTGGGCCGAGATGGCCCACTCCGGCTAGGTTTTCGACGTACCCCTCCATATATACGAGAAACTGACGGGTTTCGAAGGGGAGGGCTGTTCGTGAAACGGAGCGCCGCCGCCACCACGATCTTCGGTTTCGGAGTCAGATTGATCCGGGATTTCACCCCCGGAGGTGGAATTCGAGGGGCTTCGTCACCATCATCATAACCACCATCATCTCCATCAACCATGAGCTCCATCACCCCCTCGATGTGTGAGTAGTTGTTGTAGGCATGTGAGGTGTGAGGGGTTTTCGATGAGATTGATCATGTAATTGCTACCCGGTATGCGGGATCTAGGGGTTTGTCTTGAGAATTCTTATGTCTTATGTTGATGCACTATTGCTAGGCTTAATGCTTGTTACTAGGGCCCAAGTGGCATGATTTCAGTACTGAACTTACATTGCTACACCATATATTTGAGTTTGGTATCTATCTGCAATGCGTATTACCTGCTATTATGTTGATCCTGCGAACCCTAAAGTGACAGCTAGGGAAAACAAGGGGGATATGTTCTAGTTTGAGGATTATGTGTGTTAATACGTTGGTCCGGGCTATTCGAAAGGGTAGATCTTAATTACCTGTAGTTCCAAATTGGCCCCGGTGAAATGGGCAGGTAGGACAATAGGCTTTGTGCAAATTCTCTTGGTTAGTACGCACAATAATTTACGGAACACACCTACATAAAAATAAGATAAAGAAAGGCCCCGCTGCTAGCAAAACATTATTACATGATCAATCTTATCCGTGCAACACCCCGCTGTCACCTCATGCCTGCGTTTTAGTCTCTAGTTTACTTTCACTCTTTTCCGGTGAAAACTGGGAAAACACTTGCTCTCCATTTACTTTCTGTTTGTTTACTTTCACTGTATTATTACACTCACCACTCTCGCTGCAAGTTTGTTGATACACAGGTGTGGTTGGGAGTGACGTCCCAATTGCTAAAGTCTCACCGGTATTCTTGTGTTCCCACTGAGTCGAACTACAAATTTGGGTAATACTTCCCATCGAAGACTACGATTGATCTCCTGCACTTGGGAGCCATCAACCGCCGAATGCTATCCGATCAGGAGAAACAATTCAGAAACATGTTAAAATTCAATCTGCTTGGCATCGCTTCCCTTCAACGCAGTCGTTGGCGGCAACGCTCCAGGCTGGCTTGGCTTAAAGATGGAGATGCCAACACATCTTTATTCCAGTCTAAGGCCTCTGCTCAGCGGCGGAAAATTTGGTCCTCTCGCTGGAACACAATGGGGCGATGATCTCCGGTCAAGACGAGAACTTGGAAGTTGTCCACATGTTCTTCTCACAGCTCATTGGTAATAAACGCATGCACACCCATACTCTCAACCTTTAACGGGATGGCATCCGTTGCTAAAGACTACCACCCAATTAGTCTAATTTGTTTCTTTACAAAGATGCTAATGAAAATCCTAGCTAAGCGTCTGTCGGCCGAAGATGGATTAGCTGGTCTCTCCGTCCAAAAGCGCTTTTATTAAGAGTCGTGCCATCCACGATAATTTCACCTATGTCAATGGACTGGCTAGATCCTATTACCTGAAGAAGACCCCTGCATTGATACTCAAATTGGATGTGGAAAAGGCATTTGATAGCCTGTCTTGGGAATTCATCCTCGAGGTGCTCGAGGCAAAAGGTTTTGGCCAGCGTTGGAGAGATTGGATCGCAGTAATCTTAGCCTCTGCTTCTTCACGGAGCCTCGTCAATGGGGAGTTGATGGACACTATATGGAACCGCAGGGGCCTTCGACAAGGCGACCCCTTATCGCCTCTCATGTTTGTCCTGGCGATGGATGTTCTCTCTGCACTTCTCGCAAAGGCTGATGAGTAGGGGGTGTTGAACCCTACTGCGGGGAACCTTCCAAGATATTGTGATTCGTTATATATAGACGACGTTGTCATGTTCGCTAGCCCTAGCATACATGATTTTGCTGCTATTCGGTGTCTCCTGAATGCTTTTGGAGAGGCGTCGGGTCTGCACACAAATTTTCTCAAAAGCTCACTTTCCATGATCAGATGCGACGATATTGACACGCAACCGCTACTCCATGAGCTACAATGCCAGATTTCTTCCCTGCAGTGCACATACCTCGGCATGCCCCTATCCGTGACGTGCACCCGGCGCGTTGACATGCAACCGGGACTTGACAAGCTTCTTAACAAAATGGCTAGATGGTACAGGATCAGCTCCTCCGCAGGACGCCTCACTCTTTTGATTTATGTGATATACGCCATGCCTATCTTCCAGCTTATGACAGTGCACCCCCTCGGCCCGGCTCGTCAAGAAGATCAATAAAGCGGCTCGAGGTTTCCTTTGGGCAAACAAGGACGTGCGACTGGTGGACGCTGCCTTGTGAATTGGAAACAAGTTTGTTCTCCTAAGAACTGCGGTGGCCTTGGTATCTGTAACCTTGCTAGCCGTAGCATTGCTCTTCGACGTCGATGGATGTGGCAGATTTGGATGGATCCTGGAAAGTCGTGGATTGTACTGCCTCTCCCTATGGATGATCGAGTCCGTGCTCTGTTTGAGGCCTCAGTGACTTTCCACATCGACGATGGTGCTGCTACCCAATTCCAGACCAATCCTTGGCATCAAGCCGGAAAGTTCAGCATGGCCTTCCCTGACCTTTTCAAGAGTTGTACCTTGCGTCAGATCTCAATCAATGCTGCTCTAACAAATGACAAGTGGATGCAGCATCTAACGGCGAACCTTCCTGCAGCGGCCTTGGACCAATTCACTAGCCTTTTGAACCTGCTCCTTGAAGTACACCTGTATGAAGAGACCCCGGACACGCTGACCTGGAAGTGGACTGCTAGTGGAACATACACTGCCCAATCCGCATATTCTTCTCAACTCATTGGAAGGATCTTACCGACCATCCCCAAGTTCATTTGGGGTTCGGATGCACCACCGAAGTGCAAATTCTACTCTTGGCTGGAGGTGCAGGACAGTGTCTCACGGCCGACAACCTCGCAAAGAGAGGATGGTCTCACAATCCTAATATCCTATACGCCTTCTTTGCAGCGCCTCACCATAGACCGCAGCGCACATCCTCGCCACATGCCCTTATGCTTGGGTTGTATGGGGTCTCATCGTACCATCTAACCTTGCTCCTTTGACTAACACCACCTCTCTGATGGATTGGTTTGTGCACTCTTCGCAGCGGCTCGACAAGGATAAAGCTAAGGCTTGGTGCTCCATTGTACTACTCGTTTGTTGGTCGCTTTGGCTGGAACGTAACAGCCGAATTTTCAAGCATAGAACTTCCACACCGACGCAGCTTCTTCACTCCATCATCGACGAAGCATGCTCATGGATTAAGGCAGGCAGATGCAGGGTCCGTGCGCTGATTGAAAGACCTCTAGAACCTGACTAGATTCTATAGATGATTGATGTTACCAGGCCGTTGTTGTGGTTTCTATGCCTCACGCAAAGTTGTTTCTCTGGGCGTCCGTTCGACGTCCCTGGTTGATGTCCATATTTGTAAAACTTTATTCCTCCTTCTAATCATAATGAAAAGCAGCCAAGCTGCATTTTTGTCAAATAAAGAAAATATATTAATATCAATATGAGATCATTTACATCTGGTCTCTGCAACAACATAATGTCAAGAAATGGTTTGGTATGTGTAAGACAAAAGTTTTGATTTTGCTGATTTCGTGTTATGCTGCTATTTATGAGCTTCTTCGGTGAAGTTGGGAGCTATGGTCCTTCATTAAAAAAAACTTAGTATTACAGCACTCCCTAGGGCTCTAATTTTTGTAGCCGCTCGGTGGAAAAAGGTTAAGCATGCGGATGTACATTCATCACCGTACTGAGAGTAGAGAGTAGACTGAAGAAAGGTGGCGCGTAGCTGCTGTTGAATGGAGTAACACTTAGTTCAAGGATCCTGACGTCTCTCGTTCTCAATGGCAAGCACAAGAACCGAATGCTCCCATTTTAGCATTCTCTGCCTAATTGCCAGCCACATACCAGATCCAGCAACCATGTGCAGCAATGGTTGGGGAGCTACCGAATCATAATAGGTTTACTTGCTTGCTAGTAGTATTAAAAATGCAAAATACATGTTGTGAACATGTTCTTTTATACACTACAAGAAATATGGTGATACATGACGCTCAATTTTCGTCACTAAATCGTCGCTATATTTCATCTATGACGATCTTATGACGAAAAACAGATCGTTGAAAACCGAGCGTCAGAAATGATCAATAACGACGATTTTTTTTAGATCGTCATGGACGTCCACGACGATTCCGGACCGTCATAAAATTATGACGATCCGAAATCGTCAAGAGCAGTCTGGCCAGGCCACATCAGCTCCAACGTGGCTAGTCTGACGTGGCAACACTAAGACGAAACCAAATCGTCATGGATGGAAATCAGCCCAGTCCATTTCAGTGATATTCATGGGCCTAGCCCAACACTTTAACCTTTTTCTTTTCTGGTCCATGGCCTTTTGTGGTACACTTTCCATTTGGGTTTTGGCCTTTTTAGCACTTTCCTTTCAGATTTTTTTAATTTTTGGGCCTTCAACATTTTAATGAAACAATTCAATTTTATTCAGCCTACTTAAGAGGGCAGGTATAATTCATTCGTATCTTCCAATTAGGGCTTTGTTTGGGCCAGGCAATTGGCTTCTTTCGATCCAATAAATTTTTCCTCGTGGAATTTTAGGTACAGAATTACAGTGCTCATTTTTTCTACCCCTTCTTTTTGTCCAGTATGCATTCTCAAGCAGTAACTAGAATCAATCGATTACATCATATAAAACACAGATCATTTGATACAATCAAACACATTATAGCAAAGCTCTAAAAGTGACTAATCAATACAATAACAGAATTAAAGATGTCTTCAAACTTCTTCAGCATGGAGCTCCTTCGATAGAATGAATTTCTTCAGCCTGGAACTCCTGTAAATGAGGGAACAGCCACATGTTTAGACAATATAGGCAACAACATAAGCACAAAGAAATATCTAAATATTGAATCTATGGTTCAAATCACTTAACAAGCAACCAGAAGCAATCCTAATCACAAAGGAGATCATACGAAAGATGGATCCTTGATGTGATCATTTCCAAGCTAACTGATCAAGCAATCCTAATCACAAAGAAATATCTAAATGATCAAGCCAACGATGGCTTTCAGCTAATCAAGCCAATGCAATGAAGAAGCTAAGCAGGTAAGGTGGTTCCTTGATATGATCATTTCCCAGCAATACTCATACAGAACCTAACATCAGCCACTAATTAAGATAAGAGAGATTATATTATGAGAATCTTAGCAAGCACAAATGAATCAACTAATAACTAGCATAAAGAGATAGTTATTTAACAAGGCCTAACATCAAGACACAAGCAGCAGTTATACTTGTACAGATAAAAACACAACAACCAAGAGAAGAGGTTAAGGTGTCACTAGTCAGGCCTTACCACGATGTACATTAGAGGAAACTGAACTATAACAGGATGGATGGGATTGTTCTAGCACTTCCTGGTGTACACCACCAGCTTCTCTGCCTCGTCCCCCTCAGCAGGCCTGTCAATCTTGGTACCAACATCCTCCTTGTAATCACCATGGACCTGAAAGGGCAAACACAAGTTGCATTAGAAATTCATTACGCAAGGAGAAGAGCATTGAATATGATGTTAAGAGAGCACGAGACAAATACCTCCATGAGCTTTCCGAGGTCGAACTTCGGTGCCTTCAAGATCTTCACCTTGCGGACATAGACGTTCTGGAGCGGGAAGATGCTGGTTGTCGCCTTCTCAATCTCCTTTCCAATCACCTCAGGGATGAACTTGTTCACGAGCTCCTTAAGGTCACAGCTAGCAGCTTGGTTTACCATGATCTCAACCATCTTGCGGCGGATCTAAATGCAACAAAAACAAAGAGTAAATAAGCAGCTCAATGGTTGTTAAACTGCTAACTGAACACAGATGAGCAGAGTGAACAAAATTACCTGTCTGATCTGGCTGGCTTGGGCGTAGCAAGTGCGCTTCACCTGGTTTGGGCGTCTCTTGGTGAAGCCGATGCAGAACATGCGGAGCATGTAGTTGTCAGTAGTCTTCACATCCACATGAGCCTCAATTAGTGTCTGCCATTTCTTCACAAGCGACCTGAGCTTGTCAGTGGCCCAAAATACACCTCTTTTGAAATAGACAAATTTCTGCCGATTCCGCTGAAACCGGGCGAAATTTGAACTACAGGTGCCTCAAAGTTTGCTCATGATTTTTCGTAAAAATCATTTTTAGATGCAAAAGTACCTATTTCTTCAGAGATACACCAAGATTTCATCAAGATTCAACACCTATGTACGAACGGTCGTGTCCCCCGTTTTGACCGTTTTCCGAAACCGGCTAAGAAAATTCCAGAAAATTCAAAAAAACTCGAAATGATGCAAGACCTTCGCGTGGTGTTATTATATATGTCCTAGTATCCACCAAAAATAATAAACTTGGAATACGACAACTGGGTTGAAAAGGTGTTCATAGAAATGAGTTATCTCCTACGAAGATTACTGGGTTTCGGGCCAAATGACGAATGTTATGGCCACACTCATGGCATAGTTTGTTGAAATGTGCCCATATTCCACACAAGCATGCATAATGGAAGAACTAACAATGTTCACGAAGAAAGTTTTATTTTTCGTTGAATAAAAACATCATTTTCCATCCACGGAGTGTAAAAAAAGGGGTTTTTTGTGAAGCACCTACCACAAATATGTTATAAAAATGTACAAATAAAAATTCTAAATATATTATGTCATATTTGATCTACAAATAACAAACTTACTACCTCTCAATAGCTCTAAATACACCTCTTTTGAAAATGACAAATTTCTACCGATTCAGCTGGAAACGGGTCAAATTTGAACTACAAGTGCCTCATATGTTGCTCATGATTTTTTGTAAAAATCATTTTTAGATACACAAGTACCTATTTCAATATAGATGTACCAAGATTTCATCAATATTCAACACCTAGGTACGAACGGTCATGTCCCCCGTTTTGACCGTTTTCCGAAACCGGCTTTGAAAATTCCAGAAAATTCAAAAACACTCGAAACGACGCAAGACCTTCGCGTGGTGTTGTTATATATGTCCTAGTACCCACCAAAAATAATAAACTTAGAATAAGACAATTTGGTGGAAAATGTGTTCACAGAAATGAGTTATCTCCTACGAACATTCTTGGGTTTCGGGCCAAATGACGGATGTTTTGGCCACATCCATGGCATAGTTTGTTGAAATGTGCCCATATTCCACACAAGCATGCATAATGGAAGAACTAACAATGTTCACGAAGAAAGTTTTATTTTTCGTTGAATAAAAACATCATTTTCCATCCCCGGAGTGTAAAAAAAGGGGTTTTTTGTGAAGCACCTACCACAAATATGTTATAAAAATGTACAAATAAAAATTCTAAATATATTATGTCATATTTGATCTACAAATAACAAACTTACTACCTCTCAATAGCTCTAAATACACCTCTTTTGAAAATGACAAATTTCTACCGATTCAGCTGGAAACGGGTCAAATTTGAACTACAAGTGCCTCATATGTTGCTCATGATTTTTTGTAAAAATCATTTTTAGATACACAAGTACCTATTTCAATATAGATGTACCAAGATTTCATCAATATTCAACACCTAGGTACGAACGGTCATGTCCCCCGTTTTGACCGTTTTCCGAAACCGGCTTTGAAAATTCCAGAAAATTCAAAAACACTCGAAACGACGCAAGACCTTCGCGTGGTGTTGTTATATATGTCCTAGTATCCACCAAAAATAATAAACTTAGAATAAGACAATTTGGTGGAAAATGTGTTCACAGAAATGAGTTATCTCCTACGAACATTCTTGGGTTTCGGGCCAAATGACGGATGTTTTGGCCACATCCATGGCATAGTTTGTTGAAATGTGCCCATATTCCACACAAGCATGCATAATGGAAGAACTAACAATGTTCACGAAGAAAGTTTTATTTTTCGTTGAATAAAAACATCATTTTCCATCCCCGGAGTGTAAAAAAAGGGTTTTTTTTGTGAAGCACCTACCACAAATATGTTATAAAAATGTACAAATAAAAATTCTAAATATATTATGTCATATTTGATCTACAAATAACAAACTTACTACCTCTCAATAGCTCTAAATACACCTCTTTTGAAAATGACAAATTTCTACCGATTCAGCTGGAAACGGGTCAAATTTGAACTACAAGTGCCTCATATGTTGCTCATGATTTTTTGTAAAAATCATTTTTAGATACACAACTACATATTTAAATAGAGATGTACCAACAGTTCATCAAGATTTAACCCCTAGGTACGAACGGTCATGTCCCCCGTTCTGACCGTTTTCCGAAACCGGCTTTGAAAATTCCAGAAAATTCAAAAAAACTCGAAACGATGCAAGATCTTCGCGTGGTGTTGTTATATATGTCCTAGTATCCACCAAAAATAATAAACTTCGAATACGACAATTTGGTGGAAAATGTGTTCACAAAAATGAGCTATCTCGTACGAAGATTCATGGCTTTCGGGCGAAATGACGGATGTTTTGGCCACATCCATGGCATAGTTTGTTGAAATGTGACCATATTACACACAGATATGCATATTGGTGCAACTAACAATGTTCACGAAGAAAGTTTTATTTTTCGTTGAATAAAAATACCATTTTCCATCTCTGGAGTGTCAAACCTGGGTTTTTTTGTGAAGCACCTACCAAAAATATGTTATAAAAATGTTCAAATAAAAATTCTAAATATATTATGTCATATTTGATCTACAAATAACAAACTTACTACCTCTCAATAGCTCTAAATACACCTCTTTTGAAAATGACAAATTTCTACCGATTCAGCTGGAAACGGGTCAAATTTGAACTACAAGTGCCTCATATGTTGCTCATGATTTTTTGTAAAAATCATTTTTAGATACACAACTACATATTTAAATAGAGATGTACCAACAGTTCATCAAGATTTAACCCCTAGGTACGAACGGTCATGTCCCCCGTTCTGACCGTTTTCCGAAACCGGCTTTGAAAATTCCAGAAAATTCAAAAAAACTCGAAACGATGCAAGATCTTCGCGTGGTGTTGTTATATATGTCCTAGTATCCACCAAAAATAATAAACTTCGAATACGACAATTTGGTGGAAAATGTGTTCACAAAAATGAGCTATCTCGTACGAAGATTCATGGCTTTCGGGCGAAATGACGGATGTTTTGGCCACATCCATGGCATAGTTTGTTGAAATGTGACCATATTACACACAGATATGCATATTGGTGCAACTAACAATGTTCACGAAGAAAGTTTTATTTTTCGTTGAATAAAAATACCATTTTCCATCTCTGGAGTGTCAAAACTGGGGTTTTTTGTGAAGCACCTACCAAAAATATGTTACAAAATTATACAAAGTAAAATTCTAAATATATTATGTCATATTTTATCTGCAAATAACAGACTTACTACCTCTCAATAGCTCAAAATACACCTCTTTCGAAAAAGACAAATTCCTGCCGATTCCGCTGAAACCGGGCCAAATTTGAACTACAGGTGCCTCGTATGTTTCTCATGATTTTTTGTAAAATTCATTTTTAGATACAAAACTACCTATTTCAATAGAGATGTACCAAGAGTTCATCAATATTCAACACCTAGGTACGAACGGTCATGTCCTCCGTTCTGACCGTTTTCCGAAACCGGCTTTGAAAATTCCAGAAAATTCAAAAAAACTTGAAACGATGCAAGATCTTCGCGTGGTGTTGTTATATATGTCCTAGTATACACCTAAAATAATAAACTTCGAATAAGACAATTTGTTGGAAAATGTGTTCACAAAAATGAGCTATCTCGTACGAAGATTCATGGCTTTCGGGCGAAATGACGGATGTTATGGCCACACTCATGGCATAGTTTGTTCAAATGTGCCCATATTCTACACAAGCATGCATAATGGAACAACTAACAATGTTCACGAAGAAACTTTTATTTTTCATTGAATAAAAACGTCATTTTTCATCTTCGGAGTGTAAAAAAAAAGGTTTTTTTGTGAAGCACCTACCAAAAATATGTTACAAGATTGTACAAATTAAAATTGTAAATATATTATGTCATATTTGATCTACAAATAACAAATTTAATACCTCTCAATAGCTCTAAATACACCTCTTTTCAAAAAGACAAATTTCTACCGATTCCGCTGAAACCGGTCCAAATTTGAACTACAGGTGCCTCGTAATTTGGTCATGATTTTTTGCAAAAATCATTTTTAGATGCACAAGTACCTATTTCAACAGAGTTACACCGAGATTTTCTCAATATTTATCCTCTATATATGGACGGTCATGTCCCCAGTTTTGACTCGAAAGCCGCAATTCAAAATCCTCAAAAGTTCCAAGCAATATATACTCATGGGCATGATTGTATTTCCTTTTCCAAAAAAATGGTTCCTAATTGTCTATAATTGTTTAAAATAGTTTTACAAATTTTATAAAATTGATTTCGATCAATTTGGAATTCAAAATCAAATTATAGATAATGAAAACAGGAAAAAAAGGAGATTTTTTTTAAGCCAGCCCAACGAGCTAGCTTTCAGAGCCCACAGCAGGAATCTCTTCCCAGGTCGAATTTCGGCCCAAGTCCCACCGAGGCCCAAGTCCCACCGAGGCCCAAGTCCCACCGATTTGTCCCACCGAGGCCCAAGTCCACGTCGCATATCACCTCAAGTAGGTTGCGGGCGTAGAAGTTACACGAGCGGACTGATGGTCCATTGGTTAGGGTGCGCCTGTGAGCACCGCAGGTTGCAGGTTCGAATCCTGGTGAGCCTATTTTTGCAGGTTTTAATCAATAATTCACTAATTTGATAATATCACCTCAAGTAGATTGCGGGCGCATTAGTTACACGAACGGACTGTTGGTGCAGTGGTTAGCGTGCGCCTGTGAGCACCGGAGGTTGCAGGTTCGAATCCTGGTGAGCCTATTTTTGCAAATTTTACTAAATAATTCACTAATTTGATAATATCACCTCAAGTAGATTGCGGGCGCAGTAGTTACACGAACGGAATGATGGTCCAGTTGTTTACGTGTGCTTGTGAGCACCGGAGGGTCCCAGGTTCAAATCCTGATGAGTCTATTTTTGCAGCTTTTACTCAATAATTTTGAGCCCTCAATAAAAAAAGGAGAGCTCAAATTTCAGTTACTCGGGGGGCCCACATGGCAGATCGGTGAGTATTCTAGGAGTGGCTTGATGGTCCCGCGTGGCAGACACATATGCGAACACGTGGCAGTAGAGATGACACATATGCAAAATTGATGATATGGCCATCCAGTAGATATGACACGTAGGCAGAATTGATGACATGTTCGTCCAGTCATATAAATGCATCCACATTTAGGTTGTCACGACGATTTAAATTCGTCGTGATAAGTTAAAGAATAGGGCCACCATCGTCTATGACGATTTCATTGAATAAAATTACGACGTTTTGTCTCAAATCGTCGTTATTTTATAGGTTTTTTATCCCTTCAAACGGTCTATAACGATCTTCTCTGAAATCGTCATAACTTTATGACGTTTTCTTCCATCGTCGCTATGAGAACGTCATGTATCAACACATTTCTTGTAGTGATAACCAGTGATCCGGTTATTCATGAGTACAGTCGCAGTATGCTCAGGATGAGGAGAAGTATACCCGTTCACCTATCATCCATTCACACACCATCAACAAAATTTAATTTCTGAAGTGCCCAATGGAACGTGCATGCACATTTAAATAGAAGATTCTCTTTGTTGTTTCTACTCCACGTATTAAGTTTATCTTAAGGTAAACTTTGTAGGTTTGACCAAATTTATAATAAAAAATATCAATACCTATAATACCAAATAAATATAATATATAAATATATTACATGATGTATCAAATAATATTGGTTTAAATATTTATATCTTTTCTATAAATTTGGGCAAACTTCAGAAAGTTTGATTGAAGACAAAACTAACATGCGGAGTAAAGAAAAATGAAGGGAGTAGTTGAGAGACCAACCCGATAAGTCTCACCTAAGATATTCTTGCGGAAAGAGAGAGAGAAAAGAACCACCATACACTCGGCGCGTGATTTCCAATATGCTATACTATATAGGGTATATGCATTACATAAAAGGCATGTAGCAATAACCTTCCTCTGCCAATTGATATGGGAAATCCTCCAAAGCGGGCTTTGTTTGGAGTTGACAGGGAACGCTGACGTAGATGCTCTTATTTCTCATAGGTTCCATACATCACGTTACGTCTAATGGTTTGGAAATAAATTATAGAAAATTCATGTAGTTTCCAATTTCTGCGTTTTCAAAATCCTAAAAGTTTAAGGACGTCTTCGTATTATGTACGTGTTATATTTGCACCACATTTTAGTTTGATGGGCAGTTTCAAATTAAATGTAAGAAGCTTCATGGAATTTTCTTATAATTTTGGAATATTCTTGATTTGATGCAAATTCCAATTGATCTCCACGCCTGTTTACAAATATGCACAACAATCATGACAACTAAGGGAAAATGATGTAATAATATTTTAGGATAAGCGCACGGGCATAACTAAGGCAACACATCTTCTTAAGGATTGCCAAAAATTTATTGACATCTCGGAAGCCCTCGCAAGGAAAAGATCCACGGCCAGTCAAAATTACCCACCGCTTCCAGGAGCAGGTCACCAAGGATTCCAGCCGCCACAACCCTGCCTCCACCACCAAATCCAAATCCAACGCGTACCCGAACCCGGCAGGGCAACTAGCAACGATCCAGAAGGTATGTCCCTCTCGCAGAGCTCAAAAGACTAACACGAGGCAACTATGCATGGCTGTGCAGACACCGCCAACAAAGACCGAGTACTTGAAGATGGCAGACCAGCCGATAACATTCTCGATGAAAGATCACCCACCACGAGTCTATCGACCAGGACACGCCGCACTCGTCATCCAAGCACAGATTGGAAATGACGAATTGGCCCGCGTATTCATGGATGGTGGCAGTGGCATCAACATTATTTACGCGGATACACTCCGTCGGATGAACAGGAACCTGGACGGCCTTGCGGAATCAGAAACATCCTTCCACGG
The DNA here is from genome assembly GCA_028641055.1 of Alopecurus myosuroides. Classification (NCBI taxonomy): domain Eukaryota; kingdom Viridiplantae; phylum Streptophyta; class Magnoliopsida; order Poales; family Poaceae; genus Alopecurus; species Alopecurus myosuroides. Next base: position 246,773,745 of record CM054057.1, on the reverse strand, counting down.
GATAGTTCCGGAAAAGGCAATCCGCCCACTTGGAACAATTAACCTAGAAGTTGTGCTGGGCACTCAAATCAACTACAGAAGAGAATTCCTCGACTTCAAAGTCGTCGACTGGCCTTCACAATACCACGCCATTCTTGGTCGAACAGCGTTCGCCGGATTCATGGCAGTACCACACTACGCGTACCTGAAGCTCAAACTACCTGGAGAATATTGTGTGATCACCATCGACGGAGATTTTTAGAAATTCAACAAGTGCGACATTGAATTCAATGAGATCGCAAAATCTTTCGGGATGCAAGAAGAACTGCAAGAGCTGGCAAAAACCACGGATCACTCCGTGATGCCCCTCAGGAAGAAAAACGCGCCTGAGCTGGAGTTCAGCGCCAACAGCGACACCCGAAAGCATCAAGTGCACCCGACAGATTCTGCGAAGACAGCGATGGTCTCAACCACCCTTTCGCAAGCATAGGAAAGCGCGCTCGTCAAACTCCTCCGTGAGTACTGTGAAATTTTCGCCTTTGCGCAAACAAGGACGTGCGACTGGTGGACGCTGCCTTGTGAATTGGAAACAAGTTTGTTCTCCTAAGAACTGCGGTGGCCTTGGTATCCGTAACCTTGCTAGTCGTAGCATTTCTCTTCGACGTCGATGGATGTGGCAGATTTGGATGGATCATGGAAAGTCGTGGATTGTACTGCCTCTCCCTATGGATGATCGAGTCCGTGCTCTGTTTGAGGCATCAGTGACTTTCCACATCGACGACGGTGCTGCTACCCAATCCAGACCAATCCTTGGCATCAAGCCGAAAAGTTCAGCATGGCCTTCCCTGACCTTTTCAAGAGTTGTACCTTGCGTCAGATCTCAATCAATGCTGCTCTAACAAATGACAAGTGGATGCAGCATCTAACGGCGAACCTTCCTGCAGCGGCCTTGGACCAATTCACTAGCCTTTTGAACCTGCTCCTTGAAGTACACCTGTATGAAGAGACCCCGGACACGCTGACCTGGAAGTGGACTGCTAGTGGAACATACACTGCCCAATCCGCATATTCTTCTCAACTCATTGGAAGGATCTTACCGACCATCCCCAAGTTCATTTGGGGTTCGGATGCACCACCGAAGTGCAAATTCTACTCTTGGCTGGAGGTGCAGGACAGTGTCTCACGGCCGACAACCTCGCAAAGAGAGGATGGTCTCACAATCCTAATATCCCCTAACACCCCAGATTCAATCATTTGGACACTTAATCCCAGCGGCTGCTACACGGCCGGTTCTGCCTACAATGCTCGGTTCCTAGGCTCCACCCCCGCTCCTTTTTGAGTGCCGCTTCTCTCGACGCGTGTGGTGGTCTTGGCTCTCTTGCCCAAGTTTGTTGCACGACATTGGCTCGGGGCACTCCACTGTACTTGAGTAATGGCAGGCCATCATCAAAACTCCAACTGCCCACCCAAAGGGGCTCAGAGCGGTTGTCATTTTGGTGACCTAGGAGGTTTGGAAAGAAAGGAATGCGCGCGTCTTCAACAACCGTTTCTCTATGCCTCCGGCCCTTATCCAGAAGATCAAGGACGAAAGGAGGAGCTGGGTTTTGGCTGGAAATAAGAATTCGGCTAAAATCGTTGGCTGATTTGGCCATGTTGTGATTTTTTTTTCGTTTTCGGCCTCGGCTGGTTATGTTTATTTCTCCTATATCAATAAAAAGGCAAACCTTTTGCCGACTTATTAAAAAATATTTTAAACTTCAAACGAACGTTTTGGAACCGTTCTGAAACTTAATATTTGCTCATACTCGAGCATAAAGTTGACAAAAAGAAATGTCTTTCTAAATTTGTTATCAAAACTGCTATGACATGTAGACATTACATGCATTTGACTATCTTATTATGGTCAAAATGTATGAGAATGTGACATGAAAAGAAAAGCTGAGGGAAACTGGGTTCTCACTTCCATTGCAGTGAAACATCACTCTTATCATTGGACTCTTGCTCTGACGGCAGTATGCAACAGAATACTTCCGTCAACCTTGATGCGATCTGACGGTACAGAGATGCACATGACCCACCGTGCACGCTAGAAAATCGGCGTTGGTCATCATTGGCCTCTTGCTGTGCAGCAAGGACAATCATCTCCAGCCGCTCGTCGAACACCGCCGCACTCCCATCCTTCCCGACGAGTCCAGCAGCTGCTGCTCCCAACCATCTCTCTCGCAGATCATGAAAAAGACCGTCTCGGCCATCAGCTGGAGGGCTCTTTCGCGACGCCAGAAGCAAGGCCCGGAACTCCCTTGCCTCTGCAAATGCCTCCAAGTTGCAGGCGATGACGTCCAGGCAGTGCTTCCGTACCTTGGCAATGTCGTACATGTCCGACAGCGTCAGCCAGCGGCAGAGCTGCGCCGGTGAGACGAGGTCCAGGTCCAGATGTGGCAGCAACAAGTCTGTCACGACTGGCTTAAGCTGTAACATCAGGTATCTTGACGCGACGTCCAACAGCTCTTCAGCCAGAACAAGAGGATTATCACCCAGATTTTGTAGCTCGTCCGTGTAGACATACTCCAGCATCTTCTCAAACGCTTCTGCACTCACGTCGTTCTCCTCCAGGATATCGTGATGGCCTTCAAGAAAATCGGTTCGTCCAGACAGCCTATTTCTGAAGTATTCCGACCTCAGGGCCAGAATCATCTGGTGGCAACGGAAGACCCTGTCGCCCACTCTTATGCGTATATCAGCAAGATCGTCGTCGTACTCGGAGTTGTTGTCGAGATTTTCTTCTCTGGAGTTAGAGAGACAGTCCTGCAGGATCTGCCGGAGAGCCGACGGGAGGCTGTGCTGTGCAGGCTGCGCTTGCAGAATCAAACGTCTCCCTGGATCCGATAGCCTCGTTTGACTGTCTCGGTACAGCCACTTGCGCGCATCTAATCTGTTGGCCATCTCAAGGAGTCCCTCACCCTCGCAAGCTCTGCATAGTTGCGCCAATGGTTCCATGGTGTCGGCGGATACCTCGAGCCTGTCGGAGTAGAAGAAGCGAACGAGGCTGTACATGGCCTCGAAGGGCAGGCTGGGGAGTGTCACCTCTCTTAGGTTTCTCCACTCCGTGGTGAGTTTCGCACGGAAGTATGGGGACCGGGCGGCGAGGATGATCCGGTGAGCCTGGATGGGTCTTCCTTGCACGTACAGCGTGATGTCTGGAGGAGGGGCTGCGCCGGCAGCATCCGTCGGCGCGGACTCGGCGCCTGCGCGGTTGGCGGAGCAGGCGAGGAACGCCGACAGGATGGCGGCAGGAAGCCGCGCGAGCGGTGGCGGCGAGGGCGGTGGCCGCCCATCGTACTCCCGGAGGAGATTATGCATGTACACGTTGAGCGCGCCGCGGTAACACCGCTCGCCTTCGAACGTGTTCTTGGCGTAGATGGCGCCGGCCTCGAGCAGCATCCGTGCGGCCTCGTAATGGCCAGTGTGGCAGGCGTAGTAGAGCGGGTAGGAGTCCCAGCGGTCATACGCGTTCGCGTCGGCGCCGCCTTCGAGCAGGGAGGCGAGCTGGGCGCAGTTGCCGGCGCGCGCCGCCTCGAAGAGGTCCATGCCGGCCGGTGATCGCATCTCGATCTGCTCGGGTCCGTTTTTTTCTTTTTTTGACTAGGATCGGGTCCGTTTTTCTAGATCAATACAATCGCTGCGTATATATATATATATATGCACGAACCGGCAAAGTGTTCGGTTTCGAGACAACAAACTAAACAGACGGACTCTACATTTCTAATTAGCTTCCCTTTTTGTCCGGGTCAAAGCTGAACTTTCTAAAGTTTAATCGAATATATATGGAAAAAAAATCAAAATGCGGAATATTAAATCAGAACTGTTAGAATCGTCATTAGATTATTGGAAAACGGTTGGAAACATAGGGGGATCGCACCCGACACGTCCCCCGGCTCGCGATAGCGACGCGTGTCCTCATCGGGTCTCACACCCAGCCTTATCCTCTCGCTCCCACAGGAAACGCATCTTCTCCTTTTTCCTCGACGAGTCCATCTCCCTCCTCCGTCTTCTGCTCTCCTTGTCCGCCTCTCATAGCCATGCGGCTCCAGACCGGCAACCCTCCACTCCCACACCTCCCAGGCGCCTCGCTGCTCTCTCTCGTCTTCTCATAGATCCCCATCCTCACGGCGCCAAATCCTGGCACCACGGCCTCTGCGAGAGCCTCACCGGCAAACCGATGGTGCTACAATAGGCAAGCTTTCGTGCTACAATAGGCGAGCCGCGGTGCTAACAGCTGCGGCCGTCGGTGCTGCAAGCGGTCTACGGTGGCGCCGCCACCGGCGGACTGGTGCTACAATAGTCGAGCCGTCGTGCTACAACAGGTGAGCCGCGGTGCTATCAGCTGCGGCCGCCGGTGCTGCAAGCTGTCTACGGCGGCGCACCCACCGGCTAAGTGGTGCTACTATAGCCGAGCCGCCGTGCTACAATAGGTGAGCCGAGGTGCTATCAGCTGCGGCCGCCGGTGCTGCAAGCGGTCTACGGCGAGGCACTGCTCCCCACGGCCAGCGGTGATGCTCCCCACGGCCACGGGCACTGCTCCCCACGCTCGCCGTGGTTGCTATCCACGTCCACCGGAGTTGCTCTCCACGGTCACCGGTGTTTCTCCCCACGGCGAGCCGGGATGCTCCCCACGGCGAGCGGGTTTGCTCTCCACAGCCACCAAGGTTGCTCCCCGTGTCGAGCGGGGATGCTCCCCACAGCCACCGGTGATGCTCCCCACGGCTACCGGCGTTGCTTCCCACGGCGAGCCGCACTTCTTCCCGTAGGCACCGTCGCTGCTCCCCACGACCACCACCGCTGCTCCCCACGGTCACCGGTGATGCACCCATGGGCGGATTGGGATGCTACCATGGGCGAAAAAGGATTCTTTCATGGCATGACGATGCTACCATGGGGCACAAGGATGCTACACGGTCAGAGATGCTACCCTGGCGGTCGGGAGATGCTACTCCGACGAAGTTGTGGCGGGGTTCTCCGGCGACGACCTGCAACCGACGCCTAGCTTTGAGTGACAAGTGGGGCGCGCGTGTTGCGGCCGGAGCTGGGGACGAAGCGGAGCGCGCCGGCTGCTGCCGGAGCCGGGGACGAGGCGGAGCGCGCCGGCTGCCGGAGATGGGGGCGAAGCGTAGCTCCCCGGCTGTCGGAGACGGAGGCGGAGTGGAGCGTGCCGACTGCCGGAGACGGAGCTGGAGCGGAGCGTTTCGTCGTGAGCCGAGGCTTTTTTCTGGGAAAGACGAGTGCGTTGAGGAACTGGATCGGAGCGTTTCCTGTGCCCATCGGACGGCTGCGGGCCCGCGGGATCGGGGGATTTGATCCCCCGGGGGACGCTCAGCACGTTTCTAGATTGTTTCGTGGTATAAGGAAACCGCTAGAAAAAGTGAAACCTTCCGAAAGGTCACCCTCGTGCGCCGTGCTTGCGACAAGTTTCGCATTTTTCCTTCTCGTGCACTCCTCTCGCGACAAGTGTCGCATTCTTCTTCCTCGCAACCTCCATATGTGCTTGCATGTCACCACGAGAGAATTTTGGTGTATTTTCTCCATTCCACGGACTGAAGGTGGTAACACATTAATTTTTGGGATTTGTTTTTTAGAAATGAAATATCTCGAGAACCATTTTTTAGAATTATTACGAACCGTTTTCATATTGTCGAGATCTTCAAAACTAGATCCATGTTCTATGTTGATAGGTTTCGAGAAACTTTTTTTTCGGACTTTTGTACTCCATGGTTTATATACGTCCAGTAGCAATGTCGCGTGGGTGTACACCATGTACATCGTGTACATCCAGTAGTAGCGTGCTTGTACATTGTGTACTTTCAGTAGCAGCATGGATGTACACTCAGAAGCAGTGCACATGGGTGTAAATACAGTAATAGTGTCGGTGTACAGGAACGTGCGTGTACCTTTCAGGTACATCGCGTTTGTACTTTTAGCTACAGCGTCGTATACTTTCAGCATCAATTTTTGTATACTTCCTGGGTTCTTGGTGCAAACCCATGTCGGGTGTGACTAACCCCATCATAGCAGAGCTTATGGCGGTGCGGGAGGGAACCATCTTCGCTAAACTTCGAGGTTTCTCCGCACATGGTCATGGAGACGGTTCGATGGAGGTAGTTAACCTGTGGTCTTCGCGTAGTAGCTGCCTCTCGGTTGCGGTGCCTATCCTTCAAGAGATTGAGGAGTTGTCTAGTAATTTTGTTTCTTATTCAGTTAGAAATGCTAGCCGTGAAATAAATGGTTCCGCTCATTTGTGTCCGAGGCGAGCTTGCTCGCTGCAGCGGAACGATAGTTGGCTTGGTTTAAGCCCGAACTTCCTAGTTGCTAGCCTGAGAGCTGATTGTAAACTTATGATTATCAAGTAATAAACCTCCTGATGTTATCGCAAAAAAGAGATATACCATGTGTGTACTTTTTATGTGAAACGCCGTAGAAAGTTTGTTCGAAGCGAAGCAGAACGGTAGCACGAGGCAACACTGAGCCGTAGCACGCACTACGACTAATGCACACAACGACCAATACGCACAACGACCTATTTACTGCCTTCACGATATTTATAAATGGTTATCAAGGCGAAGCCGAGCCGTATAAAAGGTTCGAGACAAAGTCGAGCCGTATCTCGTGAGAAATCTTGTATGACGAAGTAAAAGTTAAAAAGAAATAAATAAGCACGTACAAGCAACCGCATGTACATCGCTCTTTATTTTAGAAGGCGTACATCCTGCTCACCGCGTGTACAACTGTCTCTTTTTTCCTCGAAGGCGTACAGCTCCTCGCCTACGTGCTTGATCGGGGCTCGCTACCTGTTTCGTCCCGCAAGTGCCGTCTCGCTACGTTAGCCCCTCAAGTACGTAATTTCTAACTCTTTGCGTACTTCCACGTGCCTCGTGCTGCAGCTGTCCTCTCGCTAGCTTCATGAAGGGAAGCCTTCCCCTAATCACACAAGTGCTATACACAACACACGCTGAATATTTTCTCATGAGTCCTCTCCTGTCTTATTATTTTTATAGTTTCTCATATATATTTCAATTTTTTAATACTAACATGTTTTAATCAACTGTATAGAGAGAAAAAAATCAACACACGCAATATATAATCAATACTGTTAGCATTGGTATTGTAGACGTTAATATTTTCTCCTATATACTTTATATAGTTGATGTTAACAAAAACTAAGTCGCATCATAACTTAAATTTTGTATATTTGATTTTAACCAAAACTAAATCGCAGGGTCAGTTAAGATAGTGGGTACAAAAACACCCCATGTCGCTTCGTTTCTTTGGCGACCCCGACGACCTCATCCATAGGGACCCCGGCGTGAGGGAGATTAGGAAGAGGAGAGAGATCCAGAGTGAGGTGTTGGGTGCGTCGCCTCCTCCGGCCACGCCCCACAATGTGTATCCTCCAAACCTCACCCAGATCCGCACACCGCTGCTCAAGATTTTGTTCCCTGTGCCACCAAGGAAAATTTACTAGTACAAATTGTCCACAATTCCCCAAATCACTGGAAGAGTATTGAATACCTCTGAGGGCATTTTTACTTCTCTAGTTTTTTGGGGGTATGGGAGATTACGGGATGGGAGGGGATTTGGTGAATCCCTCCCTTTCAGGCCTTGTTTACTTCTAGTGTATTATAGGGGAATGGAGGGGATTTTACTGAATCCCGAAAAATCCCCACTAGTCCGTTTACTACTCCGGTTTTAGAGGGGATAACCCCCACAAATACCCCACCAACCACCTCATTTTGTCTAGATTGAAAACTCAACCCTAAGCTAGTGTATTGTGGGGGAAGAGTATTTGAGGGGATTTAGTGATCACCAAATCCCCTCCCAACCCCAAACTTCCCAACCCACCAAATACGAGAGAGGTAAACAAGGCCTCACCCAATCCCTCCACTTCCCCTCTTCCCAGAAAAAACGGAGGTGTACAAATTGCGGTGCCAACATCAATCCTTGCACATGTCTTCTGCTCATCTCCGCCAGCACCCTGCTGCATACTTCCCATTTGGTTTCCAGCAATATGGCGAGCGGACCACGGAAAGCATCCACTATAGTTTTGACGGTCGCTGGAACTCATGTCGCTGGCAGTGAAGATCCTGTCAACGCAATTTCAATGGCAAGCAAGGTTGGAATGGGAAACAAAAATATGAGAAGATTGAGGGAAGAAGAAGAATCTAGTGCAATCGAGATACACAGAGAAGGAGCAATCAGGGAGAGAGGGGACACATATAGTGCCCCAAGCTGGAGAGGCCACCAAATAAAAAAAAAGGCATGGATGGAGTTGCTATCACCACAACGGAGAGCACGGTTCTGCGAAGACATCCCTGCGAGGATCAATGAAAATTGTGTCTCAAAACTGCCGGGGGCTTGGGAACAAGCCGACAGTTAATGGCCTTTTGGAGCTCCACAAGGCAGAAGAGCCCGACATCCTTTTTCTATCAAAACAAAGAAGGTAGAGAAAGAGATGGAATGGTTGAGGTGGAAGTTCCAGATGCCACATATGATTGAGGTGGATAGTAAGAAGCATAGTCGTGGGCTAGCTCTATTCTGGCGTAAGGGGGTATGACGTGGGGATGATTTCTGGACCAATCGGGTGAGCCTACCCAGTCCAAGGCCCAAGACCTAGGCCCAAAGACAGGTGATATCCTGCGGTTCTATAAGGCCCAATGAAGCCCACCCGCAAGACTTGCGGGTCAAGACAAGAACTCCTATACGTACTCTACTAGGACTCATGTAACCCCCTCCTGGCTGCATATATAAAGCGAGGAAGGTGGAGAGAAAAAGGGGGACAACCAATCTAGGGATCCAATCTAGAGAGAGGAAGATACAAGCCACAACTAGACTAGGCAATACACGGGATACCCCGTACGCCTCACCATGGCATCGCCATTGTAAACATCTTGACTATCTCGCAATAATACAGATCAGACAAGCATGAGTAAGGGTTTTACCTCTACGAGGTCCCCGAACCTGGGTAAATCTTGCCTCCTTGTTAGCCGTCGAGATCACCAGCGAGTACATCGTTCCTCTACTTGAAACCCTACCGGTTCATCCGAGGGATTTGTCGACACGACTCTTCGACAGGGTAGAAGTGGAGTTGAGATGGAAGGAGAGATACCATATCGATGTCGACGTGGTAGAGGGCAATGGCATAAAATGGCGATTCACTGGCATTTGCGGGGAAAAGGAGAGCACTTGTAAGCTCTGGGACACTCTGCAGGACCAATCTAATCTTTCGTGGATGTGTATGGGAGATTTCAATGAGATTCTGTTTGCGCATGAGAAAGAGAGAGGGCCAGCTCGGGCCCCGAGGTGTATGGATGTAACACCCGGGGGATTTTCACCCAAATAGGATTTGGTTGTTTTTCTTTTTTTTGCATTGCATCATGCATTTTGCATTGCACTTTGCTTCAAAAGATTTCTGGAAAATTCAAACAAATTTAAACTTTCAAACATGCTCAAATGGTTCCAATTAAAAATTGCAAACAAATCATCTTGGGAATTGGGAATAATAAAAATGGGTTAGTTTTCAAATTGGTATTAAATGAAACCCTATTTGAAATTCAATAGCAAGTTCAAATCAAATTGACATTTCAAATTTTAATGTTAACCTGCTTTGACTTTACTGTTTTGTAAATCAATAAAAATTATTTCATAAAAAAAAACCCTAACACCTTATTCTTTTTCTCTCTCTCTTTCTTTCCTACAAAAAAAGTGTAAACAGAAAAAAATAAAACAAACAGATGAGCTAGGGGAGGCAGGCCAGCCCAAAAAGGGGCCAGCCCACCTACCACCCTTTTTCCCACAGCCACAGCAGCCCACCCACCGAGCCCATCTCCTCTCTCCCCCCAGCCCACTTCTCCTTCTTCTCCGTACGATCACGAGGAGAACGTGATCCCTCCCCCTGCCTGTCACTGTCACCTCCTCCCATGGTCCCCTCCACCCAAAACCCTCTCCCTTATCTACCCAGAGCCCCAAACCCTAACCCTATCTTCCCCCCTTCCTCCTCTCTAGCGCCGCCGTTCCCCTCCTATTTTCCTTCTCTGTTCTTCTTCCACCTTCTGAACCTCAAGAAACGACAGCAGAGAACCTCCCTGAATCCTCCGTCGCCGGCGGGTCCACGGTCGTTGCCACGCCGTGCTGACCACGGGAATGGAAACCCCGAGGTACGGGCTTGCTGCTCGCCGGTTTTGGGGGTCGGGGACGCCCTAGGGAGGCCGCGGGCTTCCTCCGTCACCGTCGCCGGCCGCTGCTACCTCTCCCTCGCCTCCGACAGTCCTCGACGACAGTAGCAGGGTGAGCACCTCCTTCTCCCTCCTATCCCTCCTCCTCTCGCGCACCCAACCTTGCGGGCGCACCGCACACGCCCGCGGGCGCGTCCCAGCACACCCACGCCGCGGCGAGGCCGGCCGTGCCCAGGCTCGAGTTCGTTCCGTCCTCGACTGAATTTTGATCCGAATTTCAGTTAGCCGCCCCGTTACTGCTCAAAAGCCATCGAACTCCGTATCAATCACAACAGCTTAAGCAGCCCAGTGGTGGGGTTCCGTCGGCGCGCGACTGCGGTCGCGGTTTCGATCCCCCGGGGAGGCTTTTGCCTCCCTTTTTCTTCTTTTCCCCCATAAAGCGCCGGCCCCACTCGTCGGTGGCCCTGCCGGCCACCTCAACCACACCCGCGCACACGTGGGCGCCGCGGTGGCACTGGCCCCGCACGGCAAAGGCACAGGGCCAGTGTGCACTGTGTGTAAAACACCCCAGGGACCTGTCTGCACTCCAGATTTCTTTTCCAGTCCCTGTAATCTTTCAGAAAATTGCAGAACACACCCTAGTTTTCAAAATGGTATAACTTTTGAATGGTAATTCCAAATGGAACAAATTTTATATGGTTTCCATGCAAAATTGAATAAGATTTCCAAATATAAACTTTGTTTTCTATTTTGAATAAATTAAATTGCTGAAAACAACTATTTCTTAATTAATGCATTTAAAATTGTCAATTTAATAACTTGCTCATCTAAAATCCGAATTCAACAAATGAAATATGTATTCCATCTAAAATTTTGTGTTCTTTCCAAATATAAATTTTGTTATCTGTTTTGAACATTTAAAATTGATGAAAACAACAAATGTTTGTTTAAATCATTTAAAATGCCAAAGTCCATAACTTAATAAATAAAATTCCAAACTTGGTAAACAACATTCCAAACTGAAGCTATTGTTGTTTTCTTATTGTTTTCATCATCCATGCATCATTCTAATCAACTTTCACATGATGGTTATTTGTAGATCATTTAATTCAACATTAATCCATGGGATTTTCCATATGCAATCCAAATTGCATATGGGCCCATTTAAATATGTTTACCATGTCAACTAGTTTATCTTTGATGCATCCTTAAACTTGTCATGCATCCATATCTTGATCATGCTGGATCTTTTGCCGTAGAAGTAATTGTTGCATCCGGTGTTTGTTCTAGTGCTTTGCTTCTTCGCGGATAGGACGTTGAGATGATGTGAGCACCGACAAGTTCTACGGATGTACCTCTACTTGCTGGATCTCAGGCAAGTATACTCACTTGCTACCCGTGTTGCCTTTCCTCACTTGTTACCGATTCTTTCCGTTGTCTTTATGCTAGCCTTATGATTCGATGCTTGTGTCTCGATCCTATCATATGTTTACCTTGCAGCCATGATATAGCCTTTCCTTCCACTTCCTATTAACTGTTGTTTGTTTACCTTGTTGGCCCTCGTGTCGTAGTTGCATGCTTATTGTTGTTTGCGCTCAGGTCTTGTTGTCCTTTTTCATATCACCTGTTTAGTTGATAGTTGGGTTTCAACTTAATCAACAACATGTTAATGTTTTGGGTAATAATAATTTGATGATAAGGCACCGGCAGGAGGCCCGTCGTGGTTTTGAGGCCTGCGAGTGTCGACCTTAATTAGGAAAAGAGTCTTGTCTACTGATCCATGATGAGCGCGCTAACCGCATGTGGGAAGCGAGTATGGGCGCCCCCCTCAACTTTGATTCGATTCGCATCTCATCCAAATCGCCTCATATAGTTCGGGTTTTCCATTTGCCGCATGCATATGCAGGTGCGAACCCTTGGCGCCAGGGTGGAACTTTTTTAGTCGGCATTTAGGGAGACACGTTCTTAGAGTGCTATGAGGGTCCCCTTTTCTTCGTGGGGCTTGATTAGTCGTGCGCTCAACTGCACGGGGTTCTTTGGGCTTGATGCGAAGAAGAGTTAGGTTGTGTTGAGTGCCTCGCTTGGTGGGTTTGATCCCCGTCTGGCGGGATACTCTTACGTGTACGGCCAAATTGGTGCATCCCTGCAGGGTTAAATCTTCTCGAGAAGTCGTGTTGTCCGCGGTTATGGATGACTTGGTGAAAGTGCTGGCTAACAAGTACTCAGACAACTTACACTTAACGATGATAACTTGACTAGTAATATAGATTACCTCCACCATAAAAATGAATGTCACCATAATCAACAGTGTGAGTTTCCTTGGGTTGCTTCCTTAGTAGGGGGTAACACTGGATGGGTATTGTTTGGTGAGTAGTTATAGTTGGTTTTGTCGCGCTATCTTATCCCTTTCTTTTAGCCGGATGTTGTAGCGCGTCTCTGTAGTTAGTTAGTGCAGCCCGCTGCCGCTTCTTTGCAATAATCCCTTCCTTCCGTTGTACCCAAAGTATGTGTATCTTGTGATGATTGGTTACGCTGGTATCTTGTGAGTATGGGTTATCCACTTGCCAGTACTTAATAGTACTGACCCATGAATCCATTTCGTGGCTGCATATTCCACATTGCAGTCAACAGGTTTGAAGTCTGACGACGTTAGCTTGGGAATCCCTCCGGCTTGGCCTGGGCAGGGATTGGACGCCATCGGTTATCTTCAGGACTCTTAGTCCAATTTGTATCTTGTCCGTAGTCGGACACTATGTTGTTTCTTCCGCTGTTATTTGGATCTTTGTATTGTATAAGTTGTATCCTTGACTCGTTTGAGTCGTCTTGTATATATCTTTTCTGTTGTTGTTGCAAAATATTCGTGAACTGTTGTAATGTTATCACAAGTGGCAACCTGGAATCGGTTATTATGTGAATTTTGGCGGAAGTCACAAATGGTATCAGAGCATGGTTTCCGATTCCCAAAGTTGTTTCAATACGAATGGTTATCGAAGCAACGGGTCCGCAAAGCCTGTAGGATAACCTCGCTAACGGTCGTTGTTTCTAGAGTGTCAAAAACTATTTCTGTTAAACTATTTTGGAAACATCTCAATAGAATTCTTGTTTTCTCCTTATCTCTATTCTATTTCTCCTCCTACCTTATTTTTTTTGGAGTCTCCCCTCTTATCTATCTTCCAAAGTTTTAGGATCCTACATGGGTGGATGTTTTCTGAGCCTTTAACCTGATAGGTTTGATCATCGGAAGATTCCTGGTGGGAGAAGATCGTCGTCAATCCGAGCAAGAATCTCTTGTTAGTGGTGTCGAGAAGCCCTTGTTAGTCGTGTCGAGGAGATCAACTGGAAGCATGAAGAATCGATAGTCGAACTTCTTTCTGTGACGCCCCGGGATCGGGCACTATGCAGATTTCAGCATTTCCGCCAAAATCCACATAATAACCGATTCCAGGTTGCCACTTGTGATAACATTACAGCAGTTCACGAATATTCCGCAACAACAACAGAAAAGATATATACAAGACGAATCAAACGAGTCAAGAATACAACTGATACAATACAAAGATCCAAATAACAGCGGAAGAAACAACATAGTGTCCGACTACGGACAAGATACAAATTGGACTAAGAGTCCTGAAGATAACCGATGGCGTCCAATCCCTGCCCAGGCCAAGCCGGAGGGATTCCCAAACTAACATCGTCAGACTTCAAACCTGTTGACTGCAATGTGGAATAAGTAGCCATGAAATGGATTCGTGGGTCAATACTATTAAGTACTGGCAAGTGGATAAACCATACTCACAAGATACCAGCGTAACCAATCATCACAAGATACAAATACTTTGGGTACAACGGAAGGAAGGGGTTATTGCAAAGAAGCGGCAGCGGGCAGCACTAACAAACTAAAGAGACACGCTACAACTTCCGGCTAAAAGAAAGGGATAAGATAGCGCGACAAAACCAACTATAACTACTCACCAAACAATACTCATCCAGTGTTACCCCCTACTAAGGAAGCAACCCAAGGAAAACTCACACTGTTGATTAAGGTGACATTCATTTTAATGGTGGAGGTAATCTATATTACTAGTCAAGTTATTATCATTAGGTGTAAGTTGTCTGAGTACTTGTTAGCCAGCACTTTCACCAAGTCGTCACATAACCGCGGACAACACGGCTTCTCGAGAAGATTTATCCCTGCAGGGGGTGCTCCAGTACCCTTACACACTCAAGCCACCAACTAAAACTCAGGTTGGCTCGACACGACCCAAACCGTCTCTACAACCCATCCTAGGAGCCACGGAGCTATAAGGTCCCGGCCAGTCCGACCTAACCTAAGCGCAAGGGTGAAAACCACACCCCCCGGCACCACAGGCCTCGCCCTATATGCATCATCATCATAACCATCATAATCATCATCAACCATGGGGGCGCCTCCCATTATGCATATGCGCAAATGGAACGCCCGAACTAAGTGTGGCTCTTCGAACAAGCTGCAAATCAGGTCTAAGTCGAGGGGGGTCCCATACTACCTCCCGGATGCGGTGAGCAAGCTCATCATGGATCAATGGACAAGACTCTTTTCCTAAGTTCGACACTAGCAGGCTCCAAAACCACGCCGGGCCTCCTGCCGGTGCCTTATCATCAAATTATTATTACCCCAAGCATTAACATGTTGTTGATTGAATTGAAACCCAACTATCAAACTAGACAGGTGATACGAAAAAGGACAACAAGACTCGAGCGGAAACAAATCTAAGCATGCAACTACGACACGAGGGCCAACAAGGTAAACAAACAACAGTTAATAGGAAGTGGAAGGAAGGCTATATCATGGCTGCAAGGTAAACATATGATAGGATCGAGACACAAGCATCGAAAATACTAGGCTAGCATAAAGACAACGGAAAGAATCGGTAACAAGTGATGAAAGGCAGCCATAGGTAGCAAGTGAGTATACTTGCCTGAGATCCAGCAAGTAGAGGTACATCCGAAGAACTTGTCGTTGCTCACATCATCTCAACGTCCTATCCGCGAAGAAGCAACGAACTAGAACAAACACCGGATGCAACAATTACTACTACGGCAAAAGATCCAGCATGATCCTATTTTATATGCATGATAAGTTAAAGGGTGCATCAAGATAAACTAAAGGACACAAGGAACAATTTAAATGGGCCCATTTGCAATTTGAATTGCATTTGGAAAATCCCATATGCATTAATAGTTGATTAATTGAACTACAAATAAACATTGAGTTAAAGTGGATTAAATGCAACATAATTGATGAAAACAGAAGGTAAACAACATTAGCTTCAATTTGATACCTCATTTGCCAAATTTGGAATTTTAAATATTTAATTATGAATTTTTGCAATTTAAAAGGTTTAATTAAAGCATTGACTTATTGCACCACTTTTAATTAGGAAAAACAGTAAAAAAATTGTATTGAAAAGGTTGAAAACATGTAGCAAATGTTTCACTGAACATTTTGAGCTATTAAACATAATTTTTGGATCATTATTGAATTTATTATGCATTTTTCCATAAGCATTTTTATTCTGCCCCTTTTTGTAAAGAGAAGGAAACATGTTCAAATTTAATTCAATTGTGACCAAATAAAATACCACTGTGTAGAGTTTGTTAAGACAAATTTTTAGAACTCAAGTTTGATCAATTTGGGTGAACAGAACTCAAGTTATGATTTTCCAAAGTTTCAAATTTTAATAGCCATTTATGTATTTAATTATTTAGTGCAAAATTTACTACAGAAACATGTTGCAACTTTGTTACTAACATAAAGAGCACAAGATTCTGAATCCATAGCAATTTGAATCATTGAAATTGGAGCATTTTTCAATTTGTTATTGATTTTACAATTAAAGACTCAGTTCTGTTTTTCTGGATTTCGGGAAATAAAAGAAAAATGGCCAAAAAAAAGAGGTGGCTTTGCCACGGGTGGGATTCGAACTCGGGACTACAGGGCGTGCGGACGGGGTGCTAGCCACTGTGGTATGCGATCGGTTGTGATGGATGTGGAGGCCGGCCCAATATGGGGAGATGTTGTGCGGGTTTTCTGACGAACTGAAGAACTAAACTGGTACTGCACGGGACAGACAGCAGGCGAGCTCGTCGGAGAAACCACGACGGCTGCACGACGGCGAGCACCAGAGCAAGGGGGGGAGGAGAGGGAAGGGCCCGAGGGCGAGGCGCTCACCTTGGGCGCGCTTGGCAGGACGCACGGCTCGCGGAAGAAGTCGGGGACGGGACGCAGAGATCGACGCCGGCTGGCTTCCGGCCGACGGCAAAACCTCGACGGCGAGGTCGATGCAGCCGCCCTCCAGCCTCGGTGCCTTCAAGGAAAACGGAGAGGGAAGCGAGGGGTTTCCATTCCCGGAAACGGCGTGGGCTGGGGATAGCTGCAATGGCGGCGCCATGGCTACCAAAACTCGGCCACGGGCTGTTTTTCAAGTTCAGAAAAATTACAAAGAGTTGAGGGAGCAGAGGAGGAAGAAAGAGGGTGGCGGCCGGGAGGAAGAGGAGAGGGAAGAGGGCTAGGGTTTGGGGCTCGGTGGGTGCTGCCTTGTAGAGGGGAAAGGTGAGGAGCAGGTAGGAAAAGGGGGCAGGTGGTGGTGCTCTGCTTCCGTCACTGGATGTCGACATGGTACGGAGGTGGAAGAAAAGGGAGGTGGGCTGGGTCGCTCGGGGTTGTAGGTGGGCTTTGGGCCAGCCTCCCCCAGCAGATGCTTTTCCTTTTTCTTTTATTTCTTTTTTTTTCGTAGAAAGGAAAGAGAAGGAAAAAGAAAGGGTTTTTGGGATCAAAAAATTATGGTGATAATTTTTATAAGTTCCTTATTGAAAATGCCCAGTTGCACCAACTTTTGTTTTTTCAAAATTTTAAATATTTGTTGCTGTTTGAAATTTAAATGAAATTGCTTGAATCTTGCAATAACTGAATTATTTGAAAATTACCCAAGTCACTTATTTGAAAAATCAAGTTTATGGAAAACAATTAAATTGTTTGATTTGAATATTTTTATTTGAAAAGGTTGTAACAGACCAAGTGTGAAACATGTTGATTTGAATTTACTTGAAATTTGAGATTCCACACATGGATGCATTATGATGACATGATGCAATGTGATGCAAAAGAAAAACAACAAGCAATTCTAATTGGAAAAACCCCGGGTGTTACAGCCGACACCACTAACAAAGGATTGCGCCCTCGCAATCCGCCAACGCCAAGAGAGAGGAAGAAGCCGGACTATCGAGTCTTCATGTTCAAGTTGATCTCCTCGACACCACTAACAAGCTTCTCGACACCACTAACAATGAAGGGAATATGCCCGAGAGGCAATAATAAAGTGTTTATTATGTTATTCCTTGTTTATGATAGATGTTTATTTCTCATGCTAGAATTGTATTAACCGGAAACGTTGATACATGTGTGATTAATAAACAAACCAACGTTCCTAGTGAAGCCTCTCTTTTAACTAGCCCGTTGATTAAACAGATGATCAAGGTTTCCTGATCATGAACATTGGATGTTGTTGATAACGGGGTCATGTCATTAGGAGAATGACATGATGAACTTAAACCCTAAACTAAGTATAACAATACGATCAAGTCATTTAGTTTTGTTGTTATGTCTTACATTCGGAGTAACATTATTCCTTAGACCATGAGATCATGTTAATCACTAATACCGAAAGAATACTTTGATGACATCAAACGTCACACCGTAAAAGGGTGACTATAAAGGTGGCATTGGATATTCGGAAAGTATTGGTTGAAGCTCATGGATCGAGAATGGGATTTGTCCATCCAATATGACGGATAGATATACTCAGGGCCCTCTCGGTGATATCACATCAACACCGCTTGCAAGCAAGTGATTTGATCACTAGGATGTTATATCACGGGAACGAGAAAAGAGTACTTGTCGGATAACGAGATCGAACAAGGTATAGTGGATACCGATGATCGGATCTCGGACAAGTAATATATCGCGAGACAAAGGGAAATCGTTACGACGTTGAAAGGTTCACACGATCACGAGAGTCATCGTTGAATATATAGGAGTCATCACGGTTTTCCAGACCCCGCTGTTGATTATTGATCGGAGAGGAGTCTCGATCATGTCTATAATATTCACGAACCGTAGGGAGACACACTTAAGGTTCGATGAAGCGTTTAGAGAGGATACGGAATGCCAAAGAATATTTTGGGCAGCTCCGGAATTGTTTCGGGGAAAATTGAAATAGTTCAAGGGGTTTTTCGTCGAACGGTTGTTAATAGAATTAACAAATGGTTCGAGGTGCTGCATGCAAATGTTTGTTAATGGAATTAACAAATATAAATAAAGAAATAAAAATGTTTTATTTATTTATTAAAGAAAACCCTTGGATTTTCCAAGTGGGAAATTAAGGGATTTTTGAGTGGGTTTGAGTGGAGCTTCCACTCACATGAAGAGAGGAAGGGGTGGGGGCACCCATGGCTGGCCGCACCCCCCCCCCTTGGGCTGCCTCCCCCTCCACTATAAAAGGAGGGTGAGGGCTCTCTCTTCCACACACACTTGCTCATACTTTTTCCCTTCCATCCGCTGCTCCATTCCATGGTCTCCGGCTTGGCGAAGCCCTGACCGTGGGATTCTTCACCACCACCAGGCCGTCGTGCTGCTGGAATTCCGGAGGGATCCTCTACTTCCGCAACCCGCTGGAACGAGGGAACGGAAGTCTTCATCGAGCCGAACGTGTGACCGATTACGGAGGCACCGCCGGATTGCGGTGCTCTTCTTCTCGCTCGGGATCGGCGTGAGAACGACTACGCCAACAACGAGATCTTTTCTCGTACCACTTAGAGTCTTCGAGGGTATGTTATCTCAAGACTCTCTTTCTCCCCGTTGCCTTTCATCTCATAGATTAGATCTTGGCCATTTGGGTTTATCGCGCGTAGGAAATTTTTTGTTTTCTATGCTACGTTCCCCTTCAGTGGTATCAGAGCCGGATCTATGCGTAGATGAATTGTACAGGTAGAACACATAGGAGTATGTGGGCGTTGATGATCATGTTTTTGTCTCTTTGAGTATTTTATGATCTTAGTGGCATAGTAGGATGAAGCTGCCCCGGACTAAGTTTACGTGTACTATGTACGCGAGAATTGTCTCACATGTGACTAAGGGGGTGTCCGTTTCCCTACTATAGTTAAGATCTAATCTACAAAGGGTTGTTAAAAATATGTTTTATCAACGTTGTGGTTCCTGTACGTAGGTATGAACGGTTCTATCCTCGTAAGCCCAAAGCCACGTAAAACATGCAAAAATAAATTAGAGGCGTCTAACTTGTTTTTGCAGGGCATGTGATGTGATATGGTCAATGTTACAAACGTTATGTAGGAGATGATATCTTTTGTAAATTATTGACATACCGGCTGGAGCCATATGGTTGTCTTATTTTATGGCCTGCGTGCTGTATGTCATATCCATGTGATATGTTGTAATGGACAATCAAGATGGAGGTGCCACGGACCTTGGTGCCACGCCGGTGGAATGATGGAGATCATACCATGATGCACGAGATGGAGATCAAGTGCAAGAAGGACCATATCATATCACATTATCCATGCATGTGATGTTTATCCTTTTATGCATCTTATTTTGCTTAGATCGCGACGGTAGTATTATAAGATGATCCCTCTCACTTAATATCAAGATAATAATGTGTTCTTCCTTAAGTATGCACCGTTAAGAAAGTTCGTCGTGTCGAGACACCACGTGATGATCGGGTGTGATAGACTCAACGTTCGCATACAACGGGTGTTTTCAAGCCTAGCATGTACAGACATGGCCTTGAAACACATGCAATACAACGGTTCTACTTGGCGAGCCTAGCATGTACAGACATGGCCTCGGAACACGTAACCGAAAGGTAAAGCATGAGTCATATGAATGATATGATGAACATGTTGATGTTCGCCTTTGCAACTGCACCGTCTCACGTGATGATCGGTTTCGGTGTAGTGAATTTGGTTCGTGTAATCACTAAAGACAACTAAGAGGGATGTTGTTTTTTGAGTGGGAGTTCATGGGATAATTTTAGAATTAACTTGAACTTAATTTATCATAAACATAGTCTAAATAGTCTTTGCAAATATGTTGTAGATCATGGCACCACCTACCTTCAATTTCAATATGTTCATGGAGAAAGAGAAATTAGCGAACAATGGAAGCAACTTTACCAATTGGGCACTTAACCTGAGGATTCTCATCACCGCTTGCAAGAAGCTCTATGTGCTTGATGCACCTCTAGGTGACCAGCCCGCTGCTGATGCTTCTGATGAAGATAAAAATGTTTATCTGACTCAACAAGAAGACCACAGTATAGTTCACTGCGGCATCCTCTATGGATTAGAGCCAGAGCTGCGAAAAACGTTTCGAGAACAACACTGCTTATGCCACAATGGGAGAATTGAAAATGATTTTCGATACCCATGCCGCAGTTGAGAGTTATGACGCTTCAGAAAAGTTCTTTAGCTGCATGATGGAAGAGAACAGCTCCGTTAGTGAGCACGTACTCAAAATTTCTGCGTACGCTGATAAGCTCATAGCCTTGGGAATATCGATTCCCAATGAGCTAGGGATACATCGTGTTCTCCAATCTCTGCCACCTAGTTACAAGAACTTCGTGATGAACTATAATATGCAGAGCATGAAGAAGTCTCTTCCTGAGCTTCTCTCAATGCTTAAAACTGCTGAAGTGGAGATCAAGAAAGAACATCAAGTGTTGATGATCAATAAGACCACTAGTTTCAAGAAAGGCAAGAAAGGCAAGCCAAGGGTAAACTTCAAGAAGGGTGGCAAATCTGTTGCTACTGCTGAGAAGAAAACCAGGCATGGCCCTAAGCCTGAGACTGAGTGTTTCTATTGCAAGGATACTGGCCACTGGAAGCGCAATTGCCCCAAGTATCTGGCAGATAAGAAGGCCGGCAAAGTGAACAAAGGTATATATGATATACTTGTTATTGATGTGTACCTTACTAGTACTCGCAGTAGCACCTGGGTATTTGATACTGGTTCGGTTGCTCACATATGTAACTCGAAACAGGAGCTGCAGAATAAGCGACCACTAGCAAAGGATGAGGTGACGATGCGCGTCGGCAATGGATCAAGAGTTGACGTGATCGCCGTCGGGACGCTACCTCTACGTCTACCATCGGGATTAGTTATAAACCTCAATAAATGTTATTTGGTGCCCGCATTAAGCATGAATATCGTTTCTGGATCTTGCTTAATGCGGGACGGTTATTCCTTTAAGTCCGAGAACAATGGTTGTTCGATTTATATGAATAATATCTTTTATGGTCATGCACGTGAGAAGAATGGTTTATTTCTTTTGAATCTTGATAATGTTGATACACATATTCATAATGTGAATGCCAAAAGAATTAAGTTAAATGATGATATTGCTACTTATATGTGGCATTGCCGCTTAGGTCATATTGGTGTTAAACGCATGAAGAAGCTCCATTCTGATGGACTCTTAGAATCACTTGATTATGAATCATTTGAAACATGTGAACCATGCCTTATGGGCAAGATGACTAGAACCCCGTTTTCTGGATCTATGGAACGGGCGACAGACTTACTGGAAATCATACATACTGATGTATGTGGACCAATGAGTGTATCGGCGCGCGGTGGATATCGTTATTTTGTCACTTTCACAGATGATTTGAGTAGATATGGGTATATTTACTTAATGAAACACAAATCTGAACCGTTTGAAAAGTTCAAAGAATTTCAGTGTGAAGTTGAAAATCATCGTAACAGAAAGATTAAATTTCTACGGTCTGATCGTGGAGGTGAATATCTAAGTTACGAGTTTGGCATGCATATGAAATAATGTGGAATAGTTTCACAACTCACACCGGCCGGAACACCACAGCGAAATGGTGTTTCCGAACGTCGTAATCGTACTTTATTAGATATGGTTCGATCTATGATGTCTCTTATAGATTTGCCACTATCGTTTTGGGGTTATGCACTAGAGACCGCTGCATTCACTTTAAATAGGGCACCATCTAAGTCCGTTGAAACGACACCGTATGAATTATGGTTTGGAAACAAACCTAAGCTGTCATTTCTAAAAGTTTGGGGATGCGATGTTTATGTGAAGAAGCTTCAACCTGATAAACTCGAACCCAAAGCGGAAAAATTCGTCTTCATAGGATACCCTAAAGAAACAATAGGGTACACCTTCTATCACAGATCCGAAGGCAAGATTTTCGTCGCCAAGAATGGATTCTTTTTGGAGAAGGAGTTTCTCTCGAAGGGTGTGAATAGTAGGAAGGTAGAACTCGACGAGGTTATTGAACCTTCTCTTCTTGGAATGGCGAGTAGCGTAGCGCCGGAAGTTGTTCCGGAGCCGACCCCGTAAGAGGAAGAGAGAGTTAATGATCAAGATCATGAAACTCCAATAGAGGAAACTACCGCACCTCGCAGGTCAACTAGGGAGCGTACAGCTCCTGAACTATACGGAGATCCCGTATTAAACTTCATGGTAGATGGAGGTGATGACCCTGCGACATATGAGGAAGCGATGATGAGCCCAGATTCCAACAAATGGCTTGAAGCCATGAAATCCGAAATAGGATCCATGTACGAAAACCAAGTTTGGACTTTGGTAGATTTACCCAATGACCGCAAGGCCGTTGAGAACAAATGGATCTTTAAAAGGAAAACTGACGCTGATGGTAATGTGACCGTCTATAAAGCTCGACTTGTCACAAAAGGTTTCCGACAAATTCAAGGAGTTGACTATGATGAGACTTTCTCACCAGCAGCGATGCTTAAGTCAGTTAGGATTATGTTAGCAGTTGCTGCATTTTTCGATTATGAAATATGGCAGATGGATGTCAAAACGGCGTTCCTTAATGGTGACATTGAGGAAGAGTTGTATATGATGCAACCCAAAGGTTTTGTTGATCCTAAGGATGCTGACAAGGTGTGTAAGCTTCAACGTTCCATTTATGGACTGAAGCAAGCATCCCGGAGTTGGAACCTCCGTTTTGATAAGGTGATCAAAGGTTTTGGATTTGTCCAAACATACGGAGAAGCTTGTATTTACAAGAAAGTGAGTGGGAGCTCTGTAGCATTTCTGGTACTATATGTGGATGACATATTGTTGATTGGAAATGATATAGAACTTTTAGAAAGCGTAAAAGATTATTTTAACAATAGTTTTTCGATGAAAGACCTCGGTGAAGCAGCTTATATATTGGGCATCAAAATCTACAGGGATAGATCAAGACGCTTAATTGGACTTTCGCAAAGTACATACCTTGACAAGATTTTGAAGAAGTTCAAAATGGAAGATAGTAGGAAAGGGTTCCTACCTATGTTGCAAGGCAAGATGTTGAGTAAGACTCAATGTCCAGCTACAGCAGAAGATAGAGAAAAGATGAATAAGACTCCCTATGCTTCAGCCATAGGTTCTATCATGTATGCTATGCTATGTACAAGACCGGATGTGGCACATGCTATTAGTTTGACTAGTAGGTACCAATCCAATCCAGGTTTGGAACACTGGACTGCGGTCAAGAATATCCTAAAGTACTTAAGAAGAACTAAGGACATGTTTCTCGTATATGGCGGTGAAGAAGAGCTCGTCGCAAGATGTTACGTCGATGCTAGCTTCGACACTGATCCGGATGACTCTAAGTCTCAGTCCGGGTACGTATTTATTATGAATGGAGGAGCTGTAAGCTGGAGGAGTTCCAAGCAATCCGTGGTGGCGGGATCATCAACAGAAGCAGAATATGTTGCTGCCTCGGAGGCAACACAGGAAGCAGTTTGGATGAAGGAGTTCATATCCGAACTAGGCGTGGTTCCGAGTGCGTTGGATCCAATGGTTATCTATTGTGACAACAATGGTGCCATAGCCAATGCTAAGGAACCAAGGTCTCACAAGAATTCCAAGCATATCAAGCGCCGTTTTCACTCCATCCGTGAACATGTCGCAGATGGGGATGTGAAGATTTGCAAAGTACATACGGATCTGAATGTGGCAGATCCGTTGAATAAAACTCTCTCAAGGACAAAACATGATCAACACCAGAACTCAATGGGTGTTAGATTCATCACTATGTAATATAGATTATTGCCCCTAGTGCAAGTGGGAGACTGAAGGGAATATGCCCGAGAGGCAATAATAAAGTGTTTATTATGTTATTCCTTGTTTATGATAGATGTTTATTTCTCATGCTAGAATTGTATTAACCGGAAACGTTGATACATGTGTGATTAATAAACAAACCAACGTTCCTAGTGAAGCCTCTCTTTTAACTAGCCCGTTGATTAAACAGATGATCAAGGTTTCCTGATCATGAACATTGGATGTTGTTGATAACGGGGTCATGTCATTAGGAGAATGACATGATGAACTTAAACCCTAAACTAAGTATAACAATACGATCAAGTCATTTAGTTTTGTTGTTATGTCTTACATTCGGAGTAACATTATTCCTTAGACCATGAGATCATGTTAATCACTAATACCGAAAGAATACTTTGATGACATCAAACGTCACACCGTAAAAGGGTGACTATAAAGGTGGCATTGGATATTCGGAAAGTATTGGTTGACGCTCATGGATCGAGAATGGGATTTGTCCATCCAATATGACGGATAGATATACTCAGGGCCCTCTCGGTGATATCACATCAACACCGCTTGCAAGCAAGTGATTTGATCACTAGGATGTTATATCACGGGAACGAGAAAAGAGTACTTGTCGGATAACGAGATCGAACAAGGTATAGTGGATACCGATGATCGGATCTCGGACAAGTAATATATCGCGAGACAAAGGGAAATCGTTACGACGTTGAAAGGTTCACACGATCACGAGAGTCATCGTTGAATATATAGGAGTCATCACGGTTTTCCAGACCCCGCTGTTGATTATTGATCGGAGAGGAGTCTCGATCATGTCTATAATATTCACGAACCGTAGGGAGACACACTTAAGGTTCGATGAAGCGTTTAGAGAGGATACGGAATGCCGAAGAATATTTTGGGCAGCTCCGGAATTGTTTCGGGGAAAATTGAAATAGTTCAAGGGGTTTTTCGTCGAACGGTTGTTAATAGAATTAACAAATGGTTCGAGGTGCTGCATGCAAATGTTTGTTAATGGAATTAACAAATATAAATAAAGAAATAAAAATGTTTTATTTATTTATTAAAGAAAAACCTTTGGATTTTCCAAGTGGGAAATTAAGGGATTTTTGAGTGCGTTTGAGTGGAGCTTCCACTCACATGAAGAGAGGAAGGGGTGGGGGCACCCATGGCTGGCCGCACCCCCCCTTGGGCTGCCTCCCCCTCCCCTATAAAAGGAGGGTGAGGGCTCTCTCTTCCACACAAACTTGCTCATACTTTTTCCCTTCCATCCGCTGCTCCATTCCATGGTCTCCGGCTTGGCGAAGCCCTGACCGTGGGATTCTTCACCACCACCACGCCGTCGTGCTGCTGGAATTCCGGAGGGATCCTCTACTTTCGCAACCCGCTGGAACGAGGGAACGGAAGTCTTCATCGAGCCGAACGTGTGACCGATTACGGAGGCACCGCCGGATTGCGGTGCTCTTCTTCTCGCTCGGGATCGGCGTGAGAACGACTACGCCAACAACGAGATCTTTTCTCGTACCACTTAGAGTCTTCGAGGGTATGTTATCTCAAGACTCTCTTTCTCCCTATTGCCTTTCATCTCATAGATTAGATCTTGGCCATTTGGGTTTATCGCGCGTAGGAAATTTTTTGTTTTCTATGCTACGTTCCCCTTCAGTGGTATCAGAGCCGGATCTATGCGTACATGAATTGTACGGGTAGAACACATAGGAGTATGTGGGCGTTGATGATCATGTTTTTGTCTCTTTGAGTATTTTATGATCTTAGTGGCATAGTAGGATGAAGCTGCCCCGGACTAAGTTTACGTGTACTATGTACGCGAGAATTGTCTCACATGTGACTAAGGACACAAGGAAAAATTTAAATGGGCCCATATGCAATTTGAATTGCATTTGGAAAATCCCATATGCATTAATAGTTGATTAATTGAACTACAAATAAACATTGAGTTAAAGTGGATTAAATGCAACATAATTGATGAAAACAGAAGGTAAACAACATTAGCTTCAATTTGATACCTCATTTGCCAAATTTGGAATTTTAAATATTTAATTATGAATTTTTACAATTTAAAAGGTTTAATTAAAGCATTGAATTATTGCACCACTTTTAATTAGGAAAAACAGTAAAAAAAATTGTATTGAAAAGGTTGAAAACATGTAGCAAATGTTTCACTGAACATTTTGAGCTATTAAACATAATTTTTGGATCATTATTGAATTTATAATGCATTTTTCCATAAGCATTTTTACTCTGCCCCTTTTTGTAAACAGAAGGAAACATGTTCATATTTAATTCAATTGTGACCAAATAAAATACCACTGTGTAGAGTTTGTTAAGACAAATTTTTAGAACTCAAGTTTGATCAATTTGGGTGAACAGAACTCAAGTTATGATTTTCCAAAGTTTCAAATTTTAATAGCCATTTATGTATTTAATTATTTAGTGCAAAATTTACTACAGAAACATGTTGCAACTTTGTTACTAACAGAAAGAGCACAAGATTCTGAATCCATAGCAATTTGAATCATTGAAATTGGAGCATTTTTCAATTTGTTATTGATTTTACAATTAAAGACTCAGTTCTGTTTTTCTGGATTTCGGGAAATAAAAGAAAAATGGCCAAAAAAAAGAGGTGGCTTTGCCACGGGTGGGATTCGAACTCGGGACTCCAGGGAGTGCGGACGGGGTGCTAGCCACTGTGGTATGCGATCGGTTGTGATGGATGTGGAGGCCGGCCCAATATGGGGAGATGCTGCGCGGGTTTTCTGACGAACTGAAGAACTAAACTGGTACTGCACGGGACAGACAGCAGGCGAGCTCGTCGGAGAAACCACGACGGCTGCACGACGGCGAGCACCAGAGCAAGGGGGAGAGGAGAGGGAAGGGCCCGAGGGCGAGGTGCTCACCTTGGGCGCGCTTGGCAGGACGCACGGCTCGCGGAAGAAGTCGGGGACGGGACGCAGAGATCGACGCCGGCTGGCTTCCGGCCGACGGCAAAACCTCGACGGCGAGGTCGATGCAGCCGCCCTCCGGCCTCGGTGCCTTCAAGGAAAACGGAGAGGGAAGCGAGGAGTTTCCATTCCCGGAAACGGCGTGGGCTGGGGATGGCTGCAATGGCGGCGCCATGGCTACCAAAACTCGGCCACGGGCTGTTTTTCAGGTTCAGAAAAATTACAGAGAGTTGAGGGAGCAGAGGAGGAAGAAAGAGGGTGGCGGCCGGGAGGAAGAGGAGAGGGGAAGAGGGCTAGGGTTTGGTGCTCGGTGGGTGCTGCCTTGTAGAGGGGGAAGGTGGGGAGCAGGTAGGAAAAGGGGGCAGGTGGTGGTGCTCTGCTTCCATCACTGGATGTCGACATCGTACGGAGGTGGAAGAAAAGGGAGGTGGGCTGGGTCGCTTGGGGTTGTAGGTGGGCTTTGGGCCTGCCTCTCCCAGCAGATGCTTTTCCTTTTTCTTTTATTTCTTTTTTTTGTAGAAAGGAAAGAGAAGGAAAAAGAAAGGGTTTTTGGGATCAAAAAATTATGGTGATAATTTTTATAAGTTCCTTTTGAAAATGCCCAGTTGCACCAACTTTTGTTTTTTCAAAATTTTAAATATTTGTTGTTGTTTGAAATTTAAATGAAATTGCTTGAATCTTGCAATAATTGAATTATTTGAAAATTACCCAAGTCACTTATTTGAAAAATCAAGTTTATGGAAAACAATTAAATTGTTTGATTTGAATATTTTTATTTGAAAAGGTTGTAACAGACCAAGTGTGAAACATGTTGATTTGAATTTACTTGAAATTTGAGATTCCACACATGGATGCATTATGATGACATGATGCAATGTGATGCAAAAGAAAAACAACAAGCGATTCTAATTGGAAAAACCCCGGGTGTTACACTTTCCCCTCCCGGGTTAGTGGCGGATTGCGAGGGCGCAATCCCTTGTTAGTGGTGTCGTCTGTAACACCCGGGGGATTTTCCCCAAATAGGATTTGGTTGTTTTTCTTTTTTTGCATTGCATCATGCATTTTGCATTGCACTTTGCTTCAAAAAATTTCTAGAAAATTCAAACAAATTTAAACTTTCAAACATGCTCAAATGGTTCCAATTAAAAATTGCAAACAAATCATCTTGGGAATTGGGAATAATAAAATGGGTTAGTTTTCAAATTGGTATTAAATGAAACCCTATTTGAAATTCAATAGCAAGTCCAAATCAAATTGACATTTCAAATTTTAATGTTAACCTGCTTTGACTTTACTGTTTTGTAAATCAATAAAAATTATTTCATAAAAAAAACCCTAACACCTTATTCTTTTTCTCTCTCTCTTTCTTTCCTACAAAAAAATGTGTAAACAGAAAAAAATAAAACAAACAGATGAGCTAGGGGAGGAAGGCCAACCCAAAAAGGGGCCAGCCCACCTACCACCCTTTTTCCCACAGCCACAGCAGCCCACCCACCGAGCCCATCTCCTCTCTCCCCCCAGCCCACTTCTCCTTCTTCTCCGTACGATCACGAGGAGAACGTGATCCCTCCCCCTTCCTGTCACTGTCACCTCCTCCCATGGTCCCCTACACCCAAACCCCTCTCCCTTATCTACCCCGAGCCCCAAACCCTAACCCTATCTTCCCCCCTTCCTCCTCTCTAGAGCCGACGTTCCCCTCCTATTTTCCTTCTCTGTTCTTCTTCCACCTTCTGAACCTCAAGAAACGACAGCAAAGAACCTCCCTGAATCCTCCGTCGCCGGCGGGTCCACGGTCGTTGCCACGCCGTGCTGACCACGGGAATGGAAACCCCGAGGTGCGGGCTTGCTGCTCGCCGGTTTTGGGGGTCGGGGACTCCCTAGGGAGGCCGCGGGCTTCCTCCGTCGCCGTCGCGGTCCGCTTCTACCTCTCCCTCGCCTCCGCCAGTCCTCGACGACAGTAGCAGGGTGAGCACCTCCTTCTCCCTCCTCCTCTCGTGCACCCAACCTTGCGGGCGCACCGCACACGCCCGCGGGCGCGTCCCAGCACACGCACGCCGCGGCGAGGCCGACCGTGCCCAGGCTCGAGTTCGTTCCGTCCTCGACTGAATTTTGATCCGAATTTCAGTTAGCCGCCCCGTTACTGCTCAAAAGCCATCGAACTCCGTATCAATCACAACAGCTTAAGCAGCCCAGTGGTGGGGTTCCGTCGGCGCGCGACTGCGGTCGCGGGTTCGATCCCCCGGGGAGGCTTTTGCCTCCCTTTTTCTTCTTTTCCCCCATAAAGCGCCGGCCCCACTCGTCGGTGGCCCTGCCGGCCACCTCAACCACACCCGCGCACACGTGGGCGCCGCGGTGGCACTGGCCCCGCACGGCAGAGGCACAGGGCCAGTGTGCACTGTGTGTAAAACACCCCAGGGACCTGTCTGCACTCCAGATTTCTTTTCCAGTCCCTGTAATCTTTCAGAAAATTGCAGAACACACCCTAGTTTTAAAAATGGTATAACTTTTGAATGGTAATTCCAAATGCAACAAATTTTATATGGTTTCCATGCAAAATTGAATAAGCTTTCCAAATATAAAATTTGTTTTCTATTTTGAATAAATTAAATTGCTGAAAACAACTATTTCTTAATTAATGCATTTAAAATTGTTAATTTAATAACTTGCTCATCTAAAATCCGAATTCAACAAATGAAATTTGTATTCCATCTAAAATTTTGTGTTCTTTCCAAATATAATTTTTTTTATCTGTTTTGAACATTTAAAATTGATGAAAACAACAAATGTTTGTTTAAATCATTTAAAATGCCAAAGTCCATAACTTAATAAATAAAATTCCAAACTTGGTAAACAACATTCCAAACTGAAGCTATTGTTGTTTTCTTATTGTTTTCATCATCCATGCATCATTCTAATCAACTTTCACATGATGGTTATTTGTAGATCATTTAATTCAACATTAATCCATGGGATTTTCCATATGCAATCCAAATTGCATATGGGCCCATTTAAATATGTTTACCATGTCAACTAGTTTATCTTTGATGCATCCTTAAACTTGTCATGCATCCATATCTTGATCATGCTGGATCTTTTGCCGTAGAAGTAATTGTTGCATCCGGTGTTTGTTCTAGTGCTTTGCTTCTTCGCGGATAGGACGTTGAGATGATGTGAGCATCGACAAGTTCTACGGATGTACCTCTACTTGCTGGATCTCAGGCAAGTATACTCACTTGCTACCCGTGTTGCCTTTCCTCACTTGTTACCGATTCTTTCCGTTGTCTTTATGCTAGCCTTATGATTCGATGCTTGTGTCTCGATCCTATCATATGTTTACCTTGCAGCCATGATATAGCCTTTCCTTCCACTTCCTATTAACTGTTGTTTGTTTACCTTGTTGGACCTCGTGTCGTAGTTGCATGATTATTGTCGTTTGCGCTCAGGTCTTGTTGTCCTTTTTCATATCACCTGTTTAGTTGATAGTTGGGTTTCAACTTAATCAACAACATGTTAATGTTTTGGGTAATAATAATTTGATGATAATGCACCGGAAGGAGGCCCGGCGTGGTTTTGAGGCCTGCTAGTGTCGATCTTAATTAGGAAAAGAGTCTTGTCTACTGATCCATGATGAGCGCGCTAACTGCATGTGGGAAGCGAGTATGGGTGCCCCCCTCAACTTTGATTCGATTCGCATCTCGTCCAAATCGCCTCATATAGTTCGGGTTTTCCATTTGCCGCATGCATATGTAGGTGCGAACCCTTGGCGCCAGGGTGGAACTTTTGTACTCGGCATTTAGGGAGACACGTTCTTAGAGTGCTATGAGGGTCCCCTTTTCTTCGTGGGGCTTGATTAGTCATGCGCTCAACTGCACGGGGTTCTTTGGGCTTGATGCGAAGAAGAGTTGGGTTGTGTTGAGTGCCTCGCTTGGTGGGTTTGATCCCCGTCTGGCGGGATACTCTTACGTGTACGGCCAAATTGGTGCATCCCTGCAGGGTTAAATCTTCTCGAGAAGCCGTGTTGTCCGCGGTTATGGATGACTTGGTGAAAGTGCTGGCTAACAATTACTCAGACAACTTACACTTAACGATGATAACTTGACTAGTAATATAGATTACCTCCACCATAAAAATGAATGTCACCTTAATCAACAGTGTGAGTTTCCTTGGGTTGCTTCCTTAGTAGGGGGTAACACTGGATGGGTATTGTTTGGTGAGTAGTTATAGTTGGTTTTGTCGCGCTATCTTATCCCTTTCTTTTAGCCGGATGTTGTAGCGCGTCTCTGTAGTTAGTTAGTGCAGCCCGCTGCCGCTTCTTTGCAATAATCCCTTCCTTCCGTTGTACCCAAAGTATTTGTATCTTGTGATGATTGGTTACGCTGGTATCTTGTGAGTATGGGTTATCCACTTGCCAGTACTTAATAGTACTGACCCACGAATCCATTTCGTGGCTGCATATTCCACATTGCAGTCAACAGGTTTGAAGTCTGACGACGTTAGCTTGGGAATCCCTCCGGCTTGGCCTGGGCAGGGATTGGACGCCATCGGTTATCTTCAGGACTCTTAGTCCAATTTGTATCTTGTCCGTAGTCGGACACTATGTTGTTTCTTCCGTTGTTATTTGGATCTTTGTATTGTATCAGTTGTATCCTTGACTCGTTTAAGTCGGCTTGTATATATCTTTTCTGTTGTTGTTGCGGAATATTCGTGAACTGTTGTAATGTTATCACAAGTGGCAACCTGGAATCGGTTATTATGTGGATTTTGGCGGAAATGCTGAAATTTGTATAGTGCCCGATCTCGGGGCGTCACACTCATCCGTTCGAGGACTGACGGAGGCGAGGGAGAGGTAGCAGCGGCCGGCAACGGCGACGGAGGAAGCCCGCGGCCTCCCTAGGGCGTCCCCGACCCCCAAAACCGGCGAGCAGCAAGCCCGCACCTCGGGGTTTCCATTCCCGTGGTCAGCACGGCGTGGCAACGACCGTGGGCCCGCCGGCGACGGAGGATTCAGGGAGGTTCTCTGCTGTCGTTTCTTGAGGTTCAGAAGGTGGAAGAAGAACAGAGAAGGAAAATAGGAGGGGAACGGCGGAGCTAGAGAGGAGGAAGGGGGGAAGATAGGGTTAGGGTTTGGGGCTCGGGGTAGATAAGGGAGAGGGGTTTGGGTGGAGGGGCCATGGGAGGAGGTGACAGTGACAGGCAGGGGAGGGATCACGTTC
Source organism: Alopecurus myosuroides (assembly GCA_028641055.1). Lineage (NCBI taxonomy): Eukaryota > Viridiplantae > Streptophyta > Magnoliopsida > Poales > Poaceae > Alopecurus > Alopecurus myosuroides. Next base: position 246,741,202 of record CM054057.1, on the reverse strand, counting down.
TCCTCGTGATCGTACGGAGAAGAAGGAGAAGTGGGCTGGGGGGAGAGAGGAGATGGGCTCGGTGGGTGGGCTGCTGTGGCTGTGGGAAAAAGGGTGGTAGGTGGGCTAGCCCCTTTTTGGGCTGGCCTGCCTCCCCTAGCTCATTTGTTTGTTTTATTTTTTTCTGTTTACACTTTTTTTTTGTAGGAAAGAAAGAGAGAGAGAAAAAGAATAAGGTGTTAGGGTTTTTTTTTATGAAATAATTTTTATTGATTTACAAAATAGTAAAGTCAAAGCAGGTTAACATTAAAATTTGAAATGTCAATTTGATTTGAACTTGCTATTGAATTTCAAATAGGGTTTCATTTAATACCAATTTGAAAACTAACCCATTTTTATTATTCCCAATTCCCAAGATGATTTGTTTGCAATTTTTAATTGGAACCATTTGAGCATGTTTGAAAGTTTAAATTTGTTTGAATTTTCCAGAAATGTTTTGAAGCAAAGTGCAATGCAAAATGCATGATGCAATGCAAAAAAAGAAAAACAACCAAATCCTATTTGGGGGAAAATCCCCGGGTGTTACAATGGATGAATTTAGGAGAGCACGGGAGGATAACCAACTTGATGATCTAGGGTTTGTGGGTGATGCTTTCACCTGGCGGAACAACTGGCATGTTTTCTAATGGCTACGTGAGGGAGAGGCTAGACCGAGCTGTGGCAAATGTGGAATGGTGGTGTTTATTCCCTCTGTACAAGATCATTAATGGAGACCCACTCATTAGAACCACTGGCCGGTGATTGCGGACCTGCAAGCTCAAGAGACACCATGAGGGGCAGCCGACCGAATGTGATGGAAGATCCCGACCAGATAATAGGATGTCACGCCGCATTTTCTAGAAAGAATTCCTTATTTTACACTCCCTTAAAATCATGTTCCTTGTTTGACACCGAAGAAATTTTTCTTCCCTATATGACCTATAGTCTTAATTTCTTTCCCTATATGACACTCTAGTGTATTTTGTACACGTAAAAAGACCTTGTTACCCCTGTACACAATGTGACATTTAGCTAGCTAAAAGATTACACCTATATTATCATAGTACGTGTACACCTATCTTATGGTATATTTCATGGGTATACACGAATGGACCATTATTTCCTGCGCGTGGTCAGTTCATGCCCCAGCGTGTCGGCACGAAACTATGCTAACGTCCCCCCCCCCCCACAAAAAAAACGCACTTTTGCTTCGGGAGAAAAAATAAGACCCGCTTTTGCTCCGTGTAGCAAAAAACGGTTCATTTCGAAAAAACAAAAAAATACATATCTCGCCGGAGATGTCGCCGGAGACTCGCCAGAGACCTGTAGCAAAAAAAATTGCTACCGTAGCAAAAAGTCAAATTTCGCTAGAGCAATGGCCGGAGACTTTTGCTCGCCGGAGCAAAAAAATTATGCTAATATAGCAAAAAAATAACGTTATTGTAGCAAACAATTTATTCTATTATAGCGAAAAATCGGACCTCGCCGGAGTTGTAGTAGCAAAAAATTTGTACAAAAAAAGCAAAAAAAAACGTATTGTAGCAACCATTTGTACAGAAACTTAGCACAAAAAATCTATCGCCGTTTTGCAGGGGTTTCTCCGTGAGCCTCCATGGGAGCAGCGCGACCTCCCGGCGGTCTCCATGGGGGCAGAGGCGGCGCAGCGCCCCTGGGAGCAGTGGCGGCGCGGCCAGCCCGGGCGCGTGCCGCGGTGGTAAGGCGGACACCCTCGGCGCCGGCGCGGCGTGCTGGTGGTGGTGCCTCGTCGCCTGGGACCGACGAGCTCGGAGCTCCTCCGCCGACGAGCAGGTACCAGCGGGCGTTGCGCATCCACCCACGGCGTGGAAGAGCAGCACTGCAGCTACGGGCTGCTCCGGCGGGCGCGGCGTGCTCGGGCTCGGGCTCGACCTTGGATCCCTTGGCGGAGCGCGGAGATGGAGGTGGTTGGGAGGGGCGGCTACTCCTCGGAGCAGCAGGCGAGGGCGTGGCGAAGCTCCTCGGAGCAGCAGGTGAGGGCGCGGCGATGGTAGGAGCTCGAGCAAGGACAGCGGGAGCTCGCCGCCGGGCGTGGGGCCGACGGGGTCACCACCGACTAGGTTCCCTGGAGGTTGGAGAAGAAGAACGGTGGTGAGGTGCTACTGGGAGGTCGCCGGCGTGTCCTGAGAGCTGGTCGGCGGCGCGTGGCGCGGCGGCGCATGGCCTGGGCCGGTGAGACCCGCCCGTGAAAAACGAAAAAAAAACGCGAGGAGTAGAACGTGGTGTGCAGGGCCCACCCTGACGGTTCGCGTACGAGAGCGCGTGTCGAGTGTCGACCCGGAGGATGATCCTCCGGGGGAACACCAGCGTTTCCCTTGTGTGTTTTGCTGCCGCGCACGTAGACCGCCGACATCGCACTGTTTATGTTCCTTGGTCAAACCTAGGTTAAGTTGGTCCCAGCTCATAGGTGAGCCATTAAGCCAAGAAATCTGTCGGTACGGAAAGTTCATTAAGTTTTTTCACACTGTGTACTTAAAGACTGAAACTTACTTTTTATTCTACTCCCATGACATTTATAGAATATATATATTGTACTGAATATTTAGCTTTCAACATATTACACAGAGGTAGTCAGAGTAAGTTAACTAAATTGATCACTATCTATGCAGATCACTTAGAGGCACGACAAGTCCCAAGTGCAGCGACGCATACACTTGCTAGCTTGCTTGAAACAAGATTCCCATGCATGCCTTCTGCTATATGCACCCACACAAATATACCATACATATCAAAGAATTAATAGGAGAGAAAATATAAAATCGATGACACGGACCAAAACGATCGGAAACTTTTTTCTCAAAGCACGGTCGCACTAATCGGGCCTTCCACGTACGAGCCAAGTCATGACATGATTGATTCTCTTCAATGCTCGGTACACACATATGCATGCATGAGCCTATCTAAATAAGCTAGCTAGTTAATGGTAACATTATGTACAACGGTAATAAGATCTTTTTACGTGTACAAAATACACTACAATGTCACATGGGAAAAGAAATTAAAACAATAGGTAGGGAAGAGAATTTTCTCCAGTGTCAACAAGAAACACGTTTTTAAGAGAGTGTCGAATAAAAATTTATCTCCATTTTCTACCGGTAGACACCGCGACCTGCGCTCCGCTTCTCCACCAAGAACCACCGCTCCCGCTTGACACTTCACTGCTGCTGTAACGCGCTAGGCGCCAGCACCGCACAGCCCAGACCACGGATGGAAAAGGAGTCCCGCCGCCGCCTCCTCCGGCCACAGGAGTTCCTTTGCCCGATGGCTTCGCCACCAGTTTAAGTTTTATTATGTTTGTTTTTCTCCAATCTCTCACTAAAGTTTGAATGGCACATTTATATGTAAAACCATGATACTCCGTATAATATATAGACACAGGAAGATCTGGAGGCATTTATCATTCATTTTCATCTTAATTAGTATGGTCTGTGTCGGCCATATCATTGTGATGGTCACGCTTTCCTTGCTTCTTTGTCATCGCATTTGTGTGCACAAGACAATTTCAACAAAAGTCCAGTTAAAAAAACATGATCCGGCCAATGCAAATCTAAAAATAGGACGGTATATATATTTGTGAAAAGAACTCGAGGCTATTCACACTTCATTTCTGCACTCAACATAGCTTAATCAAATCCGGCAGATTTTCGCCTAACCAAGAATACCGAAGGCAAAATATCATGTGGTAGATATCACCCACTCACATGATCCTTGTCATCGTTTGGAAGGCTAGTCCATACAAGTAATTGACATTTGAGAGGCGTTAAAGGAAATTAAAGAATATTCAGTTTAAAAGCATATTGACGCGTTACAAATGGATCTTCTAACACTGATACTCCCAATCTGTTACTCAAGTTTCTGAATCATACAGATTAGCCGAAATGACTCCAAAATTAACTCCGGCTTGATGATTTCTCAAATCAATGTTTCGCTGGTTCCACTGTTTCACCATGTTTCGTTGTACAACAAAATAGAGTTTCAACAATATCACAATTTTGATCTACAGACTACAGATTTTCACTGGTCAGCCCTCTTGGCACTTTGATGTATGGATCTTCATAACTCGGAAGGGCCTCTATTATGGCATCTCTGCATTGATGAAAATGGAAAAGGTACTCAGCCTTTGCTGCAAAGCTTCGCAATAGTTCACTCGAAGACACATGGACAGAGTAATGCCTTGTTACCACTAGAGAGATAAACGAAAACTTTTCTACGCGGTACTCCCAAGATCTAGCCGAGGTAGAAGGCCACGAGGATTACCACTAGACGCGCAGTTGCGGATTATTGATGCAGCACGTCGATGCAGTGTAGTCCCATGATCCAATCCAGCCGATCCAATCCCGCGAACGTCGAAGTGCTGAACGTACAACACCTCTGCCGGTATCCACATGTACGAGGAGGAGCTCCGACGGCAGACTGCTAGCTCCGGTGCGACGGCTGGACTGAGTGGGGCTAGGGTTCCCAACGCATGGGAGTGGAGTAACGTGCCCGTTGGGCAACATGCGCCCCTCTTTATATAGTGAATGGTAGTGGGCTTCACAACACTTGTGGCACATTCCCTCTGTGAGTCCGACTCACAAACTCGGTCCATTTCCGGTTCGGGTCCAACCCGACCAAAACATTTGCTCCCGCTCTTAAGTGTGTGACCCTGCAGGCTCATGGCGACTTGGACACGATTGGAGTCCGACTCTCAATCGATCAATCGGTAGCGGCTCCTAGCAGAACGTGCCGACTCCCAAGTCCCATTGAGTCATGACGACATACCTTTCAATGTGACTTTCATCTTAGTCCCTTTTGCCTCACGATATACCTTGTCGAACTATAGGCGATTTATCGTCATCCCTTAATATCTCAACTCTCTTCTCGGTCCGTGATATATGATTCATCTGACTAGCTCTTAGTCAACAGACTCAGTTAACACTTAACCGAGTTGCGCATGGCCATGCTTACGGAATCATATCACTCGAGAGGGCCCAGAGAATATCTCTCCATTCGGCGGGGCAAAATCCCATCTCAATTATCCACATCATGCAGCTTGCTTCTCATTCGACCCGAACTCTGCCTTTATAACTGCCTTGTTATGGAACATCGTTTGACAGAACCTAAATCGGTGATCCACAACTCGGATTGTGCGACAACCTCAGATCTAAGGATTACATTGATTAAGACGTGCAAATGACGACTTACTCGTTGCATCTCAATATGGGTCAATCGGACTTGCTAAACTCTTTAACCAAGTTTGTGAACGTTGGAATGGCATCGCCATGCCCATGACAAGTGGAACCGACTCATCAGCCAACACTCACATTAGTCTAGTGTGTGTGTCCAGCACAATCTTAATGACCAAGGATAATTTAGCATGAACAACATGAATGCATAGTTCCACAATCGAATCACATATTCAATATCATGTATCAGATGTTCAAAACAAGGACGACTTAATAAATTTATTAATACATTGGGAATTATATCATACATGATTGCCTCTAGGGCATATTCCCAACAAACAACAAGGTAGAACCCACCTCTTCGGAAGATTCACAATGTTTCGTTCGATACGGGAGTTTCAGCCTATAAACGTGTGTAAACTCACGAGAGAGAAGTGGATGCCGGTGAAGCGGCCCACACCCCCGAGTGAAATCTTTGTCATCCAAAGCACACAACACACCTATAATAACATGGTATGGCACCACCTAGCTTGTGTTGGGATCCAGACGATCCAGAGCCCCCCCTCCTCGGTGAAACCCTAGACCCACTGGAGAAATACCGGACTTATACGAAAACACGCGGTAACGGCGTCGAAACGGGGTAGCAATGTGGAAATAGTTGCTTGGTTGTGTTATGGTAGCCCAAGGGAACCCAAAACAACAAGGTAGAACCCACCTCTTCGGAAGATTCACGATGTTTCATCCGATACGGGAGTTTCAGCCTATAAGCGCGTGTAAACTCACGAGAGAGAAGTGGATGCCGGTGAAGAGGCCCACACCCCGGAGTGAAATCTTTTCCATACAAAACACACAACACACCTATACCAACATGGTATAGCACCCCCTAGCTTGTGTTGGGATCCAGACGCTCCGGAGCCCCCCTCCGGTGAAACCCTAGATGAGCTGGAGAAATACCAGTGTTATAAGCATACGCGCGGTAACGGTTGTGAGTTCATGTATGTTTAACATAAAATATAACCAATTGAGAGTAATAAATAAATAATATTAAAAGAAGAAGTAAAAAAATATGTGCCAACACAAGGAATACATGAAGGAAAAATATGTCCACATGTGCCGACGGCTCAGATTGTGGGCGAACCGTAACCCACAGGCTAGATCTTTGTGCCGACGGTTGTATTGGTGTCGAGGGCTGCCGTCGAGCGTATTAGACATGTGCCGACGGTTGTATTGGTGCCGAGGGCCACCGTCGGGCCGTGCTCACCTACGCCGACGGCCTTCTCCGTGCCGACGGTCTCTTCGACGGGCTGGCCTCCAAGCCACGTACGCCGACGGCCCCGACATTTTGCCGCCGGCGTACGTTTTGGCCGTCGGCAGCTTTCACCATTCCTGTAGTGCTTGGAGGCACGACAAGTCCCAAGTGCAGCTAAGCATACACTTGCTAGCTTGCTTGAAACAAGAATCCCATGCATGCCTTCTGCTATATGCACCCACACAAATGTACCATACATAGAATCAAACAATTAGTAGGAGAGAAAATGTAAAATCGATGACACGGACCAAAAAATCGTAAACTTTTTTCTCAAAGCACAGTCGCACTAATCGGGCCTTCCACGTACGAGCCAAGTCATGACATGATTGATTCTCTTCAATGCTCTACACACATGCATGCATGAGCCTATCTAAATAAACTAGCTAGTTAATGGTAACATAATGTACAAGGGTATGTGTACAAAATACAGTAGAATATCATATGGGGAAAGAAATTAAGACTATAGGTCAAATAGGGAAGAAAATTTTCTTCACTGTCAATAATGAACACGATTTTAAGAGTGTCAAATAAGAAATTATCTTCATTTTCTACCGGTAGACACCGCGACCTGCGCTCCGCTTCTCCACCAAGAATCTGCTGCTGTAGCGCGCTAGGCGCCAGCACCGCACAGCCCAGACCACGGATGGAAAAGGAGTCCCGCCGCTGCCTCTTCAGGCGAAGGGAGTCCCTTTGCCCGACGGCTTCGCCACCAGTTTAAGTTTTATTATGTTTGTTTTTCTCCAATCTCTCACTAAAGTTTGAATGCCACATTTGTATGTAAACCAGGACCTGTTGAGCTAATGCATGATATAATATATAGACACGGAAAGATCTGGAGGCATTTATCATTCATCTTCATCTTAATTAGTATGGTCTGTGTCGGCCATATCATTGTGATGGTCACTCTTTCCTTGCTTCTTTGTCATCGCATTTGTGTGCACAAGACAATTTCAACAAAAGTCCAATTAAAAAAAACATGATCCGGCCAATGCAAATCTAAAAATAGGACGGTATATATATTTGTGAAAAGAACTCAAGGCTATTCACACTTCATTTCTGCACTCAACATAGCTTAATCAAATCCGGCAGATTTTCGCCTAACCAAGAATACCGAAGGCAAAATATCATGTGGTAGATATCACCCACTCACATGATCCTTGTCATCGTTTGGAAGGTGTGTCCATACAAGTAATTCACATTTGAGAGACGTTAAAGGAAATTAAAAAAACTGAAAGGAGCCAAGTATTCAGTTCAAAAGCATACTGACACGTTACAAATGGTTCTTCTAACACTGATGTTCCCAATCTGTTCCTCGAATTTCTGAATCATACAGATTAGCCGAAATGACTCCAAAATTAACCCAGCTCGCTGATTTCTAAGCTCAATGTTTCGCTGGTTCCATTTGTTTCACCGTGTTTTGTTGCACAACGGAATAAAGTTTTTAACAATATCACAAATTTGATTTACAGACTACAGGTTTTCACTGGTCAGCACTCTTGGCACTTTGATGTATGGATCTTCATAACTCGGAAGGGCCTCTATTATGGCATCTCTGCGTTGATAAAAAACGTACTTAGCCTTCGCTGCAAAGCTTCACAATAGTTCACTCGAAGACACATGGAGAGAATAATGCACTGTTACCTGTTAGCAAATGGTTCTGCCTTATCTTCTCTCAAAGAACTACCCAGTGCAGTATCTGCCACGAAAATAGTCAAACATGAAAAACAGGTACTAAAAAGTTGTGGACAGCCAGAACAAATGTACCAGACAACGAATTGCTTAAGTGCAACTTCTAGGAACCCTGATAGCTCAGGAAAAGATGGATGTTTGTACAACATATGCAACCCAAGGAAGATTATAGTTTAATCTTCCATGGGAAAGAAATGTACGTAGACGAAGGCAACTTATTTTTTCTAAAAATAATAATTTAATGACCATGCACAGAAATTGATCGACAACTGCTCTATGTGTGCCGTGAGACCTAGATGCTGTCTGGCTCCTCCCATCTAATACCATTTTGCACAGAATCCCGCACAACAACATTTCGGTTGCCTGCGGCCAATTGCATGCTTGTGGATCAACTATTGCATATTCCCACAAAATTCAAGTGAACTAAACAAAGTCACCCTGCAGGCCTGCACAGTACGTGAATCTGGGGTACACAGAAGGGGAAGAGCATATAAAGGACAGACTATACATATTGTCAAGTGTGGTACTACTGAGCATATATCGCCCACATACATATCAAGATTAAAACACATGTGTACAGCGTTACAAATGAATGAACTTATCTACTTAATATGGTTATAAAATATGAGTACAACAATCGCAGATTCGCAGGAAACAGAGTTAAGCCACTCCTGAAGAAATGCATAAGTGATAGTTAAACACTGCAAGGCGTTCTACTTCTTCATATATAATTTAGTTTCTATTTTGGCATCTTGCTATACCATGTGACGGGATAAAGGTCCAGTATCTTATTCACGTGAATCAGCACAAACATACTGAATTATCTTTGGAGTAAGAGGCAATAGCACACTAATAAGCAGCCATCCTACACGGAAATGGGAAGAGTTCACATGGATGAATACCAGCTCTAAGTGAAGGCTCAATGGATTCAAGATCAACCGCTTGAAGCTGCCCAAACCTGTAAAGAGAGGAAGATATAATAAGCATTTCTAACTACTTCCGATGGGATGCACAGACATAAATTCAGTCCCACAGAAAAGCATGGTTTCTTGCAGACCACCCAAACATCAACCAAGACAATGAGACATAATTTGCTAGCCTAGAGTCAGCCACGAGCGCTACTGCTAACAGGATTACAGGAACCTTCAGTTTGCCATGAGGAACCACACAATGTTCCAACCACATAATCTAAGCTTCGTTGTTACAGACACCATAGATTCCAAATTTCAGGAGTGAAGTACAAGTTTTCAAGTGTACGGACAGAACAGAAGAAGGACCATAAACTTACCAATCCACCACCTGCTGAATCTTGGGGGCGAACTCCTCAGCCTAGCGGTCGAACACACAGACACAAAGTCCCAAGCAAAGCATCAGGCTCATCGCAGCGGCTGGAAATTTAAGTTCCAGAGGGTTCCCATCGGGAGAGAAAAAAGCGTGCTGACCTCTTGCGGCGAGAGGGATATGCGGGCAGAGTTGGCGAGGCGGGGAAGGTCCGGCGGCTCCAGTGGCCCCGGCCCCGCGGTCGCGGCGGCCGGCGTTACGTTTGGAGAGGAGGAGAATGGGAGCCGCCGCAGCAGCGTCCACTGCGTGCTCGACGAAGCGTTCCTCGGCGGCGTAGCCCACCGGAGCCTGGGGACGGCCGAGGCGGCGGCGCTGAGCATGGCCGTCGTTTGTTTCCGGCGCTGCCCTCGGGCCTAGGTGACGTGACGAGGCTTTTGGGGGGTTTGGATTTGGACCAGAGGCGATTTGATCTGGTTATCCACAGCTAACGTGCTCCCGTCACAGATGAGCCGTCCGTTATCTATTACACGGCTCTGATTGGGGCTGTTGAGACTCGGAGCTATGCTGCTGTGAACGTCGTGAGGCGTTCACACGGGGGATTTGCTGTGGTCGCGAAAGTTCACCGGAAATTCAGAGCGTTCAAGTTCTGTGGAGGAGCATCTCCAACAGCAATGTCTGAGCCTTATCTATGGGTGCATATGTCCGGGCGTGTCTAGGGTTGGTCAGACTTTATGTAAGGATGGCACCCACCATCTAGCAAATATAAAAGAGTCACTCAATTTTGCAATTAAAATGAAGTGAACAACCAAAATAAAGTACACAAATCTTACATTGCCCACTTAGGCATAGCATCCGGCAAACTTGTTGATGGAGACTAGGATGCATGACCATCTATGACGGAGAGATTCATGGGTGCGGCTAGCTTCCTGATCTTCATTGAAGATTTGATGGACCCAACCCCCTCCCCCTCCCCCTTTAATTTATCACCGTAATTGTTAGGGGCAACCAAGTCTTGCACAAAACTCACTCATCCATAATAACAATGTTTTCTTATTCGCTTCAGGTCCGGTAATAACTATCTAGATACTACCAACAATAAGAGATGCGGAGGGAAATACCACTAGTCCGGATCTGGCGCAGGAGTTGCCCACCCCACCGCTATACTGACACATCCAAGCCAACGGCGTCGTGGCTATCTTATCCTCAAGCGAGCGGCGGCGAGCGAGCTCCTCTTCATCCGACGCCATCCTACAAACCTCCTGCTCCACCATCGTAGGTGCATCCCGGTAGGACTCAGATTCCTAGATCCGCTGTCAGAGCTAATGGTGTACGTTGCAGAATTTAAAAAAAATCCCTACGTAACCGCCAATATCACTATGGAGATAACTCCGCATGTACATACATGCAAAGATCCGGAACCATGATACCGGCAGCAGAAGATCGATGTAGTCATAGAAGAGTTTTAAGCAATTGTAGATCCTCACAATTAGGCCTAGTTGTAAGGATGTCGCTAAGCTTCCCTCGTCAAGGACCGCACGTGGAATCCCTCTTATGGTGTGCACGTGTACCCTCGTGTCAACCCGCCATCGCTCTGCCGTCCAGGACTCGGCACCGACGAAAAGAGACAGTCTTTCGGTGTTGCTAATTGGTATCTATAACCAACTATGATTAGAGTTATATGATTCTAAAATTTCGAACCACGTGAGAGAAGAGCAATTATAGCTAGGTATAATCGGGAGAGGACACCTCAAAAACCCTATTATAAGAAGCCCTAATCCAGATAGAGGGGATCCAATTAGATAGTCTAATTAGATACTATAATTTTTCTAGAGAGAGATAAAGAAGAGAGAGAGAGAGGAGGGGGCTTGAGAGCCTATTGATGTGTTTTGCCTCAAGGGTTTTGGGGTCCTTTTATAGGTGGAGGAAGGGGAGACTTGCCTTAGGGGAAGGGAACCCAGCTCCGAATCAACACCCAAGGACGTGGCCGCACCCCTCCTCCTAGGAGGAATCTGATTGGAGTCCAATTCCCCCTCCCTCCTTTTCCTCCCTTTTGTTTTGGTCTTTTTATTTTCTCTCTAAAACCAGATAAAGAAGGAACGAGGGAGGAGTGGTGCGCCTTGTGTGGGGACCACCTAGCAGCCCCAAAAATTGGGTGCGGCCATGGGGGCAATACTCCCCCCCCCCCGGCACTTCCCTCCAATTCTCGGTTCTTGCCTGAAACTCTTCCTTAACCATGTGACCCCAATATATAAAATCATCAACCTTATCTACTAGATGTTAGGAAAATATTTCTAATATCCCAGGTAATCTCATGTCCTCCGTTTTCTTTCCTATAAATTTTGCCTTCTCCCGACATTATTTCTCTCTTATAGTAACATCCCCGGAACCCCTACGATTGACACCGGACTTGTTTCTGTGACATCGTATCGACGCCAAACATTCATAAAACCATTAGAAACATCTTTATTATCTCAATTAAAATTTTCAACGTCTTAACCGTGTGACCTATAAAGTTTCGGTAACACACAGACATGCCCCGGAACTTACCGGACAATAACTAACAGTGGGGCCATGGACACCCATGTTTGCTCCTGTGTGTCCACGAAGAACGAGGGACATTCAAGTTACTCATTCCACCTATTACCTTAAATTCACGATACAACGATATCAGGATGTGAGACAATCTGCTCTAGTCTGGTCAAACCATTTGATCATAACACATATAAAACTCGTACCGACATTGTTCTCTTTTCTCATCCATATCCTAATGTTGTTGTGATAAATCACACTGTGTTTGACCGGAAGAATGGTTAACATCGGTGATACTGACAGGGCCTGGATCATGTATCTCTTAATTATCTGGAGGAGTTAAGTATTATTTTTGAACGATCTCAGTTACATTACACGCTCTAAATTATACCCTAGACCCGAACGTTATAATCTCATGTTCGGTGGACGGTTGAAGACATCCAAAGCATATATGTTGGTTGTGCTGGTCACTAGATATTTTCATAGTATAGGAATTCTAGTAAATGACAACTTCATATGTACATTGATAAACATCCCAATTGTTAGTCTCATAGCAAGATAATATTTTGGGTCATTTTCGTACTATTGTTGCCCTAACAATAAACTCTTATGTTTGCTAAACTTTATCAATGTCCATGAGCAGGAAAACATGATCATCTCATAAACCATAAGCTAATCTTAGAGACAATATTAGGAACTATTGTTTCTTTATATCTTCACACCCCATAAAGGTTTTCGTTCGAAAACTCACTTTTCAAGTACTATAGCGGCCATAGCTGCTGGGGTACGCTGCATAATTAAAAAAATGCCCTACGTAGTCCGCCAAGATCACTATGCAGATAATGGGAAATGCCCATACACGAGAGGATCAGGATCACGAGTCACCGGGCTGCGGATTCAGTGTAGTCGTAGAAGAGTTCTGAACAATCGTAGATCCTTACAACTAGGCCTAGTTGCTAGGATGTCGCTAAGTCTTCCCTCGTCAAGGATCACACGTGTAATCCCTCTTACTGTATGCATTCATACGCTCGTGTCAACCCGTCAGCGCTCCGCCGTCCAAGCTCGGCACCGACGAAGAGAGACAGCCTTCTGGCATTGCTAATTGGTAGCTCTAATCAACTGTGATCATAGCTATTATGAATCTAGAAGTTCTCAACACATGAGAGAGAAGAGCTACTTAGAGCTAGGTCTAATCGGGAGAGTATAACTCAAAACTCGATCAGAAGAGGCTCTAATTCAATTAGAGGATCTATAATTAGATCCTCTAATTCTACTAGAGAGAGAGAAGGAGAGAGGTTTGAGAGCCAATTGTGTATTTTGGTATGAGCCTTGAGGTGCTTTATATAGTGGGAGGGAGGAGAGACTTGACATAGGGAGGGAGGAGTCCTAGTTGCACTAGTAGGTGGTGGCCGCACCAGGCCTCCTAGCCCAATTCCGATCAGGAGGTGGATGACTCCACCTCCTCTCTCCCTTCCTATTTATTTTTTCCCTTTTTGTTTTCTCTTTTTCTCTCCAATAAATTTCAGAAAAAATACCGGGACGATGAGTACCAACATGTGAACAAAGTGGGGCCCCACCTAGCATCCCCCCTAAAATAGGGTTCGACCATGAGGGGGAAATCTTCCCCTCCCGGCACTTCTTCCTTATTTGGAAAGTCCCCGAAACTCCTCCGGGACCACTTGACCCCTATTGGGTTGCAACTATACAAAGAAAATACTGTAGAGTCCACTCATAGTACTATAATGTTGATAATTGTACAACATACGTTATTATTAATTGAAGAATCATAATCTGAATTAAAATCAATAATGATTTGATTGTGTAATTTCACCACAAATACATATGTGAATACTTCTCACAATATTATTTGTAGCTATACAAAATTACACTGAGTTGTTTTACACCTTGTAATATTACCGCTGAATATTTTTGTGAGAAACTTATCACCCTTAGATTTCTTGCTTTTATTACAAACAACTAATTGCACAATAAAAAACTTTTTCTCAAGTCTTTTTCCTTTATACCGGATTGACTAAAACAATTTTAGTCAACGGAAATTTACCGGTTCTTGTGTGCTTCCCTTTTATGACTATGAGATTGGTAAAATCACAAAATATTATTATTTGATCTTATCCCTTTATATTTTTCTCACCAATGACTACGAAGTTCATGTCGATTGCAAAATATCATGTTTTTTTTTTCTTTTGAGACAAAATAATTTTATCTCCATGTAATCAAAATTTCTTATGAATTACTTTTAGCACACCCATCATACTAATGTTTATTAAATTTCTTAATCTATCTCATAGATCCTGAATTTAGTAAGACACTTTCTGATATTGCATTTAAAACCTTTAAATCTTTTTATGAGACAACTTTGTTTTAATTAGGCCGAGTCAAATTAAAATATCATAATGAGCTCCCACTGACTTTTATGTCCCTTTGCTTTATATAATGAAAAATAAATTCCTTTTTGTTTCATTAACACAACTGACTTAATACTCATACTTGTAATATTTCAGATTACTCCAGTAATCTAAAATGAATTAAACTTACCAAAATAAATTACTAATTGATACAATAACGGCACTAGGCAATTGATATGATAATTCTCAACTAGTCATTATATTTTATTTGTACTTGGTAAAATAATTTTATCAATACTAGCTTTATGAATATAAAATATGCATATATGTTTTCCTTGCGGAAATATTCATGTTCCTTTGATTTCGAAATCACTCCAACTTACTCTCAAGATGAAATCTTGGAGTCAACATGAATATCTCTTTAAACATGGATATATATGATAATCCAATATCATATATTTATGAGTACTATCATCTTGTTTGTTTTGTTTCGCACATTTTGGTCATTGTCTTGGAATTTCGATGACTACATCACAAAGTGAATATTGCATCAAATTTCTCACATGACCTTTATTCAATATTAAGTTTGAAATTTATGTATCTCATACATAAATTCCTCGATAAGGAGATTAATTGGAAACATTTGCATGTTGTACCTTTCATTCAATCCTTCTCCAAAGTTTCGTAATCTAAACTTAATATAATTTCCACCTCTCAATCATGAGAAGACACTTTTCTCCTTAATCCAATGTGTTTAAAACACTTAGAGTTTAAAGTGGAAATTTACTACCAATAAACTTTTTGGTTTTATGCAAAACAATTTAATCAATCATGCATCATGCTTGAGAAATATTGATTACTAGAAACTATCATTAAAATAATTCTAAGTTAAATAATGACATAGTTCCAACCTTAACAAATAGTCAAAATAATTTTCTTTAGTGGGTTGAGAATTATTTTTGTTTCACGCTTTCACTTTATTTCACAAAGTTATATGTCAATTATAACATTGCTTAAATCCTCGTCTCACAAATATTTCATTATCACGATAATTCTGAATCTCTTAAAATTTATCATGTGTAATTTTGACTAAGAAAGTATTCTTTGTCAACTATGTTATTATTTATATTAAGTCCTTTCTACCTGAATAAAATTTCTTTGATCTGAGTTTTTTATTAAAAAAAATACTCCCACTGACTTTATGAAATATTGAAACTTCAATTATTTCATATATTCCATTATAACTTATCACATTGAATCTTCAATGGAATTAAGTCAATTGAGAATACATCCATCTCTTATGTCTTTCAAAGTTCACAAGTGCCTAGCACTTAATGTATTTTGGCTACATTAAATATTTTGGAGGTAGTCTTTCAACACTGACAAATCAAATAAAAGGCTTATCTCCAATTTATTTAACAAACTGTTAAACTATTACTCAAACTTAAGCAATAATTTGAATCAAAACATTCAAGACTTAATAATAAAATTAACTGACATAACACAATAAAGAAGATTATAATTTTTTGAATTCCCAAGCTTGGATTTCCCACACATTTTTTATAATTCAAACTCAACAGGTTTCACAAACATAAATATTCATTACATAATCATTGAACTCAAAATAACTATTATTTCAATGTCCTAGTGTTCTTTATTGACTTTGGACTTCCTAGATGATGCAGCTGGTATGGCGCCATTAATGCATCTTCCACTGTACCTTCCACCCTGCCCACCTCTCTTGCCTCTTTTCCTTCTCACTCTGCAATAAATTGTAAATGAGAAATTTTAGTATCCAATACCAAAATATCCTTGAGACAAGAAAATGTCAATAACTGGTATAACTCTTATACCTCATGTGGAGTTGCCACGTGTCCTTGTATTTTGGTGCAGTCATCACGGTGTGAATGGAAACATCCATCTCAGCTGGCTTGAGCATGTGGAAGACTTCTTCAACTGTCTTCTCCACTTCCATCGGATTGAAGCAAGCCAGAAATTCTAAGTAATGTGATGGAAGTGACATGAGGATCGTGTCAACTGCTAGCTTTTCTGGAATTGGAAAACCAATGTCCATAATCCTTTGCAATATCCCTGTGTAGTTGTCCTTGTGCTCCGTCAATGGCCCAAGGCAATTGAATTTGCACCTTAACAGTTCAGCATAAAGTTTGTGATGACCATGATAGAGTTGCATGGAAAATTGAGCCTTCAAAGCTTCCATGAGACAGAAGGGGCGATAGTGTGGGTAACAAATCACCCAGCTCAGAACTCAGCCTATTTAGCATGACCACATAAACTTGATACTCCTCATCTCCCAACGGAGAATATTCTCCATCAGGCGATGAAACTTCAGTGTCTAGGACATGCTTTACCCTAAGACTTTTGAGAACAGCTCTCAGATCATGAGCCCAATCACAGAAGCTCACTCTTCCCTTAGTTAATTTGTTTATCCCTAACAACTCATTCACACTTATATTTTCAAAGAGATCCATCTCTACAATATTGTTTTTATTATTTAGACTCTATAGTTCAAAATTAATTTGCACTACTTAATTCAATAAAATTGAAATTAAGATATGCTCCTACCGAAACTGATATTCCTCATAATCAACTTTCAGTGAAATGAGATCCCAATAAATTATGACAAGACAGATGGATACATCTCAACCAATAACCTGAAGGGTAGGCCACCATGCCAATCACACAATGTGATTCTCGCTCATCTTTGAATGATTGTGTTCTGAGCTCATAACTAGTTATGCCTGAATGTCAAGACAACCATGTGATTCCGCACGTACGGTCTAATCCTTGTATACAAGTCATCAATCCATACTCGCGTGCAGACGATAAGAATGTGTTTACCCTTGGATACAAGTGACGCACGCAAACCCAAGTCTGTTGTGACGGTTTCTACAGGATGGGAGAACACGAACAACCTTGATATTTTAATGTGAGTAATCACCCTAATAAACTACTACTACGCGATCAAGGTAAAATCAACAAAGGATAAACATCACATGCAATTTATAATTCGTGTGATTCGGTAAAGCCTTTGCTCTTCGAAGATTTCTTGACGCATCTCCATCGAGGATCCTCCATCTTTGTCCGTCCTCACCGTAACAGAAAATCCGAGTTAATTCCGCTACAGTGAAAATTGCTTCAAGTTTTTCCATGATGGAGAAACGACAACGTTCTCCTATCATGTACTTCCTCCGAGCTCCGCCTGATTGTCGATGTCGAACAATGACAATCTTTTGGAATTAGGAATCATGTCAAAACATAGTAACACAATAGCTATGCCAAACCACACACACACTCCCCCAAAACAAGTTATACGCCTCTACTATTTTTTTCATGTATAAGCGTGGATGTAGGTTCTACGATAAACTATCGTCATCACCTACACAATTCGAGTTATGTTTAATCTCATTGATAGATTAACTTTGTGAGGTGATTGCAATACAGAAATTACAAAAACGTCTTGATCCTCTATCTAAGCTTATTCATAACCATGACCCTATGTAGATCAATCCACATGCCCCTTCCACCATGTTATTATATGAGACCAACTATGATGTGACCCAAAGCTACTGAAGCACTTCTTCGGATCAAGCGTGATATGCCAAGGGCGACCTGAGTGTCCTAGGATTGCCAGAAGTTTGTAAAAATTCATATCATGACGTTGGAAAGAAAACAAACGCGGCTTATTGGGAAGCAACGAAAAGAAACTGAATATTAGAGAGCTTTCTAATATACTTGCACAAACTTATGCAATACCCGCACAAAATTGTGCTCTAGATCCAACCGTATCTACGCATAGTACACTCTGATACCACTGTTGTTCTATGTTGTAGAATTTAAAGAAATTTCCCTACGTAGTCTGTCAAGATCACTATGCAGGTAATGAGACATGCCCATTCATGCGAGGTTTAGAAACATGACTCACCTGGCAACATATTCGATATAATCATAGAAGAGATCTGAACAATCGTAGATCCTCACAAGTAGGCCTAGGTGAAAGGATATTGCTAAATCTTCTCTTGTCAAGGATCACACGTGTAATCCCTCTTATGGTGTGCACGTATACAGTCATGTCAAACCATCATCGTTCCATTGTCCAGGACTCAACACGGGCAAAGAGAGACAACCTTCCGTTGTTTCTAAATGGTAGATCTAATCAACTGTGATTAGAGTTATAATGAATCTCGAAGTTCTCAACACATGAGAGAAAACTTGAATTAGAGCTAGGTATAATCGATACATGATACCTCAAAACCTAATTAGAGGAGGCTCTAATTCGAGCCTCTAATTCTAATAGAGAGAGAGGGACTTGAGAGCCAATTGTATGTTTTGCTTTGAGCCTTGGGTGCTTTATATAGTGGGAGAGAGGAGAATACTTTCCAAACGGGAGAGTATACCTAGCCATGGACCGGGCCTAAAAAAGCCCGCGGCAGAACACTGAGGCCCAGGCCCACCCCGGACATGCCATTGGGCCTACTTTTCAAGCCTAACCCCGCCCATCTGTTGAAAAGCCCCTCAAGCTGCGGGCCGCGGGCTAGGACTCTTCCTTAAAATCCCAATACGCCAAGCTCAAGCCTGACCCTGCTGGTAGGCTCAAAACTCAGGCACAAGCCCGGTCAAGAGCAAACCCGTCAGGCTTAGGCTCTGTCCGGGCCGGGCCGGAGATGGCTTAGTATAGGGGAGAGGGAGTCCTAGTTGTGTTAGGAGGAGGTGGCCGCATCCCCCTCGTAGCCCAACTAGATTTTGGGTGGTGGAGTCCAACTATACCTCTCTCCTTTCTTTTTTATTCTTCTCTTTTTCCGTTTCTCTCCAATAAATTCAGGAAAAATACCTTGATGATGAGTACCAACTTGTGAAGCCACTGGGGGCCATCGCGGAAGCCTGCCCCCTCTCGGCCCTCCCCCTTATATGGAAAGTCCCTGAAACTCCTCTGGAGCATGTTAAACCGTATAGATAAAATCATCGATATTATCTATCAATGTTAGAAACATATTTCTAACACTCCGGGACATATCTCCATTACCTCTCATATAAATTCTTCCTAACAATTTTATAATTTATCTTTAATAACAACTTCCCCGAAACCAGTCTGATTAACACCGGACTTGTTTCTTTGACATCGTAATGACATCGAACATTCATAAAAAACTAACAATAGGGTTCGTAGTATAGAAAACAAAAAAATTCCTACGCGAAGGACACCCAAAGGGCCTATAGCTAATATAGGAGATGAAAGCAACGGGGAGAAAGAGTCTTACAATAACATACCCTTGAAGAATCTTAAGTGCTATGAGATCATATCTCGTTGGTGGTGTAGTCGTACTCACGTCGATCTCAAGATCGTGAAGATGTGCGCCACAATCCGGCGATGCCTCCATGATCGGTCACATGTTCATCTTGATGACGACCTCTGTTCCCTCGTCCAGCAGGGCAGCGGAGGTAGAGGATCTCCCCGGAACTCTAGCAGCACAACGACGTGGTGTGGTGGAAAACTTGAAGGTGACGGCTTCGCCAAGCGGATGACCATGCAATGGAGCAGAGGGTGGAGGGAGAGGAGATGACACAAGTGTGTGTGGGGGGAGAGGGAGGTCACACCCTCCTTCAATAGGAGAGGGGGAGGCAGCCCAAAGGGGGGGTGCGGCCAAGGCCATGGTGCCCCCACCACTTCCCCTCTTTATGTGAGTGGACACTCCACTCACACCCACTCAGCCTCCCACAATTTCCCACTAAAAATCCTAGAGTTTTTCTTTATTAAATAAATAAACATTTTCATTTCTTTAATTTAATATTTATTAATTCTATTAACAAACATTCACACATAACCCCTTGAATCATTTGTTAATTCTATTAAGAACCATTCAATGGAAACCCCCTTGAACTATTTCAAATTTACCCGATTTTTTTTTGGTGATGTCCAAACTTTTCTCCGATATTCCGTATCCTCTCAAATGCGTCATCGAACCTTAAGTGTGTCACCCTACGGTTCGCTAATAATACAGACATGACCGAGACACCTCTCCGATCAATAATCAACAACGGGATCTCGAGATCCATGATGAATCCTACATATATTCAACCGTGAATCTTGTGATCGTGTGAACCATCAATGTCGTAACTAATTCTCTTTGTCTCACTATATTTTACTTGTCTGAGATACGATCACCGGTATCAACCATACCTTGTTTGATCTCGTTACCGACAAGTACTCTTTTACTCGTTCCGTGATGTCATATCCTGTGACCTAGTCACGTGCTTGCAAGCGGTGTCGATGTGATATCACCGAGAGTGCCCAGAGTATATGTCTCCGTCATTTTGGATGGAAAAATCCCACTCTTGATCCATGTGCCTCAACTAACACTTTCCAAATACCTAACGCCGCCTTTATAGTCACCCTGTTACGGTGTGACGTTTGCTGTCATCAAAGTACCCTTCTGGTATTAGTGATTGACATGATCTCATGGTCTAAGGAATAAGGTTACTTCGTATGCAATATATAACAATATAAACTAAATGACTTGATCGTATTGTTATACTTGATCTGGGTCTATGTTCATCACATGATTCTCCTAATGATGTGACCTTGTTATTAACAACATCGAATGTTTATAAGGAGGAAACGTTGATCATCAGTTAATCAATGAGCTAGCTAAACGAGAGGCGTTACTAGGAACCATTATTTGTTTATTGAACACACGTCTATCAACGTTTTCGGTTAATACAATTCTAGCATGTGAAATAAACATTCATCATAAACAAGGAATACGATAATAACCACTTTATTATTGCCTCCCGGACATATTCCATTCAGTCTCCCACTTGCACTAGGGGCAATAATCTATATTACATTGTAATGAATCTAACACACATAGAATATAGTGTTTATCATGTTTTGCCCTTAAGAGAGGTTTAGTTAATGGATTTGCCATATTCAGATCCGTGTGTACTTTGCAAATCTTCACATCTCCATCCTTGAGATGCTCACGATGGAGCGAAAATGGCGCTTGATATGCTTGGAATTCTTGTGAGACTTTCTCTCTTTAGCATTGGAAATGGCACCATTGTTGTCACAATAGATGACCATCGGATCCAACACACTTGGAAACACACCTAGATCGGATATGAACTCCTTCAGCCAAACTGCTTCTTGTGACGCCTCCGAGGCAGCAACATATTCCGCTTCTGTTGATGATCCCGTTACCACGGACTGCTTAAACCTCCTCCAGCTTATTGCTCCACCATTCCTAACAAATACGTACCCGGATTGTGACTTAGAGTCATTGATGACCCACAAGTATAGGGGGTGTATCGTAGTACTTTCGATAAATAAGAGTGTCGAACCCAACGAGGAGCAGAAGGTGTTGACAAGCAGTTTCGATGAAGAAAATACTATAAATACTGGAAAACAGTTTTGATATTGCAGATAAATAAAGTACGAGTAAATAAAATGCAGTAATAATAATTGCAGCAAGTGGCCCAATCCTTTCTTCAGCAAAGGACAAGCCGGTGAGTTTACTTATGATTAACAAACGTTCTCGAGGACACATGGGAGGTTTCTGTCAAGTTCTTTTGTTCCATGCAGTTGAATAATTTTGGTGTTTTGAGTGTTGTGTGGGTGAATCTATGCTAATGTACCGTCCCATCCAAGACTAATACATACTTGTGACTATACCCCTTGCAAGAATCCGCAACTACAATAAAGTAATTAAGAAATAAATCTAACCACAACTTTAAACTCTGGATCCTACGCTCCCTCGTGTAATGGTTTCCTAAAGGGGGTTTAGGTTTCTGTCACTCCGGCAACCCCACAATTAGTAGCCAAATACACGATGCATTCCCCTAGGCCCATAAATGGTGAAGTATCATGTAGTCGATGTTCACATGACACCACTAGAAGAATAACATCGCAACTTAAATATCAAACATTAAATATTACTCAACATTACTTCACTACTAACAATTTGGCTTCTCCCATGTCCTCAAGAACAACACGAACTACTCACAGACCATCATATGGATCATGATCAGAGGTGATATAATGGAGGATAACAATCTGGTCATAAAGTGCAAACACCGATAAATCTCAGAAGCATCAACTACTAACAAGTAATCCACATCAGGAGATAGATCTAATGCAAAACAACGGTAGAGGCCCCTAATTGTTAGAGCGGGATGAAGGTGGAAGATGAGGGTGCTGGTGCTGGTGGTGATGATGATGCTGATGACGATCTTGATGATGCCCGGAGTGATGACGGTGACGATGGCTGTGATTTCCCTCCTCCGGAGAGGAATTTCCACGGGAGATTTCTCCCTACCAGAGAGCTTTTCTCTCTCGGGTGTTTTCCGCCCCGAGGAGGCAGCGGAATAATTCTTCGATGATGGAATGAGCCTTAGGGTTTCCTGGGGGACAGTCACGCAAAAAGATATCCCCCAGAGGTGGGCCAGGGTGGCCACACCTATAGGTGGCGTGGCCAAGAGGGGGCCGCGCCACCCCATGGTGTGGGCCCATGGTGGCCCCCCTCTAGCTCTCCTTCTGGCCGTGTTCCTCCTCTGAACTTTTAGGACACCCCGGTGTCCCACTTCTTCTTCTGACCGTCTGAAATATGGTATCCCGACGGTGCTTTTTCCATCAGATTCCTGGTCCCGGTGTTTATTCTCCAAAAATTATAAAACATGCAAAATAAGATAAAATAACATAAGAGATGCATCATAACATGAAATATATCGATGAATAACATAAAATTATGATATAAAATAGTGATGCTAAATGGACGTATCAACTCCCCCCAAGCTTAGACCTCGCTTGTCCCCAAGCGAAACTGAACTCATAAAACATGACCACAGGTTTATGGAGTGAAGAGTCGATAAATAAAATACGGACAAGAAGCATCACATCTATCTATGCACCAATCATTATAGACAACAACTTCCTCTCATATAACCTAACTTGAAACGAGTAAAGGGAGTCACAAACAAAGATGCAAAAGAGAGAATCAAAATTGGCAATGGCAATCTTCATTCTTGGTCAAAGAAAATTTAATGATATCCTGCTTATCTTAGGTGAAGTCTTTATAATAAGGCTCATCTTGTAGAGCTTAACATGTTTAATTATAACAATTCTTTTAAAGTGATTCATATCTTTTCAAAGTAATATTCATTCAGATAATAAAGCATGTGCTAAACAAATAAGGATAGAAAACATGATTGAATAAATCAACATATAGATGGTGAGATCACAACAACTCAAATGCTTGCTGGAGACAGAGATAAATGGGTTTACTGACTCAACATGAAAGTAAAAAAGGGCCCTTCGCAGAGGGAAGCATGGATCACTCATGTGCTAGAGCTTTTATTTTATTAAACAAAGGTATTGAAAACATTTTTTAGAGAGGTGTATGCTTATGTCAATGAATGGTAAACAAACAATACACTACGTCACAAGCCAACTAGACTTAATAAGAGCGGCTCCCATATGAGGGACGCAACTGGTGTACAAGGTCATCCCTCATTCTCTTTTGTTTACACGATTATGCTTAGACTGATAAATCAGGGGCAAAAATAGTGAAGAGAATTTGTGTATTAGTTTTGGGGCTGGGCACCCCGCTGCCAGCTCTTCTAGCATTTGGATAAGCATATGAAGCCACGAGTCCAGGTGTTTGAAGTCCAATCAACAAGTGAGATAAAGATTATCTATTTACGTCCTCATGAGCTAAAACAAGGGCACAAAACAGGAATAATTTTGAAAGTTTTAAAGGTAGCACATGATCAATTTACTTGGAGTGGCAGTTAATACCACATGTAGGTAGGTATGGTGTACACAATGGCGAGGCTTTGGGGCTCAAGGTTTTGGATGCACGAGAAGCATTCCCTCTCAGTACAGGGTTTTTGGCTAGCAAGGTTGGGTATCAAGCATAAGAGTTGAGGAAAAACAAACAAATATACATATGATGAAACCAATCATGCAATCTTCATTGAAAGCCCAAACGATCTTAACTTGTGAATACTAAGTTTACGAGCTAATAGGCAAATTCCTCTTTCTTATACTAGCATCTCAAAATATTATTTCTGCTGACCCAAGCTAAGTTTGCCAAAAGCATCTAGATTAACTTGATGATCTCTAGAGTGATACCAAATACTAATAACAAGCCTAGCCATATGACAGAAATTGAAAACTAGAATGATGTGTGCAGAAAATAAATGATGAAATTTCTCATTAATATTTCAAACCGGCAACTCACACCAACGGATACAACGATAACAACCTAGGGAGAGACACTTCCGTACTGCAAACCATCCTATATGATAACTTCTCTACTCATGATATGACTCTACTGAAAAAGTAAAAAGATGAAAGATAGTGATGTGATACCGCGACACTCCCCCGAGCTTGGAAAAAGCCGAGGGGATGCCAAACCCAATGAAGAATCGATTCTTCGGTGGTGGTGGTGATATACTCATCTCAAGCAAAGCGTGGTAACGTTGCATCATCTCACAAAATCTGTCGTTTTCCTCTTGAAGAATCTCTACCTCCATCCATAAAGCTAGATAACATTCACAAAACTCATCTGCAATCCGAAGAGATTCCTCTACTCCAGGAATGGGACTGAGGTCCGGGACTGGTGGTCTTGGTCCCTGCACACTATAAAAATAAACACTACTTGATGACGTCTTTTTGCTTCTTTCTCGACGATCTAATCCATGTTCTTGTGCTCGGGACTTTGGAGATCATCTTCCATTGGCTCCTTCCCCTTGTTGTTGTTGGCGGAGGCCATGACGCTTCTAAAACCGAAAATAGATCCTGGCAGAAACTGCTCGAAACAAAAACACGGCGAGAAAATGATATACGGACCTCGGGGGATTATATAGCAGAAAGTTTCATAACGAAAGGAAAGTTCGGGTCGAAAACGAGTCGGAGAGGGGCTCCGGGGCGCCCACACCATGGGCTGGCGCAGCCAGGGGTGGGCCTTCGCCACCCCATGGTGTGGAGCCTCCGGGCTCCGTATCCGCCTCGTTTCCGGCACATAATTTTTCATATTTTCCAAAAACAATAAAAATAAAAGTTGGTAGATGTTTCGCGAACGTTTTCTTACCAAAACTGATACCTATTCGAAAACTGACTCTGTAGTTTCTGAAATATGCTTCTTAATAAACTCCTTCGGGATCATGGCTTGAATACAATGAACATTTTCATTATAAGGATCTCCGGAGATATAATGCTTGAGTCTTTGGCCATTTACCACTTGTGAAGTGTTGTCTTCAATGGAAACAATTTTAATTGCCCCTGAACGATATACCTCTTCGATAACAAAAGGTCCTTCCCATCTCGAGAGTAATTTTCCTGCAGAAAATCTAAGACGAGGCCTATACGATAGCACTTTCTCACCAACATGAAATTCTCTTTTAATAATTCTCTTATCATGCCATCTTTTAACTTTATCTTTAAAGAACTTAGCATGTTCATAAGCTTCACTCCTCCATTCATCTAAAGAACTTAAGTCAAGCAACCTTTTCTCACCAGCAAGTTTAAAATCTCTATTTAGGTCTTTCACTGCCTAATAAGCTTTGTGTTCTAATTCTAGAGGCAAGTGACAAGCTTTTCCATAAACCATTTTATATGGAGACATGCCCATTGGATTTTTATAAGCAGTTCTATAAGCCCATAAAGCATCATTTAATTTCTTAGCCCAATTTTTCATAGATTTGTTAAAGGCTTTTGCAAGATAGATTCGATTTCTCTATTCGATAATTCTACTTTCCCACTAGTTTGAGGATGATAGGGTGAAGCAATTCTATGATTAACATCATATTTAGCAAGGGTTTTTCTAAAACCACCATGAATAAAATGAGAACCTCCATCAGTCATAAGATATCTAGGCACACTAAACCTAGGTAAAATAATGTCTTTAAGCATTTTTAATGAGGTTTCACCATCATCACTTTTTAGTAGGTGTAGCTTCTACCCATTTAGTAACATAATCAACAGCAACAAGAATATGAGTATAGCCGTGTGAATGAGGGAAAGGACCCATAAAGTCAAAACCCCAACAATCAAACGGTTCAATATCAAGAGAATAATTCATAGGCATTTCATTACGTCTAGAAATATTTCCAATCCTTTGACATTGATCACAAGATAAAAGAAATTTTCTAGCATCTTTAAAGAGAGTAGGCCAATAAAAATCTGATTGTAGAACCTTTATGTGTGGTTCTATCTCCAACGTGATGTCCTCGATGAGCACTATTATGACATTTTCTCAATATCTCTCGTTGTTCATTTTTAGGAACACATCTTCTCATAATACCATCAACACCTTTTTTATACAAGTGTGGGTCATCCCAAAAATGAAGCCTCAAATCATAGAAGAATTTTCTTCTTTGCTGAGCTGTAAAGGTAGGAGGCAAATACTTGGAAACAATAAACTTAGCATAATCAGCATACCATGGACTATCTTGAGAGCTCACTTTTATTGCAGCTAACTGTTCATTAGGAAAACTATCACTAACAGGAAGAGGGTCATCAGGGATGTTTTCTAATCTAGACAAATTATCAGCAACAGGATTTTCAGCACCCTTCCTATCCACATTATGTAGATCAAATTCTTGTAAAAGAAGCACCCATCTAATAATCCTAGGCTTAGCATCTTTGTTTTCCATTAGGTACTTAATAGCAGCATGATCAGTATGGATAGTAACTTTAGAATCAACAATATACTGCCTAAATATATCACAAGCAAAAACTACATCTAGGAATTCTTTTTCAGTGGTAGCATAATTATTTTGAGAAGCATCAAGAGTTTTACTAGAATAATGAATAACATTTAACTTCTTATCTATCCGCTTTCCAAGAACAGCACCTACAATATAATCACTAGCATGACACATAATTTCAAACGGTAAATTCAATCAGGTGGTTGAACAATACGGGCAGATATTAAAGCCTTCTTTAAAATTTCAAAAACTTCTCTACAATCTTCATCAAAAACAAAAGTTACATCCTTTTGAAGAAGATTACTAAGAGGCTTTGATATTTTACAGAAATCTTTAATAAAACTTCTATAGAAACCCGCATGACCAAGAATACTACGAATACCTTTGACATCCCGCGGATAGGGCATTTTCTCAATAGCTTCAACTTTAGCTCTATCAACTTCAATACCTCTTTCAAAGATTTTATGTCCAAGAACAATTCCTTCATTAACCATAAAATGGCATTTCTCCTAGTTAAGAACAAGATTAGTCTCCTCACATCTCTGCAAAACATTATCAAGATTCTGCAAACAATTATCAAAAGATGTTCCATAGACGGAGAAATCATCCATGAAAACTTCCACAATTTCTTCACAAAAACTTTGAAAGATAGCAGACATGCATCTTTGAAAAGTAGCAGGAGCATTACATAAACCAAAAGGAATACGTCTATAAGCATAGGTTCCATAAGGACAAGTGAAAGTTGTTTTCTCTTGATCAAGATTTTTAACAGCAATTTGTGAGAACCCAGAATAACCATCAAGAAAGCAGATATGAGTTTTCTTAGACAACCTTTCTAACATTTGATCAATAAAAGGTAAAGGATCATGATCTTTCTTAGTGACTTTGTTAACCTTCCTAAAATCAATGCACATCCTATAACCAACTACTACTCTTTGAGGAATAAGTTCATTATTTTCATTTGACACAACAGTCATCCCTCCTTTCTTAGGGACACAATGCACAGGGCTAACCCATCTACTATCAGCAATAGGATAAATAATGCCAGCATCAAGGAGTTTCAATACCTCATCTCTTACCACATCCTTCATCTTAGGATTTAAACGGCGTTGATGTTCAACAACTGGCTTTGCATCAGGTTCAATATTAATAGCATGCTGACATATAGCAGGAGAAATCCCCTTTAGGTCCTCAAGAGTATAACCAATAGAACCTCTATGTTTCTTGAATATCCCCAATAATCTCTCCTCTTCTTTATCAGAAAGTTGAGAACTAATAATAACAGGATATAATTTCTTATCATCAATATGAGCATATTTAAGATTATCAGGCAAAGGCTTTAAATAAAAAAGCAGGATCTTCCTTGGATGGTAATGTTGTACCCAAGTCTTCCACAGGTAAATTATGTTTCAGAATTGCTGGCTTATGTAAGAAAATATCATCAATTTCATTCCTTTCTTCCATAAAGATATCACTTTCGTGGTCTTCCATGTATTGCTGCAAAGGATTGTTAGGAGCAAGAGCAATAGCAGCCAATTGTTCAACTCTATAATTCTCATTAGGTAATTCTGCTTCATAAGATGTTTTAGCAAATTTGGAGAAATTAAGTTCATAAGACTCTCCATCAAACTTTGTAAGGATTTTCTCCTTTTTACAATCTATCACAGCACCACAAGTGTTTAAGAAAGGTCTACCAAATATAATAGGACAAGTATCACTAGCAGAGGTGCCTAGTACTAGAAAATCAACAGGATATTTAGTTTTACCACATAATACCTCCACATCTCTAACAATACCAATTGGAGAAATAATTTCCCTTTTAGCAAGTTGAATAATCACATAAATGTCTTCAAGTTCACAAGAACCAATTTCATGCATGATTTCTTTATAGAGCTCATAAGGAATAGCACTAGAACTAGAACCAATATCACATAAACCATAATAGCAATGATCACCTATCCTAACAGATAGCACAGGAACACTAGGTTTCCTAGATTTACTAGGATGAGATACAATATTAGAAGCATCTTCACAAAATTTAATGTGTCCCTCTTCTACATTTTCAGAAACAAGGTCCTTTGGTTCCTCTGGTTCCACAAGTTTCTACAGTTATTTTTTCCTCTGGTTCCACAAGTTTCCTTGAACTTTTATTAACCACATTAGCTAACATAGAGTGTTCTTTTACCTTAGCAGGGAAAGGCATTTTATCAATATAAGGTTCAGGCACAATAGAATCAACGGTATGAACTTATATATCTCTAGCAGGAACACAATTAATAGTATCTTTATAAGGTGCATCGTACTTATCCCATTACTTTTTAGGAATATCAATGTAAGAAGCAAAAGCCTTATATAAATTTTTAGCAACTTGAGAATCAAGACCATAAACAACACTAACATTATGAAAATCCTTGATGACATAAAAGTTTTAATGCATTCATAGTCATAATTTATACCCGACTTTCTACCTTTGTCATTCTCCCATGCTTCAGTGTTTTCTTGAATACGGTCAAGAAGATCCCATTTAGCTTCATCCTTCATATGTATAAATGATCCGAGAAAAAGAAGCATCCAATAAATCCTTATCATGAGGAGGAAGCCTTGCATAGAAATTATTAATAACAATATTACTAGGGAGCTAAAGAATGGGGCATTTTAGCATTAGTAACTTAAATCTCCCCCATGGTTGGGAAATACTCTCTCCGTCATGAGGCCAAAAATTATATATATATAGTTCCGATCTCTATGAATTTCACTTGGAGGATAGAATTTAGAATAAAAGAGAGGTACAATTTCCTCCCATTCAATAGTATGGCTATTTTTCAGCAGTTTGAACCATTCAGCGGCTCGGCCTGTCAATGATATAGAGAATAATTTCCTTTTCACTTGGCTCATCGTAATATCTACACACTTGAAAACTCGCATAATTCATGTAAAAAGAGCAAACGATCGCCAGGATGGACATTTCCATCTCCTAAATAGCAGTTATCCATAACATGTTTAACAATCTTTATAGGTATTTTATAAGGATCCAAATCATCAGGCAGTGGGTAACTTACTACCCTAGCAGTGGCAGCAGTGCCCGCGAATAAGGACTCAAAAGGAGATCCAAACATAGTGTAATAAAGCAGTAGACAGTAATAAAAACAACACTTACAGCAGAAGCTTCCTTTATCAATTCCACTTCCAAATAGTGCTTCACTCCCTAGCAACAACGCCAGAAAATAGTCTTGATGACCCACAAGTATAGGGGGTGTATCGTAATACTTTCGATAAATAAGAGTGTCGAACCCAACGAGGAGCAGAAGGTGTTGACAAGCAGTTTCGATGAAGGAAATACTGGAAAACAGATTTATAGGGGTTATTGATATTGCAGATAAATAAAGTGCGAGTAAATAAAATGCAGCAATAATAATTGCATCAACTGGCCCAATCCTTTCTTCAGCAAAGGACAAGCCGGTGAGGTTACTTATGATTAACAAACGTTCTCGAGGACACACGGGAGGTTTATGTCAAGTGCTTTTGTTCCATGAAGTTGAATAATTTTGGTGTTTTGATAAGTGTTGTGTGGGTGAATCTATTATAATGTACCGTCTCATCCAAGACTAATACATACTTGTTATTATACCCCTTGCAAGCATC
The DNA here is from genome assembly GCA_028641055.1 of Alopecurus myosuroides. Classification (NCBI taxonomy): domain Eukaryota; kingdom Viridiplantae; phylum Streptophyta; class Magnoliopsida; order Poales; family Poaceae; genus Alopecurus; species Alopecurus myosuroides. The sequence goes on along the minus strand of CM054057.1, from coordinate 246,710,444 downwards.
CACAACTACAAGAAAGTAATTAAGAAATAAATCTAACCACATCTTTAAACTCTGGGATCCTACGCTCCCTCGTGTAATGGTTTCCTAAAGGGGCTTTAGGTTTCTGTCACTCCGACAACCCCACAATTAGTAGCCAAATACACGATGAATTCCCCTAGGCCCATAAATGGTGAAGTATCATGTAGTCGATATAATGTATGATAACAATCTGGTCATCAAGTGCAAACACCGATAAATCTCACAAGCATCAAGTAGTAACAAGCAATCCACATCGGGAGATAGATCTAATGCAAAACAACGGTAGAGGCCCCTATTTGTTAGAGCGGGATGAAGGTGGATGATGAGGGTGATGATTCTGGTGGTGATGATGATGCTGATGACGATCTTGAGGATGCCCGGAGTGATGACGGTGACGATGGCTGTGATTTCCCCTCTCCGGAGAGGAATTTCCACGGCAGATTTCTCCCTTCCAGAGAGCTTTTCTCTCTCGAGTGTTTTCCGCCCCGAGGAGGCGGCGGAATAATTCTTCGATGATGGAATGATCCTTAGGGTTTCCTGGGGGACAGTCACGCAAAAGATATCCCCCAGAGGTGGGCCAGGGTGGCCACATCTATAGGTGGCGTGGTCAAGATGGGGCCGCGCCACTCCATGGTGTGGGCCCATGGTGGCCCCTTCTAGCTCTCCTTCTGGCCGTGTTCCTCCTCTGAACTTTTAGGACACCCCCGGTGTCCCACTTCTTCTTCTGACCTTCTGAAATATGGTATCCCGATGGTGCTTTTTTCCACCAGATTCATGGTCCCGGTGTTTATTCTCCAAAAATTATAGAACATGCAAAATAAGATAAAATATCATAAGAGATGCATCATAACATGAAATATATCGATGGATAATAGAAAATTATGATAAAAAATAGTGATGCAAAATGGGCGTATCAGTCATCCAGATCGGTGTCGAAGCTAGCATCGATGTAACATATTGCGACGAGCTCTTCTTCACCTCCATACATGAGAAACATATCCTTAGTTCTTAAGTACTCAAAAATATACTTGACCGTTGATACATCTCCAACGTATGTATAATTTCTGATGTTCCATGTTAATATTATGCCAAGTGCTACATGTTTTCTCCCTTCTTTATAGCATTTTTACACGTTTTCCGGGACTAACCTCTTAACAAGATACCAAGTGCCAGTTCCCCGTTTTCTGTTGTTTTTTATTTTAGAAAAGTTGTTCTGGAAACATTCTCGGAATTGAACCCCACGAATCCCGAAGATTCTATTTTCCCCGGAAGCATACAAAAGTCCAAAGAGGAGTCGAAGACGGGAACCAGGGAGCCCTCACCATAGCCAGGCGCGGGCCCCCTTGGCCGCGCCTAGGGTTGTGAGGCCATCCTGGTGGCCCACCGACGTCGCCCTTTCGCCTATTTATTCCCTTCCTGTCAAAAACCCTAAAAGAATCGGCGAAATTCCATGAAACCTTCTGTAGCCGCTGTCATCGTCAACCCAAGTTTTGGGGGACAGATCTCCGTTTTGGCACCCTGCCGGGACGGCGAAGTGCCCCCGGAAGCCATCTCCATCGACTCCACCGCCGTTGCTGTCTTGTATGATGAGGAGGGAGTAGTTCTCCCCCGAGGCTGAGGGCTCTACCGGTAGCTATGTGGTTCATCTCTCTCACCCATGGTGTTATCTATATGTGATCGTGAGCTTTGTAATCTAGTTGAATAAGTAGATTTTACTCTTCATCTATTATGCTACTCAAGTATTTTATTAATATGAACTTTGGAGTCACCTTGTCTCGCGGTGTGAAGGTGACAGTGTGCACATCGTGTGTGTCTCCTCTATGAATTGTGGTGTTTGTCTAGTACCTTCTAGGGCGCTCATAGTGACAGCATAGGGTTAACTAAACATGGGAATGCTTACTTTAAGGAATGCTTTTTGCAGCCCTACGCAATAATTAGTGTTCGTTATCCAACCGGAGAGGGTTAAGAGTAGCATAGTGAAGAGAAGATATCTAGTTATTCAATTATGTGATCATTGTTGAGAGTGTCCACTAGTGAAAGTAGGATCCCTAGGCCTTGTTTCCAAGCATTGAAACACCGTTTTCCACCTGTTCGGCTACATGTTTGCTTGCTGCCATATTTATTTCAGATTGATATTATTACTTATAACCATCCATATTACTCGCATTTCACCATTTCTTCGCCGAACTAGTGCACCTATATACCTGACAAGTATATTGGGTGTGTTGGGGGACACAAGAGACTTCTTGTATCTTAATTGCAGGGTTCTTGAGAGGGATATCTTTGACCTCTACCTCCCTGAGTTCCATAAACCTGGGGTGATCCACTTAAGGGAAACTTGCTGCTGTTCTACAAACCTCTGCACTTGGAGGCCCAGCACTGTCTACAAGAATAGAAGCGTGCGTAGAAATCAAACTCTTTTCTGGCGCCGTTGCCGGGGAAGTAAGGTAAAAGGTAATCACATCCTCGAGTGTGAGTGCTCGAAGTTATTTCCTTTAGATTGTGCAATTAAATATTTTTTGTTTCTTGTTTTCACTAGTTAGGCTTAATGGAAAACAACAAAAATATGAGAGAGCTTTATAATCTTTATCTTGAGTTCGTACATGAAGTGTTTGAAGAGAAAATTTAAAAACCTATGGAGCTTTATTTGAATGCTAGTAGAAATTTTATTAGTATGAATTCTTTGAACGCCATTATTGCTAATTCTATGGAAAAGTCTAAGCTTGGGGAAGTTGGTTTTGATGAATATGATATTTTTAGTCCCCCAAGTTTTGAGGAGGAAATTTTCTTTGATGATACTTTGCGTCCAATATATGATGATTACAATGATGAATATGATATTTTCAGTCCACCTACTATTGAGGAGAAAATTAATTATGATTGCAATATGCCTCCTATATTTGATGATTATGGTGATGAGAATAATAATGATAGCTATTTTGTTGAATTTTCTCCCGTTGTTATTAATAAGAATGGCTATGCTTATGTGGAGAGTATTAATTCTTTTATGCATGTGGCTCATGATAAGAATGTTTTATGTGATAGCTATAATGTTAATTTATTCATGATGCTACCGAAAGTTATTATGAGAGAGGTAAACATGGTTTTATGCATCTCAACAATATTGAGTCTGCCCTCTTTATGTTGAAATTTTTGAAGTTGCACTTATTTTGTCTTCTTATGCTAGTCACTTTGTGCTTCGTTGACTTATTTTTCTACAAGATTCTTTTTCATAGAAGTGGGTTAGACTTAAATGTGTTTTATATTTGCTTCTTGATGCTCTCTTATTGGGCTTCAACTCTTATTCTTATGTGAGCATCTTTTGAAAATCATTGTGCCTAGCTGAAAGGCATTAAAAGAAAAGCGCTTCCGGGAGACAACCCGTATTATTTCTCCGTATTCAACCCATTTTCCGTCGTTTTTTTTGTTTTTTTTTGCACATGGGTGTTATCTATCTCCTTAGCAACCCTGTTGTATATTTTCTTTTGTGTCATTGTTGTGCCAAGTAAAGCCTCTAGTAGAAAGTTGAGACTATATTTCGGATTTCTACGCAGGAAATAGATTTCTGTTGTCCACTGTTAAATTCGTATAAAATCACAAAAAATTCAAAATTACCTGAGTTGTTTTGTGCGTAATCCTGGGATACATACGCAACTTTTCTTAGTTGAACACTTTTTGATTTGAGCAACAGTAGATTTTCTAAAAAATCATCTTTACCTGCTGTCCTGTTTTGACTGATTTCTACCAATAATTGCATTTGCATCTTAATCTCTTTCTTTTGGTTTTCTTTTGAGAATAAGAATTTTAAACGAATTTGTGACAGTAGCTAATGTGTTTACAAGTGCTAGTCTTGTGTTGAAACTGAACCATGTGAATTTATTATTTTGATTGCACTAAACGTTGCTAATGAAGATTGTGAGAAGTTTGGTGTGAAGGAAGTTTTCAAGGATCAAGAGAAGAGGATGATATGACGTGATCAAGAAGAGTGAAGATCCTAAGCTTGGGGATGCCCCGGTGGTACATCCTAGCAAATTCCAAGAATACTCAAGCGTCTAAGCTTGGGGATGGCCAAGGCATCCCCTTCTTCATCGATAAATTAGCAGGTCACTTCTAGTGAAACTATTTTTTTATTCGGTCACATCTTATGTGCTTTACTTGGAGCGTCTTTTATTTTTGCTTTCAGTTTGTTTAGTTTTCTTTGCTGTAGTTTATGGTTGGATCTTATCAAACTTGTGTGGGAGAGAGACACACTCCGTTTTCATTGCTTATAACACTCCAGTTTTCATTCCTATTGTTCTGTGAGTGTTCACTTTTTTCTAGTACTGCGTTTAGCCTTTGTTTTCATGCATATGTTATTCAGAGCTGTTAGTTTTAGTAATGTTATGTGAGTACTCTCATGTTTTCTTTCTGTAGCATGTAGAGCATTTTTGTTAAAACATATTTTGTATGGTGCTTGTTGGGAAAAGAAACTGTTGCTTGAAGTAGAATTTTTAACGGTGCAAGTAGAAGCTTGTATAGACTGTGGCTAGACTTTTTCATATCATGCTAGATGTTATTTTAGTTCTAAATCCTTGTGGTTATTGAGTAGAATGATGAGCCTAAAATATTTGAGAGTGTTTAATGTGCCATTGAAAGAATCATGAGTTGTTCTTGTCATATTGAAGCATAAATTTGTGGTATTCTCCTTTGGATGTTTTATTTGGTTGACTTGGCGCATGCTCACACCATGTTTATGACTATGAACCAGTCACTAATAGCCTCTATGATCATTTAGTTTTTGAACTTGTGGTACCACTTATGCTTTGATTAATGATGTTTATGTCGCTATGCATGATTATGGCTCTTGTGCTCTCTTGATTTGTCGCTCCCAGTCTTCTGCTAGCCTCCACCTATACTGAGTATGAGCTCTACTCGTGCATCCAACTCCCAAAAACCAAAGTTTTCCCATTGTGTCCACCATACCTACCTACACGTGGTATTTAACTGCCACTCCAAGTAAATTGCTCATGTGTTACCTTTCAAACCTTCAAAATTACTCCTACTTTGTGTTCTTGTTTTTCTCATGAGGATGTAAATAGAGAATCTGTATCTCACTTGTTGATTGGATTTCACACCATAGACTAGTGGCTTCATCCGCTTATCCAATTGATAGAAGAGCTGGCAGGGGGTGCCCAGCCCCAAATTAATACACACAAAATCTCTTCACTATTTTTGCCCCTGATTTATCAGTCAAAGCATAATTGCGTAAACAAAAGAGAAAGAGGGATGACCTTCTACACCAGTTGCGTCCTTCATATGGGAGCCGCTCTTGTGAAATCTAGCTGGCTTGAGACGTAATGTATTTTCTGTTTACCATTCGTTGACATTAGCATACATCTCCCAAAATATAGACACTCCTCCATGGTATGTTATTGTTGGCAGGCACCCGAGGATTCAGTTAGCCATGGTTTGTGTAAGATAGATGGGAGGAGTGTCAAGTTTTTAATACCTTTGTTTAATAAAATAAAAGATCTAGCACATGAGTGATCCATGCTTCCCTCTACGAAGGGATTTTCTTTTACTTTTATGTTGAGTCTCCATCTTTTAACTTTATGCACAGTTGAGAGAGCATTTTTGCCATTCTGAGTTTTATGTGCATTTTCCCCAAAAACATTATTAATTGATTCATGATGTGTTATTTCTTGTTCTCTAACTATTTGTTCTAGTCTTTCTCATGAACTTTCAAGGTGTCCTGGCATTTATGTTTTGCCCCACTCTTAAGGACTAGCGAAATATCACTTTGCCATACTTTCTCTATACTTGAAACAAACGTATATCTTTCTTTGCATTGATATTCATGATCTTTTATTTGAGTTACTTCTCATGATGCAAAGTGATTTCTATGCTTTACTACTAAAGTTTTATTTATCATGTTTGTGTTTAAATTCTATGATCTCAGCTTACATATGCATTTACATTATGATGATCAAGATTGTGTGGTAGCATGTCACATCATAAATTAATTTGTTTTATCATTTACCTACTTGAGGACGAGTATGAACTAAGCTTGGGGATGCTTGATACGTCTCCAATGTATATACAATTTCTGATGTTCCATGTTGATATTATGCCAATTGCTACATGTTTTCTCCCTTCTTTATAGCATTTTTACATGTTTTCTGGGACTAACCTATTAACAAGATGCCAAGTGCCAGTTCCTTGTTTTCTGCTGTTTTTTATTTCAAAAAAGTTGTTCTGGAAATATTCTCGGAATTGGACCCCACGAATCCCGAAGTTCCTATTTACCGTGGAAGCATCCAGAAATCCGAAGAGGAGTCCAAGACGGGCACCAGGGGGGCCTCACCATAGCCAGGCGTGGCCCCGCGCCTGGGGGTGGTGAGGCCACCCTGGTGGCCCACCGATGTCTCCCTTTCGCCTATTTATTCCCTTCCTCCCGAATACCCTAAAAGAATCGGCGAAATTCCACGAAACCTTCTGCAGCCGTCGTCATCGTCAACCCAAGTTTCGAGGGACACATCTCTATTCTGGCACCCTGTCGGGACGAGGAAGAGCCCCCGGAAGCCTTCTCCATCGACTCCACCGCCATCTCCATCGCCGTTGCTGTCTCCTATGATGAGGAGGGAGTAGTTCTCCCCCGAGGATGAAGGCTCTACCGGTAGCTATGTGGTTCATCTCTCTCTCCCATGGTGTGATCTATATGTGATCATGAGCTTTGTAATATAGTTGAATAAGTAGATGTTATTGTTCATCTATTGTGCTACTCAAGTGTTTTATTAATATGAACTTTGGAGTCATCTTGTCCCGCGGTGTGAAGGTGACAGTGTGCACATCTTGTGTGTATCATCTATGAATTGTGATGTTTGTTTAGTACCTTCTAGAGAACTCATAGTGACAGCGTGGGGTTAACTAGACATGGGAATGCTTACTTTAAGGAATGCTTTTTGCAGCCCTATGCAATGAATAGTGTTCGTTATCCAGCCGAAGAGGGTTAAGAGTATCATAGTGAAGAGAAGATATCTAGTTATTCAATTATGTGATCATTGTTGAGAGTGTCCACTAGTAAAAGTAGGATTCCTAGGCCTTGTTTCCACGCATTGAAGCGCCGTTTTCCGCCTATTCTGCTACATGTTTGCTTGCTTCCATATTTATTTCAGATTGCTATTATTACTTATAACCATCCATATTACTCGCATTTCACCATCTCTTCGCTGAACTAGTGCACCTATATACCTGACAAGTATATTGGGTGCGTTGGGGACACAAGAGACTTCTTGTATCTTAATTGCAGGGTTGCTTGAGAGGGATATCTTTGACCTCTACCTCCCCGAGTTCGATAAACCTTGGGTGATCCACTTAAGGGAAACTTGCTGCTGTTTGATGCATGTAAAATGCATACATGAACTTTGCATGTTATTACTTGTTTTTCCTACATATTAGCAACTTATATTCATGTTTTATAATGATTTGGGGGATTTTCTAAACAATCCCCCTTCTTTTGGTTCTAACCCTGTTTTTTCAGAAAACGTACTTTTTAGTGTTTCAGACTTTCCGGGAGCTTCGGGACTCCAAAAAGGGCAAGGCCAAAGAGCACGGTTCAGAATTTTTGAGACGAAGACCATGGGCCAAAGCAGAAGGCCAAAAGGCCAACCAGGTGGCAAAGAGGACCCTCCATGCGGCCAGATTCCTTGGCCGCGTGAGAGTCCCCCTTTTTGCCCCCGTGGCTCCGATGCCGTCGATCTTTCTTCTCCCGAGTGTCTCGTGACCTAAAAACGACTATATAAAGGGTCCCCTGGCCTTTTCGAGGAGGAGGCGGCGCCGAGAGACGAAACCACGAAACAGAGAGATAGAAGGCTGCCGCCGGAGAAGATCGGATGGGGAAAACGCCGCCAGGATCACCCCCGGAGGGCTCCACCCCCCTCTGGTGTGTTCATCATCAACATCTACAGCAAGATCAGCTCCATCTCTCCACTGTAATCTCTTGGCAAACACGATGTATGATGCAATACTATATTCCCTTGATGTATTGTGTCTCCCCGTCTATGTTTGAGTAGTGAATTGTTCTTGGCAATGGTGAAATAGTTCGTTGATTGGTTGCATACAAGTTTGTTATCTTCTATGATTGTCTTTATGTACAATATATGAGTGCACGCATATGTTGGGGAATGCATGTAAGGTGATCACCGGTAGCATAATGGAGTGGTGGTGACTTGGGAGTGACAGTAACCTGAGACCGAGCCACAAAGTTAAGTTATTGGATATATATAGGGGACCTTAGAACGTAAGGCTATGGTGGGACTCTATGTCTTAATGAATCTTGTGCAGTCATTTACTTGGCCACATGATCCATCATAAGGGGTTGTAGATCATTTACTTGACTATACCTATTCATGGCTCCTTCCTAGAAGAAACAACTAAGACTAAAACATGTGCTTCACTAATTGTGACAACCACACAAACGAAACACCTATTTCTAGAACACTTGCTCACTTGAGATACTTGAGATATTTGCTACTTGCTACTTGTGAAAATTGCTTAGAAACTTGCTTTAGAAACTTGCTCTAGGATTACTTGCATTTTAAACTTGCTTCACTAGTTACTAGACAAACCACACTCCACGTCACTTTCTTTTAATTAGTTAGTTCCTTTTAGTCAAACTTATTGCTTTGCATAAACAACCATATAAGAGGGTTATAGGGCTTTAGAGAATAGATAGCTTACCTTCAGCTCCTCGTGGGTTCGACAGTCAAATACTTATCGAAAGGTACTACAATTGATCTCCTGCACTTGGGAGTCATCAAGCACTTTTCTGGCGCCGTTGCCGGGGAGCGTTGTGCTAAGCTTTTATTCTTGTTTGCATTGCATACTAACATATAAACCTAAAACACAAAAAAAATTATAAAATGGAAAACAACCAAACAATTTTAGAATTGTATACTATCTACCTTGAATTAGGACATGAAGTGTTTGAGGAGAAATTGAAAAATTATTTGCACAACAATCATATTTGTGGTAGTACTAATTCTTTGAACACCTTTATTGCTAAGGAAAACCTTGAGCTTGGGGAAGTTTGTCTTGATGAATATGATATTTTTAGTCCCCCTACTATTGAGGATAAAAATGATATACTTGCTGATTCTATGGAAAGTTTTAAGCTTGGGGAAGTTGGTTTTGATGAGCATGATATTTCTAGTTCCCCAATCTTGGAGGAGAAAATTCACTTTGATGATGCTATGCCTCCTATATATGATGCTTGCAATGAAAATTATGAATGTTTAACTCCCACTATCACTAATGAGGATTTTACTTATGTGGAGAGTAGTGATTCTTTTATGCATGTGGCTCATGATAAGGATGGTTTATGTGATATTCATATTGTTGAATCTATTCATGATGCTACTGAAAATTATTATGAGAGAGGGAAACATGGTTACACATATTTCAACAATATTAAGTTTTCTCCTCTTTATGCTGAAAGTATTGAAGTTGCACTTGATCTACCTTTCTATGCTTGCTATTATGTGCTTCTTTTATTTGTTTCATTACAAAATGCCAATGCATAGGAAATGGGTTAGACTTAAAAATATTTTTTTTAATATATTTTGGTGTGTTCCTTATGCTTTAATTTCCTATTCGGTTTGAGCACACATTTATGTCTTTTCAACATGTAAAATACCTTTACCTACTGTTATCTATCATTTAGTTTAAGATTTTCATTTTATAAATTTTTTGGGAAAGTAAATGAGAAGGATGAGTAATGGAGAAGTTGGGGTCGACCTTGAACATGTGTTGTTCAAGCCAATGAAACCATTGCAAAGTCTCTATAATTAAATTTTTTTCCAAAGCTAAAATCAATAAAAATATTAGTTCACTACTGTAACATCACATTTCTGTCTTATTTCACATCTTAAATGGCAAGAATAATCTTATATGAGAGATAGGATTAAACAATAGTAATTAGCTGTCAAGAAAACAGATTCCTGAAGTTCACTGCGCAAAATGTTTAAAATCACAGAAGTGGAATTTTGACCTGGTAATTTACGACAGCAATATTTAGTTATCACTACATATTTCATTAGTTTTAAGTTTTCTGATTTGAGCAACTTAAGTGCCTCTAAAAATTCACTCTTTACGGGCTGTTCAGTTTTTGGCAGATTATGTCTTTATTTTGCATTGCTCTCATTACTTGTGTTTTGTGTGGTTCTTTTGATCAAGGAGCAATGCACAACTGTAGTAACAGTATTTAATATTTAGAATCAACTCATGATGTGTCTTTGCTGTACCTATGTGGATTTTATTTATGGAGGCACTAACCCCTCTAATCAAGTTTTATGTTGAGATTTGTGTAAGAAGAATTTTTCAGGAGGAAGAGTTGAGTGAGATGAACAAAGATCAAGAGGGACAACCAATCAAGCTTGGGGATGTACCACTGGTCTCACCCTACATGTATCAAATAATTACAAGAATCCAAGCTTGGGGATGCCGAGCCAGCTCACTCCAACCATCATGATGTTAAGTAAGTAAAGCCTAGCTATATGGCTATAAAGAAAGCGCTTTACGGGAGGCAACCCGGTTGTTTTTGTTTGGATTTTCCTAGTTTCCTCTTGCTGTCTCAAGATATTAGTTTTTTCTGTTTTAATTCTGGAGTTTTCAATAAAGAGTCAAGTCAAACCCATTTGGACTTATAAGTTGCTATCCTAGTGCATGAAATTTCTGTTTCAGCATGAGTCTGCTCACCGTATGATTTTACGTTTTTTATTGGTATGTCGGATTGAGCTAATTTTTTTAGTATGTTCTGAAACTTTTTGTCCTATGTAAGCACAAAAATTGGCTTAATTTTTTGACGAGTCTAGCTTAGGAAAAAACGTTCGTTTTGCTGCTGTTGCTTTTCTGGACAGATTCTGCCTTCTTTTGTTTTATGCACTCTTTGGGCTTGGGAATCGAATTTCCATGATTCTTTCAAGAAAGAGAGTGAACATACAACATAATGAACCTTATTATCTACTGGAGCATTTGATTTGAAATTTTGCACAGCAAGCATGTGATTTGTTTGTCCTTGCTAATCTCACCCCACAGAAAAAGAATGGGAGAAACATGTTTTGTGAAGTTTTTTTCACAGGGAATAGAGGAGCTGCGCCTCAAGACATCCAAGAATGGTGAAAGCCATAAGCTTGGGGATGTGATGAACACCCCACTGGAGCTACACTCTTTTGGTTAGCACACGTCTACTTTCTGTTTTTCTAAGCAAAGCATTTATCGTAGAGACTTGAAGCGTCTAGTTTTTGTTTTTATTTTTGTTTTGATAAGACCACACCCATCATTTTATATGAGATTGAGCTACTGGAGTTTGGGGTTGGAATGTATTGGATGCTAGTATTATGACTTGGAATAGGGATTCCATGGTTGATTTGAAGAGCTACATATGTTTGCATGATTTATAGGCTTTTTATGTGTAGAAATTTGCAATAATGTTGTCTTGAGCTATCTCTTATTCATGTCCTTGATGTTAATTGCTGGTTTATTTAGTTTGTCATGAAATGAGTAGTTCTATGGACATATGCATGCATAGTAGCTGGTCAACTATCTCCCTCTTGCTAGCCAAAAATTTAAAAATTCCAACAAGTAAAAACTTGTTTCCAACACTCCTTAGCCAAGTATTTCCAATGAGTCCACCATATCTTTCCATTAGCTTCATTGCTATTCCGAGTATGTTCACCATGTTATTGTGTTATTTATGTTCTAAATTAAGATATTCACTTTATTAATTGTCATGGGTTGAACTTGGGATAGGACTCTCGCGAACTTTTGAAGGCACACTTTACTTTTTATGCATCTAATAAACATGACCCAATAATGGGAGCCACAAGTTTTTTTTTGACACCATTACTGTGGGGGAAACCCCCACAGCCCCCCATTTATTAAATAAATAAAAAAAGTTATTTACAAATGTACAATATGTACAAGAAAATTATGGGAGTGAATTAATCCATGATGTCAAAAAAACAGAGTCTGCACTCTTCACCCTGTACTTAAGCAGAGTGACTTCCTGTGTAAACAGGGCCTTCCAACCTCTGAAAGTTGGCTTGATGTTCTTGAAGATCCATCCATTCCTTTGCTTCCAGATGCACCAGCAAGCCAGGATCACAATCTCCACAAAACAAGAACCAGCAAAATGCTTTCTGGCATACATGATAGCATAAGATGGTGTGCCAGGTATCCAAGGAATCTGCAAGTAATTCCAAATCCTTGTACTGAATGTACAATTGAAAAATAAGTGTCTCCAATCCTCAAGAACATGGTCAGGGCACAGGACACAATCAGATGATGAATTAATGGTCCAATGTCGTCGAATTAACATGTCCCTGGTATTAATTCTATCATGCAGGATAAGCCAAGCAAAAAATCTATGCTTAGATTGACACTTGCTCCTCCAAATTGCAAAAGAAATTGGATCATCAGGGACATCAGAAAAATGGTGTTTATAAAATGAGCTAGGACGTAATCTGCCACTAGAATGTGGGCTCTTCCATTGATCTGTAATACCAAGTTGCAATGTAAAATGACCAATCATGCCTTTCAATAACCTAAGCTCTTCATTTGCTTGAACTGACAGGGGTAAAGCAAAGTTCTGGAGACAATCTGTGCCAAGCAGGAAATCATTTACAGACTGAAATTTGTCTTTGGCAAAAGAAAAAAGTCTTGGGAAGGTTATCTTAAGAGGTTGAGGCTGCCATTTGTCTTCCCAAAACAATATTGTGAAACCATTGCCCACACAGCATGTAGTGTAGTTCCTGTAACTCCCAGATAATGCCAATATATTTTTCCACCAGAAAGAACCAGACTCAACCACAGCATGAGGAACAGCCTTATAATAGTAAGCATCAGTAACAAGTTGCACCCAAGGCAAGGCTTCCTGATTATAAAGTTTATCAAGATGTTTTAATAAAAGGGCAGAGTTCTGGATTTTCAAGTTAATTACTCCCAGCCCTCCCTTTTTCTTGGTTTGCACACCATATGCCAAGCTGCAAGTGATTGAGCTTTTTCCTTTCCTCTTTTACTCCACAAGCAATGCCTTCGTGCTCTGTCAATAACCTCAATGACACCAGTAGGAATAACAAGAGAAAGCATATAATAGGTTGGCAAGGATGATAACACAGAATTCACTAGCACCAGTCTATCTCCATATGACAAAAAAGAGGAGGTGGCAGAAAGTCTCCTTTCAACTCTATCAATCAAAGGAGAGAAATCCTTGATAGAGGGTTTAGTGGTACCCATAGGCAAGCCTAGGTAAGTGAAAGGCATAGACCCAATTTTGCATTGGAAAAGTTCAGCCAGAGCATTAGCTTCCTCATCAGTTAAGTTGATAGGAATTAGAGATGATTTATGAAAATTGATTTTCAGGCCTGTAAAAGCAGCATAGGTGTTGAGAATATCCTTGAAAAACATCCAGGTCTTTGGCACATGCTGGAAGCACCACAATAGTATCATCAGCATACTGAATTATAGGAAAATCTTTACGGACTGGGATAGGAGAGGAAAGTAGACCATCAGAGTACGCTTTGTTTACTAAACTCTGTAATAAATCAGCTCCTTCAACAAAAGAAGTGGAGACAAAGGATCTCCCTGTCTAACTCCTCTTTTGCAATGAAATTTCTTCCCAGGTATTCCATTGAGTAGAACAGAAGAAAAACCTGATGCTAAAATTTCTCTTACCCAATTGAGGAATAAATCTGGAAACCCCTTAAATTTTAGGACTTGTATAATGGCATCATGGTCCAAAGTGTCAAAGGCTTTTTCAAAGTCAATCTTGAGAACCACAATTTTTCTTTTGGACTGTTGACACTGATGCAGAAACTCAAAAGACCAAGCAAGGCAATCCTGGATGGTTCTTCCCTTAATAAAACCATATTGGTTATCATGAATTGTATCACAAATCACATTTTGCAACCTATTAGCAATAAGCTTGGTGACAAATTTGAGACAAGTATTAGTCAAGGAGATAGGTCTGAAATCATTGACAGATTCAGGAGAGTTTGATTTTGGGATAAGAGTGATATATGAGTCATTAATACTTTGTAAAGATAAATTCCCTGAATGGAAATCATGGCAGAGCTTTGTGAAATCCTCCTTTAACACCTCCCAGCATTTTTTAACAAAGAGTCCATTGAAACCATCAGGGCCTGGTGCTCTATCAGTCTTAAGGGATTTCATAACTGAAGTAATCTCTTCTGTAGTATAAGGCTCAACCAAGCATTGTAAACTAACAGTTGGATGTAGGATATTGGAGAGATCTAAAAGTTGTGATGTGACAGAGGAGACTCCCATTCTGTTCTTGAAACAAGTCCAAAAGGCAGCTGCCTTGTGATGATGATCTATTAAAGATACACCTTCCTCGTTTTTAATTTCAGCTATAGTGTTAAATCTATAACGCTCTGTAGCTTTAGCATGGAAAAATTTAGTATTTTCACCACCAAGTTGCACCCAACGGATGGTGCATCTATTCTTCCAATATGCTGACTGAGATAACAGCAACTTTTGCAAGTGAGCTTTAACAATGTTTCTGAAATTGAATTCAGGTCTATTGAGGTTTCTCTCCTCCTCCAGAGTATCCAAGATTAAAATCACCTTATTGCATTTAGCAATTAATAGCTTCAAGCTTGAAAGATTTCTACCCCATCTCTTGAGCTCATGTCTGATGTTTTTTAATTTAGCAGTAATAGTGGCCGCTATGTTATTCTTCCTAACAGGCCACTTCCAGACTCTAGCAATAAGATCCATAAAACCAGGTTGATGTATCCAGTGATTTTCAAATCGAAAAATCTGAGCTTTAGGAATGTTGGTGGATATGGAGATAACACATGGCACATGATCAGATGTTGACTTAGCCAAGGGCATAACCAAAGTGTTAGGAAGTTCAAAGTCCACCAAGTGCTAGTAAAGAACCAATCAAGTTGCTCAAGCAAAGGTTGATCTTGCATATTAGACCAAGTAAAGGATCTACCTTTAAAGGCAATTCAATCAGGCCTAGATGACTAATAATTTCATTGAAAATGAATATATCATTCATATCAGCTCCAGGTTTGTTCCTGTTCTCCACTGATCTAATAAAATTAAAATCTCCTACTATCAACCAATTTTCATAAGTAGGAATTGATAAATCAAAAAGCCATTGTACAAAGAAGTCCCTGTCAGGGCCACTACAGGGACCATAACAGTAACCAAAGTCCATGCAGAGAGATTATGTTTTGAGGTAAAATTAATCTGAATGGCAGACTTGAAACAATCAATCAATTCTCCATCAAAAATGGAACTATTCCATAGAACAATAATTCCACCAGAAGCTCCCACAGAAGGAGAGAAGACAAATTTGTCAAACCTTTTTGGACAAAAGGATCTAATAAAACTATGATCAAAACTTTCACACTTAGTTTCTTGCAGGCAGATAACTGCACATTGGCTCTCTTCAATTTTGTTATAAACCAGAATTCTCTTATTTTTATCATTTAAGCCTCTGATATTCCAATCCATCACTCTCCAATCCAATAAAAATTGTGGTGTATTATCCATTGACAAAGATAATAAAAGGAACAAAATAGCTAGACCAGCCAGCTACCAAACGAACACCATTCATCAAAGCAGAGTAACAATAACAGGGGCCTATCAGGTTTAGAGATAAACACTTGGGAAATAGATCCATTACATAACTATAATTCCAGGAGGTGATAAGATAAAACATTAGAAATCCAGACCAAAAGACAATACATAAAATTTTGTCTAACATTAATTTCCTTGGTCTTTTGGAGAATCAGGATCAGCATCAAGCTTGTCCTTAGTGAGCTCTTCCTCTGCAATCTCGAGAGCTCTCCCCACCTGCTGGAGAGTCACAATAGGAGTGTGGGGAGTGACAGAACTGCTGTCAGCTTGAGGTCTAGCAGACCTTGGCTTCTTCCTGGGCTGTGGGTTTTCCTGCATGGCCACCAACCTGAAGCCATTACTCAGTGCAGCCTGTCGAGTACTACGCCTGACAGAAGATTCTACATATGGGGTGCTTAATTTGCACCTCCTTCTTTTCCTTGCGGTGACAGCAGAAGCAGTTGGAGTGGAGGAATCAATTTCCTCAATAGTAGCAGAGGGCAGTGGTCCAGATGTACTAGAGGAATCCTTCAGGTATAGATTTCTGTCAGTCCTCTGTGCCTTGAAGAATCTTCTCTTGGCATTGAACTGGAAAATTTTCCCCTTAAAAGGAACAGAAGCATCTGATATCATAGTGAATGGGCTAGGGGAGAGCCCACTGGGCCTGGCAGAAGACAAGCATAAAAAGGGAACCAATTTGGACAACAGCTTATCCCACTGCATCGAAGGGGGCAAGGTAGGCCCATACAAGTGGGCATTTGACTGAACCCATGGCCAGGCAAAGAGACCAGGGGCATTGGGTGCAGCAGTGGCAGTGTGAACCTGCAGCATGTTGACCATCAAAACATTCTGATTGACAGAGTTGTCAGAATCAGAGCTCATTGTAGAGTTGGACTCATGCTGGGGTAGGAGGTGGTCCCAGCCTCCAACTTGCCAAGCAGGGGCTTGGTCCTCCATAACATCATCTTGTGGCTGCTGCTCTGGAAAAGCTTGCCAAGCAGCAGGTGGTTGATCATTCCAGCCAAGTTCTGGAAACTGTGGCAACCCAAAATTGCCATGGTCCTCATGCATGTGTCCAGGCATAGGATGGGGATTCCCATCAGGAGGCATCTGATCCTCATCAGGAGGCATCACTTCATTAAATTCAGCAGATAAAATATAACAGGGTGCAGTCCATGACTCCCTGGCAGCGCCCAAAGAACTGAAATTTCCAAAGACAATGTCTCTTGGAACGAGCTGTGGTGAGATGAAGGTGACATAAACAAGGGTCCTGTCCAGGACACCGTCGAGGTGATGCCAATGATGAAATCTTCCAAAAGGAGCAACTGCATTGGCAAGATCCCTCTCATTGCGGAAGTCATAAGGTACTCCCAACAGCATAATCCATCCGGTACGAGTACCAAAAGCAGATCTGTGCAATTGCGTGCGGTTGTCATGGTTAACAAACCGCACAAAGATGTTCTCCTGCAACTCATACGGTCCATTCTGAACCAAGGCAGTACGCGCAGCAGCGCTATGCATCTTAAAAAGTCCAGTACCAAAAAGACATGGCTGTGTATCCTCTACAACTCTCTGAAGAGTTTGCTCGATGTAGTTACGAACCTGAAGCCTCCAGAACTGCTCTTCCTCTGGCAACTGCTCTGGTTCGATAATGGCGACGCAGAAAGCTTCATGAGTTCTGGAAGGGGGAACAGCAGGCGTGTAGAAGGAACGGGGCAGCCGTGTAGGCCCGCCGTCGATGACCTGGAATCCCTGAGGAACCCACCTCCCCGGATTGAGCTCGAAGTTCGCCATTGGGGTTTTCGTGGAGTTTTCGCCGAGAACAGAGGTGGGGGTTAACCGACAGGTGGTGGAGGCTATGTCAGGGAGTGGAGGAGTGGAATGCGTAACGGCCACGGGCGACGCTTGAGTACTCCCAGACGGACACGAAGACAACTTATTTTTTGGAACCCAAACTTGGGCTTTGCTGCTTAAACAATTCTTTTCAACATGTCCATAATGAAAGCATTTACGACATCTGATATTAATGTGACAATTAGATTTGTCGTGCTGCATGGATAAACATCTAGCACATTTCCAGAACCGGAAAGCCATGTCATCAATAACAGAAGCCAGCCCTAATTGACCCGTGTCTTCCACAACCTCAGGTTCGGATGAAACGGAGGAAATTGGAGTAGATGAATCCAAAGAAGTAAAAGAACCAAAAGTGATACTCGAAGAATTAGACGTTTCAGAATATCCCTTGCAAGCATCATAGCTAAGAGATTCCGAGAAAACCAGCTTCTTGCTAATAGAACTTTTGGTCTTGATAATAGATCGAGGCATTGGCAACTTTAGTGCATCCAAACCAAGTTGAATTTTCTTCTTGCTCGGACTAACAATAGTCCATTCCTGATTACATTCCTCTTGCCAATATTTGAATTCACTTAACCAATGAGGTCCTCCTCTACCCCAGAGATTAAACACACACTTGAATTTATCACAAGAAAATGTCTTAAGCTTGTAAATATGAAAACCAACCAGCTTATTGGAGACATTGAAAGAATAAGTTCTATCATTAAGATGAGAAACTTTTAGGCTGCCACAAAAACCTCCAATAACAGCCTCTAGGGCGATAGCAACTGAATCATTATTAAGACGGAAGCAAGAACGTGCAAAAGATACCACCATAATAAAGTGCCCCGTATAATAAGTTGGATGAACCGTTGATGAAAATAGACGATCAACCTCTTTAGCAAATTTAAATCCATGGGAAAAATCCAGTCCCATAGAGATTGAATCAAGAACCGCCGAAGCACAATTTTGTGAGGTGGATATTTCGTCGGAATCATTATCCGCAATAATAGTGTCTGGAGTAACCGAAACCCCAGGTGTGGTTGACTCCTTGACTAGATCCAAAGACTTAGGGATCCCGACAGGTACCTGAGTAGTAGGAGAAACCATGCATACGCCAACTAGGGCACAGTGGGTTGGAAATCGTACCTTAAACCCCAGATCAATATTTTCATCAATAATCACGTGTATCCCAACCAAAGCTTTGCCCTTAGCATCCTTAAGGCAGATCCAGTCACGGTAAGGTTTTTTGATCCAGAGATGGAGTGATCCATCATAAGACTTGACACGTCCCCGATCCAGATCTTTGGAGGTAGAATATGTTACCTTCCAGATCCATGCAGGGGGTCGTGGGGGAGCCATCCGAGAGGAGGACGGCGGAGGAGTGAAGTAGCAGGCTGGAGAAGGGAAGTGGACGCCGGGAATAGGAGATCGCCGGCGGCTAGGTCAGGGGGGTGGAGTCGCCTGAGTCGCCATAGATCGTTGTAGGGCTCTTTCGCCTGAGTCGCCATAGATCGTGGGGGAGCCACAAGTTTTGCGTTTGACAATGTGTGGTTGGGAGCTAGCTATAAACGTGTATCACCGGAAAGCTTTCAACATTGCACAAAAATTTACATTTGGTTGATATCATGTACTTTTGTTTTTGGACTCCTGCCATGCCGAAATGAAATAGAGGAATAGTAAGTTTTGATGAGTAAGTATCTATATGACTAGAGAAACGCATTGGGCCGCTAACCCAAGCCATGCTTTATCATGGTGGAAATTTACTTACATCTTGAGTGACTCTACAACACATCCTACAATAAAATAAGAAGCTATGCATAATAGTGAATGAAAATAAAAAGGATGATGAGTCTACTCCGTTTGTTTGTCTTGTCATTGTGACATGGGCTTGTTTCCATGTCATGGGGCAAGAGGTACCTCTTTGCGGTTCTCTATGATGTCATTTATACTTATTATGATTGTACAAAGCTTATTAGGAATCTTAA
Organism: Alopecurus myosuroides; assembly: GCA_028641055.1. Classification (NCBI taxonomy): domain Eukaryota; kingdom Viridiplantae; phylum Streptophyta; class Magnoliopsida; order Poales; family Poaceae; genus Alopecurus; species Alopecurus myosuroides. Next base: position 246,690,975 of record CM054057.1, on the reverse strand, counting down.
GTTGAGTAATCATGGAGTAGGTTTTCACACTCACGGGGCATGAGGCTTTCAACCACCTTGTCATTCACATTACTTCAACATTCACCATTTAAGATGCTAGTGATAAAGGGGCAATGAGAGTCCTAGATCAATGGATACCACATTTCAATTAGTAATTTTAGTTGAATAATTTAGAGGCTAAATAAGACTTGATCATGTTTTACCTCTACTCAATTTTCTCCAAAGTGTCCACCATATTTTCTATTTTCCATTATGCTATTCTTTGACCAATATAGGATTTTATTTTTCATTTTGTGTATGCATTTGGTCCATAGTGCTTTTATTTCATTATACACTTTGTGAACTTTCATGAAGCATCTTTGCTTGAATATTTGATATTTCTTACAACATGAATTGTATATTGCTACTCATTTCTAGTATTAATCATTTGATTATATGTAGCATGAATAATCCTCCTTGATATCCCATGATTGTTTCAATATGCAAAGTCCATGTTAGTTTTATCACCTTCATACTCGAGGACGAGCATGGGTTAAGCTTGGGGATGTTGATGCATGTAAAATGCATACATGAACTTTGCATGTTATTACTTGTTTTTACTACATATTAGGAACTTATATTCATGTTTTATAATGATTTGGGGGATTTTATAAACAATCCCCCTTCTTTTGGTTCTAACCCTTTTTTCCAGAAAACGTACTTTTTAGTGTTTCAGACTTTCCGGGGGCTTCGGGACTCCAAAAAGGGCAAGGCCAAAGTGCACGGTTCAGAATTTTCGAGACGAAGACCATGAGCCAAAGTAGAGGGCCAAAAGGCCAACCAGGTGGCAAAGAGGACCCTCCACGCGGCCAGATTCCTTGGCCGCGTGAGAGGCCCCCTTTTTGCCCCCGTGGCTCCGATGCCGTCGATCTTTCTTCTCCTGAGTGTCTCGTGACCTAAAAACGACTACATAAAGGGTCCCCTGTCCTTTTCGAGAAGGAGGCGGCGCCGAGAGACGAAACCATGAAACATAGAGACAGAAGGCTGCCGCCGGAGAAGATCGGAGGGGGGAAACGCCGTCGGGATCACCCCCGGAGGGCTCCACCCCGCTCCGTCGTGTTCATCATAAACATCTACAACAAGATCAGCTCCATCTCTCCACTGTAATCTCTTGGCAAACACGATGTATGATGCAATACTATATTGCCTTGATGTATTGTGTCTCCCCGTCTTTGTTTGAGTAGTGAATTGTTCTTGGCAATGGTGAAATAGTTCGTTTATTGGTTGCATACAAGTTTGTTATCTTCTATGATTGTCTTTATGTACAATATATGAGTGCACGCATATGTTGGGGAATGCATGTAAGGTGATCACCGGTAGCATAATGGAGTGGTGGTGACTTGGGAGTGACAGTAACCTGAGACCGAGCCACAAAGTTAAGTTATTGGGGGATATATATAGAGGACCTTAGAACGTAAGGCTATGGTGGGACTTTATGTCTTAATGAATCTTGTGCAGTCATTTACTTGGCCACATGATCCATCATAAGGGGTTGTAGATCATTTACTTGACTATACCTATTCATGGCTCCTTCCTAGAAGAAACAACTAAGACTAAAACATGTGCTTCACTAATTGTGACAACCACACGAACGAAACACCTATTGCTAGAACACTTGCTCCCTGGAGATACTTGAGATATTTGCTGCTTGCTACTTGTGAAACTTTCTTAGAAACTTGCTCTAGAAACTTGCTCTAGGATTACTTGCATTTTAAACTTGCTTCACTAGTTACTAGACAAACCACACTCCACGTCACTTGCTTTTAATTAGTTAGTTCCTTTTAGTCAAACTTATTGCTTTGCATAAACAGCCATATAAGAGGGTTATAGGGCTTTAGAGAATTGATAGCTTACCTTCAGCTCCTCGTGGGTTCGACACTCAAATACTTATCGAAAGGTACTACAATTGATCTCCTGCACTTGGGAGTCATCACTGTTCTACAAACCTCTGCACTTGGAGGCCCAACACTGTCTACAAGAATCGAAGCGTGTGTAGACATCAACCGTCGTCTAGTGTTCCAAACCTTGATCATATTGGTACCTGCTAGTCAAACTAATAGCATGTGCCACATTTGGTCTTGTGCATAGCATAGCATACATGATAGAACCTATGGCTGAAGCATAGGGAATCTTATTCATCTTCGCTGTAGTTGGACTTTTAGTCTTACTCAACGTCTTGCCTTGCAACATTGGTAAGAACCCCTTCTTACTTTCGTCCATTATGAACTTCTTCATAATATTGTCAAGGTATGTACTTTGCAAAATTCCAATTAAGCGTCTTGATCTATTCCTATAGATTTTTATGCCTAATATATAAGTTGCTTCACTCGGGTCTTTCATCTAAAAACTACTGTTCAAATAACCTTTTACACTTTTCAAAAGTTCTATATCATTTTCAGTCAACAATATGCCATCCACATATAGTACTAGAAATACTACAGAGCTACCACTCACTTTCTTGTAGATAAAAACTTCTCCATAAGTTTGGACAAATCCAAAACCTTTGATCACCTTATCAAAATGGAGGTTCCAACTCCGGGATGATTGCTTTAGTCCCTAAATGGAACATTGAAGTTTGCACACCTTGTCAGCATCCTTAGGATCAACAAAACCTTTGTGATGCATCATATAAAACTCTTCCTCAATGTCACCATTAAGGAACGCCGTTTTGACATCCATCTGCCAGATTTCATAGTAAAAAAATGCAACAACTGCTAACATAATCCTAACTGACTTCAGCATCGCTACTAGTGAGAAAGTCTCATCGTAGTCAACTCCTTGAATTGTGGGAAACCTTTTGCGACAAGTTGAGCATTATAGACGGTCATATTACCATCAACGTCAGTTTTCTTTTTAAATATCCATTTTTTCTCAACGGCCTTGCGTTCATCGGGTAAGTCCACCAAGGTCCAAACTTGGTTTTCGTACATGGATCCTATTTTGGTTTCATGTCTTCTAGCCATTTTTTGGAATCTGTGCTTATCATCGCTTCATCATACGTCGTAGGGTCATCATTTCCATCAACCATGAAATTTAAGATGGGATCCCCATATAGTTCAGGAGCTGTACGTTCCCTAGTTGACCTGCGAGGTAGGGTAGTTTCCTCTTCTGGAGTTTCATGATCTTGATCATTAGTTCCCACTTCAACTGGCAGAGTCGGCACTGGAACAACTTCCGGTGTTGCGCTACTCGCCATTCCAAGAATAGAAGTTTCATTAACCTCATCGAGTTCTACCTTCCTACTACTCACACCTTTCAAGAGAATCTCCTTCTCTAGAAAGGATCCATTCTTGGCAATGAAAACCTTGCCTTCGGATCTGTGATAGAAGGTGTACCCAGCTGTTTCTTTAGGTTATCCTATAAAGAAGCATTTTTTTCTTTGGGTCTGATTTTATCAGGTTGAAGCTTCTTCACATAAACACCGCATCCTCAAACTTTTATAAATGACAGCTTAGGTTTATTTTCTAAACCATAATTCATACGATGTCGTTTCAACGAATTTATATGGTGCCCTATTTAAAGTGAATGCAACTGTCTCTAGTGCGTGAAACGATAGTCACAAATCTGTAAGAGACATCATAGATCAGACCATATCTAATAAAGTACGATTACGACATTCGGAAACACCATTACGCTGTGGTATTCCGGCAGGTGTGAGTTGTGAAACTATTCCACATTGTTTCATATGCTTGCCAAACTCGTAACTTAAACATTCACCTCCACGATTAGATCATAGATTATTTTTTTTGTTACGATGATTTATAACTTCACATTAAAATTCTTTGAACTTTTCAAATGTCCCAGACTTGTGTTTCATTAATTAAATATATCCATATCTACTTAAATTATCTATGAAAGTGATGAAATAATGATGTCCACCGCGCTCTGACACACTCATTGGTCCACACACATCAGTATTTGTTTCATCATTTTTCTATTGAACCTTTATAATTTACTTGTAAATGTTTACTTAATAGTTATAAGATAGGTTAAAAATATGTTGAGTGAATGATTGATAACTTAAAGAGTTCATGTTTAGAGAGTCTAAAATATTTGTTGATGAGATTATTCCATCAAGCATTACTATCTTGTGGAAGTGTGATTATGAATTATGAGATTTGGATAGTAGCCCCTCTTTGAGTTCTAGATACCTAGTGAATTAGCCAAAGTCACTTATGGACTTGAGATTATGCTTGTTGAGAGTTAGTGTTGGTCACGACCAATTATGGTTTGTGTAATCAGATGATTTGGTTTACAAGATACATCTTATTAAAATCACTCCAAATGTACTCTTGATCTGATTATCTACACATATTTCATCATGTCAAGTGAAACATTGGTCACTTTGAGTCGTTTAAACTTTCGCTCCAAAATTTCCCGTATTTTTAGATGCATGCTTTGCAAATGCACATATTATATTTATATACTTATAACCTCCCAAATACTGGGACATTACATATGTGAAGCCTCGAAAACCTACGAGTACTAATCCGTATCCGTATAACCTGCATGTTGGAATATGTAGCCCCCAAAAGGAGGTCAGATCATTCTAAGCAATGGTGGCAAGTGACACTATGGTGGTATAATACATAGCAAGTGCTAATCTACATGCATATTTTGCTGGTGGAGTTTCTATGCTAGTTTGCATAAAGGCATTTATCCTATCTTTTAATAGAAAGTAAATTTGCACATAATTGGACACTTTGGTTGATAACAAAGTGCTCCTACCCTTTTGGATTAGCACGATGAAACACTGTCAGGCACTTCTCCAATAACCCAGCCAAATTGGTAGTAATTAATAAATCAAGATAAACGAGATATGTCATGTTTCTAGTTTTTGAATTTTCCCTAACCAATGGAACACGGCTAAGATCTTAGTTTTAACCCTCACTAGGTTTGTGCCCTTTACCCGTGTTGCCTAATCGATCCCAAACACCATGATACACCATTAGTAATACGGAAGGAAAAAAGATTAAGCCAAAGATCATAAGAAGTAGATCCCCAAACCCCCCACGAGCCGGACCATCCTACTACTATTCTACATTTCTGGACACGTTGGGTTCGAGTCACCACAACCTACAAATTTTGTCTAGCCCATACTAATATGAAACACGGCTGCACACAAGAAACAAATTCATACAAAAACTAAACATAATCTCAAGATACTGGGCGACGGTCCCCACCAAAATTTGTACTCTGATGACATGCTAGCAATCCGCCTAGTGGTTAATTAATTATCATGTTTTTTCATAAGCAATTAAAATAACGAGTTTCTGCATAACATGATAATAGTCCCAACCACGAATATCTAGAGCATGGCTAAGCAATGTACAAGTAAGATGTTTGCGTAGCATATGGATTACTAATATCTACGGGAAACATATGATCACTCATACTTGGGTGTTAGTAGAGCGATCTAGCATAGCGATACACACAATTCCTACTCATGCATAGCTACAATAAAACTCTAATGCAATTAGGAAAATAGTGGCATATGTGTGTCACTTTCCTTGGTAACAGGAGTAGTTGCTCACACAGTCCTCACAATCACACGCGTTGCAGTCGTTGTAGTCTACACGTTGCAATAAACATATCATAAGAAACAAGACATATAATATGCAACAAATGCATGCATGAAGATTTATTGATGCAAAAATAGATCCACTATTTTTCTTTGGTTGTAGATAACATGTATAATGCATGAAAAATATTATTAAAGCAAAAGAAAACAATTAAGGCAATTAAAGTGATTTAATATGCTAAATTAAGAACATGCAAGATCTAATTCGAAATAAGCATATACACAATTTGGTATTATTTTTCTGGATAGATCTAATCAAAATAGGACTATACCAAAAAGGTTTACTTAATTTCGTGTTACGGTTTTTTTCTATGATTTAAATAGCCCAAAAAGCATAATCGAAAATAGAAAATAAATATAGGTCAAAACATAGATTTGACTGCATAGATGGATAGATCTTTTTTTTCTCTTTCGATTGGTATATTACGTGCGAAATTTGGAGTTGTAGATATAAAGACATGAATTTTTGAAGTTTGGGTTAATTTGTGGAATTTTTAAACAAATAAAAATAGGAATTGGCCGGGTTTGACTGGCGCTGACGCATGGATGCCGTCAGCGCCCGCGTTGATCATGGTAAAATCTGATCTGCGCCGTCGCCCAGGACGAATCGGCGCGGGAGCTCACCGGAGCGGACGTGGACGACGGCGGCGGCGGCTCGGACGTCGATGGCGGCGGCATTCCGGTGGTCCTCCGGCGAGGGTGACGGCACCGGCAGCTTCCTCTCATCTCCGCAGTCCTCGGGGTGGTGGAGGCGCGGGCTCCCAAGGTGGATCTCAACGGCGGCGAGCTCCTCCGAGGCGGCGGTGGCTAAGGTTTCGAGGGTGGCGCTCGAGGGGATTTGTGTGGACGTCGAGGCGGGAGGGGGGCAGTATTTAAGGGGGGCTTGGCGTGGAGGAGGTTTTGAATCGGAGACGCATTCCATCTCAGAAACGCGCGATGGCGCGAGCTCCCTGTGCTCGACTCAAACTCCGACGATGACGTCACGACTGACGTCGTGGGCGGGGCCCACGCGTCATCGGTCGCGGTGTTTTTTTTCGAATCGTTTTCTTCCGCGGAAACGGCATTGGGCCGCAGTGGCCCATTTGCGCGTCCGTTGCGTGCGCCGAGCGCGCTGGGCTGGACCGGGCCAGGCTTGGCCGGTCTGCTCGGTTTTTTTATCCCCCTTTTTTTATACAAAACTGTTTTACTAACCATTTTTAAAATACAATTCCAAATTAGTTCAAACCATTTTATTAAAATTTGTAATTTGAAAACCTATCACCCTAGGTTATTTTGAAGAGGGATTTTAGGAAAAATAAAAATAATAAAATAGCTTTGGCCTATAATGCCATATAGAAGAATTTTGGTTTCTTTTAAAACATGATTTTTCCATTAGGGTTTAAATGCAACAATCAAATGCAAAATTTGAAAACATGCTATGATATGCATATGCTCGAAATGCAAAACATTCCAAATGTAAGATTTGAGATTTCATAGAATCTGGAAGTTCTCAACACATGAGAGAAAAAACTAATTAGAGCTAGGTCTAATCGGGAGAGTATAACTCAAAAAACCGATTAGAAGAGTCTCTAATTCAATTAGAGATGTTTCTAATTGGAGGCACTAATTTCGTTAGAGGTTATCTAATTAGACCTCTAATTAGAGGCTATAATTCTAGAGGCTCTCTAATTAAATCTATAATTCTATGATAGCGAGCGAGCGAGTGAGAGAGAGAGAGAAGGCCAAATGATCATTTAAGGAGGGGGTGAGGATTATATAGTGGGAGCAAGGAGGGCACCTGCTATGGGGGAGGGGGGGTCGGTTTCCCCCTCCCCTCCCTTGGACTTGCCACCCTCCTAGGGGAACTCGGACTGGACTCCAAAGTGGAGTCCAATCCCCCTCCCTTTTTTCTTTTCTTTTTCTTTTTCCCACTCATTTATTTCTGAAATAACTTTAGGAAAATTCCTACGGAAAGCTTGTGCACTTTGTGAGACCATGGGTCCCACATGACATTTCGTAAAATTAGGTTTTCCCCGTAGGGGAAATCTCCCCTCCCTCCGACACTGCTTCCATATAAGGAACGTCCCCCGGAACTTTATCGGAAGCCCATTACCGCTATAGATAAAATCATCAATATTATCTAACAATGTTAGAAACACATTTCTATCACCCTGGGACATATCATTCCCTCTGTAACTTTTCATATAAATTATGCCTAAGACCGACATAATTTCTCTCTTATAGTAACTTCCCCGAAACCACTCCGATTGACACCGGACTTGTTTCTATGATATAGTAATAACATCGAACATTCATAAAACAATAACAACATATTATATCTCTCAATAAAAGGTTGGCACAACTTAAGCGTCTGACCCGTAAAGGCTCGATAACATATAGACATGTTTGGGCACTTACCGAACAATAACCAACAGCGGGACCCTGGACGTCCATGATGGCTCATGTATGTTCCCGAAGAATGAGAGAATCTTATAAGTTACTCATTTCACTTATTCCCTTAACTTCACGATACCAACAATATCACGAGGTGAGACTATGTGATCTAGTCTAAGCGAACTCTTTGATCATAACACATATAACCCGTCTACCGATATTGTTCTCTTTTCTCATCCATATCCCCGATGACCCTATGATACATCACACCGTGTCTAGCCAGGCGATGTGTCATCGGTAATAATGAGAGGGCCCAGAGAATGTATCTCTATATCGTAAAGAGGAGTGAAGTACTAGTCTTGAATGATCTCAGTTCTATTACATTTTCTAGATCATACCCAAACATGTCGCACCCGGACTTCTAGGGGATACTCACAGTCCGTTAAACAGTAGATAAATGGCTTACGGGGCTTACCGGCACCCGCATCTCAATATGAGCAGGCCAACACATAAACGTGTGACAACCATTCTCTTACTACTCATCGTCTGCGCAAACCATCCCGTAGAAATCCAGATACTTCCGTTGACGTACTTCACAACATACACACATGGTACGTCGACGGTATTGGAACAAGTGATATCACAACAGATCTCTACGACACAAAAGATGGAAATAAGTTGCAAATAGCTCTCATTAGAGCAAAGATAGCAAATACAATCATTCAGAGGACACATGTCCCAACATATCATCATTACATCACAGCGGAAGCATTCAACATGTCTGAGTACAGACAAGATCCAAATAGGCCTAAGAGGCCGGAAACGAAAAGACGGAGCCCATCCACGAAGTCTCGGATCCTGCCCGGGTCCGCTATCTACTCGTCAGCAGTCTCGTCATACTCCACGTAGTAGCCACCATGTAGATCCTCGGAAACGTAGTCTGCGGAAACCACAACCCCAAAGGGGTCAGTACATAAACGTACTGGCAAGCAAGACTCACAGTTCACCAAAGTGTAACCCGTCAACACCAAGCACAGATGCTTTGGGTTCAACGGAAGAAAGGGGATATGAAAGATGCTGCAACTGGCTGCTCTAACCAACTACAGAAACATACTACAACTTCCGGCTAACAGAAAGGAGGTAAGATCGCGTATCGTAACCAACCTATCAACTAACTCCAAACAAACCCATCCTGGATCTCGCCCCTTATCCAAAGAAGCAATCCGAGGATAACTCACACAGTTGGATTAATGATGGTTCAGATTATTGTGTCAATAAGCCTATTACTAGTCAAGTTGTTAATCATTGGGTGTAAGGTTGTTAATCAGTAGGTTTAAGTTGTCCTGAGTACTTGTTAGCCAGTACTTTCACCAAGTAGTCCATAACCGCGGAAAACACAACTTCTCGAGAAGATTTTATCCCTGCAGGGGTGCACTAATTTGGCCGTACACGTAAGAATAACCCGCCAGACGGGGGATCAACCCACCAAGCGAGGTACTCAACACAACTCAACTCTTCTTCGCATAAAGCCCAAAGCACCTTGGGCGCACGGCTAATCGAGCCCCGAAGAAAGGGGACCCTCATAGCACTCTAAGAACGTGTCCCCTATATGCCGACTACAAAAGTTCCACCCTGCGCTGGGCTCGCAAAAACATGCATGCGGCAAATGGAAAACACGAACTAAATGAGGCGATTTGGACGAGATGTGAATCGAATCAAATTGAGGGGGGCGCCCATACTCGCTTCCCACATGCGGTTAGTGCGCTCATCATGGATCAGTAGACAAGACCCTTTTCCTATTAGGGTCGACACTAGCAGGCCTCAAAACCACACAGGGCCTCCTGCCGGTGCCTTATCGTCAAATTATTATTAATAATAACATTAGCATGATTGATTGATTAAACATCGAGCCCCCAGAACATAATGAAATAGTAACAGAAGTAACGGGTAACAGACTCGAGCAAAACAACCCTAAGCATGCTAGTAAGACACGGGCAACAAGCAATGGTTATAGGTATGGAGGTGAGGCAATATCAGGGTTAAAGGATACATGTGATAGGTTCGTAACAGAAACAACTATTCATAGGGCTAGCAGAATAGACAACAGAAAGTATCGGTAACCAAGGTTGAAAGGAACACAGTGGTTCATGTGAGTGAATACTTGCCTGCAAACCCAGTAGCCTGGTACTGAGCTAACTCCTTAGAAGGGGTGTCGTAAGTATCGTCGGTCTCAACGTCGTCGTGTACCCGAGAAGAAGCAAACAAACAACACAGAGAATAAACAATCAATAACATGGCATAATGCACAAACATGGGATGATGCATGACCATTTAATTGATGCATAGAAATAAACTAGTTGACAAGATAACATAACATGATTAAATGGACCCTCATGCAATTTTGGATTGCATATGGAAAGCCCATGAATTATGGTTGCATTAATTGTTATACAACTAATCATCTTGTGGAAGTGAATTAGCATGATGCATGGATGAGGAAAACAGCAAAATAACAACAATAGAACAATTTGAAATAAGGTTTAACAAGTTTGGAAATTCATTTATCAAGTTTTGGGAATTTTGGTTCCTTAAGGGTGTTACACAAGCATTTGTTGTTTTGACCACTTTTAGTTGTTCAAAATAGATAACAAAATTCATATTTGGAAAGAACACACAATTTTTAGGTGGATTACATGTTTCACTTGTTGAAAAAGGATTTCAAATAAATTATTTAGGAATTAAACAATTTTAAGCAAGAATTAAATGAATTTAATTCAAACATGAACTTATTTGAATTTTTATTTGTTCAAGACATTAAGTGAGATTCATAATTGAAAAGCTTATACTTTTATGGTTTGAAAACATATTTTATAGTTTCAAAAAGAATTTAATTTGAGCAAGTTATGAGTTTAACAATATTAAATGATTTAAACAAGGTTTAAATCATTTAACCAATTTTAATTATTCAAAACATGAAACAAAATTTATATTTGGAAAGGTGGTTTAATTTTGCATGGAAAACATATTTTATTTGTGGAAATTGGATTTAAAATGAGCAAGTTATTATTTTGGCAATTTTAAATGCAATAAACAAGAAACAGTTGTTTTCAGCAATTTAAATTATTCAAAACAGCAAACAAAATTTATATTTGGAAAGTACATGAAAATTTGATTGGAAAACATATTTAGTTTGTGGAATTTGGAATTTTTATGCCCAAGTTATGAATTTTGCAAAATTAAGTGAATTAAAAAGTTTTCACATATTTCAACAATTTAAAATATTCAAAACAGTAAACAAATTTTATATTTGGATAGAACATTTAATTTGGGATAGAAAACATATTAAAAATGTTGAATTTGGAGTTGGGATGAATTACTTATGCATTTTACAACTTAAGGTGCAAATGTGCCATTTTTATCACCTCTAGGGACTTAGAAATATTTTTCAGGGATGTAGATTTAAGTACCAGGGGCATGGATATGATTTCTGGGAAGTTTCTGTAACCTAACAAAAGAATAAAAAGTGTGGTTTTTATTTGAGGGAGGGGGAACTCGAACCCTGCCCTCCTGCCTGCGCAACACAAGGGGCAACCAGCTGGGTCGCTGCTAGCTTTTGGTTACAGGGAACAACCCAAGGGGGTTAAGGTTCAGAACCAAGCACAGAGATAACTCAGAAAAATAAGCAGAAAGGTGGGGGCTTGGGGACTCGACCCTGGGATCTGAGGGTTCGCTGTGCGGTGGTGGCTACCACTACGGTAGCTGTTCGGTTGTGTGACAGGAAGGGGACCTCGGGGGTGCTTAAGGTTCAGTTTGGCGGGATTTTTAACTGAACCCGAAAGCTTAGTCGCCTGCACGAACGACAGTGCAGAACAGGCCGGGCGCCGGCGGCGATCGGGGGGTGGAGGCGAGCGGCAGTGGGCGGCGGTCGCTGTGGGTGGCGTGCGGTGCTCGTGGCGCTCGAGGACGTAAGGGAGAGGAGGAGGAAGGAGATCGAGAGGGGGAGGATCACCTCGAGCTGCAGGAGGAGGCGGTCGGGGCGGACAGGTGCAGCGGCCGGCGACGGGAGGCGATGGCGGCGGCGCTCCGGGCCGTCCCCGCCCGCGCCGAGGTGATGAGGAGGGAGCCCGCGGTGGGGCGGCTCCATTCCCGGCCTCTCCCTTGCCGGAGGGGGCCCCGAGCGCCGGCGATCACCGGAGGGATATGGGGCTTCGGGTGAGTTTCAGTTACAGAGATGAAATTCAGAGAGGTGGAGCAACAGAGAAGAAAGAGAGGGAGAAAAGAGAGAGGACGGCGGGGGAGAGGGGGAAGGAGGAGAAAGGAAGTAGGGTTAGGGTTAGGGGCTAGCCATGGAGTTTATAGGGAGGGGTGGAGGAGCTTGGCCGTTGCCTGCATCTCCCTGCATACGTGGTGTGCTTGGATGAGCGCCGTACAAGGAAGACGACCGGGGGGAAGGGGTATTGGGCCCTGAGGGGGAGTGGGTCGGGCTGAGGGGGAGAATTGGTGGGCTGGGCTGCTGGCTGCTCTCTCTCTCCCTCTTGTTAGTTTTTATTTATTTTTTTCTTTGCTCTCTTTTTTTTTGCTGATTTGGAATAGGAAGAGAAGGAGGGGTTTTGGGTTAGGAAAAAGTTTAGGAAAAAATTGTTTTAGTTATTTAAGTTAGCAGCAAACACTTGCCAACATTTGGTTTGCCAAAAATTCAAATCATATTGTTATTTTGGTAATTGATTGAATTTGTGATTAATTGATTATTGAAAACAATATTTTAAATAGGGTGAACCCTATTGTTAGTTACAACAAATGATTAGGGTTATTTTGTTGATTTTCATAAGTTGATAATGGGTACTGTTTGTGAATGATTCGAATTTGAAATAACATTTGGATTAATTGAACTATTAAAAACCACAATGTTAAATAGTTGAACCTTAGGGATTTAATGGAAACAATTGATTGAATGGTTTTGCAATTTTCATAACTTTCAAAAGGGTTGTTGTTTTGGAAATTAATTGATTTTGAAAGGGGTTTGGTATTAAATGAATTTTTGATAGAAACAAAACAATAGTTTGAAATTACAACTTTAATGGAAACAATTGATTGTTTTGATTTGAAATATTCTTTTGGAAATTGTAACATCACAAGGATGAAACAAAAGGTTTGAATTTTGGTTTGTAATTCAAATAGAAAACAAAGGAAAACAAATGAAAACAGTTGGAAAACAAATGAAAACAGAGGAAAACAAAAGGAAAACAAGCAAAACAATTGCAATCAACATGATGTCATGATGCAAAACATAAAATAACAGAGAGCAAACATTCTAATGGCTATTTTTTATACTTGGGATGTTACAAAACGCCCCCCCCCCCTTGAAGGAATCGCGCCCCGAGATTCCTACTGAGAAAAGAAAAGGTCTGGATACTTCTTGGGAAGATCCTCTTGAGCTGTGACACGTGAAACACATCGTGCACCTTGGATAGTTTTTCTGGAAGTTCAAGATGACAGGCAATCCTGGCAACTCTTCTGGAAGACGTCAGGGAATTTGGAAACCACCGGAACATTTTCAAGTAAAGGGAGAGGTTTTGTTTCGAGGGTGTATAGCTGGATATAACTTGATTTATTTGTAGAATAGACTATCTGGAATGTGGTGATTCAGGAATGCTTCCTCGAAACAACCCCAGGTGACAGGAATGCCAGCTCTCATAGCCTGGTAGTTTTCGAAACAACAACAACCTTTCTGGCCAGATAGACTTGATATTTGGGAAGTTTTGATTAGACGCCGGTAGAAGAATTGAAGTGGAAAACAACAATAAGGTTTCAACGGACGAAAAGGATGTTGAGAAGAACAGGATAATGAAGCAACACCAGGAAAACACGAGAACAAAGCACTCCTGAGGTACTACGGAAAACCCATCCGGGCTTCTAAAGGATCAATATCTACTGCTTAAGGAATAGAGGATTTGCTTCCGGGGCTTACACGCCTCCGTTCTCAATCGTGAGTAGGCAACATGATAAATCATGTCACAACCACGTCCATTCCTATGGTCTAGTAGATATAACCATCCTAGAGAAACCAGGATACGTGAGATCCTAACTTGAAAGTTGAGATGAGAAGGGAAAACAACGTTGCACTTCCTTACCAGAAAAGGGAGGGTGGGTGGGGAAAGAAGAAAAAGAACAGAATTCCTACTCTCACGTTTCCTTTTTCCTATATAGCTACAAAATAGTTTCTAGACTCAACTGCGACCAGTAAAAAGGGATCCTACAGGCAGACAGGCTCTGATACCATTTGTCGCACCCGGACTTCTAGGGGATACTCACAGTCCGTTAAACAGTAGATAAATGGCTTACGGGGCATACTGGCACCCGCATCTCAATATGAGAAGGCCAACACATAAACGTGTGACAACCATTCTCTTACTACTCATCGTCTGCGCAAACCATCCCGTAGAAATCCAGATACTTCCGTTGACGTACTTCACAACATACACACATGGTACATCGACGGCATTGGAACAAGTGATATCACAACAAATCTCTACGGCACAAAAGATGGAAATAAGTTGCAAATAGCTCTCATTAGAGCAAAGATAGCAAATACAATCATTCAGAGGACACATGTCCCAACATATCATCATTACATCACAGCGGAAGCATTCAACATGTCTGAGTACAGACAAGATCCAAATAGGCCTAAGAGGCCGAAAACGAAAAGACGGAGCCCATCCACGAAGTCTCGGATCCTGCCCGGGTCCGCTATCTACTCGTCAGCAGTCTCGTCATACTCCACGTAGTAGCCACCATGTAGATCCTCGGAAACGTAGTCTGCGGAAACCACAGCCCCAAAGGGGTCAGTACATAAACGTACTGGCAAGCAAGACTCACAGTTCACCAAAGTGTAACCCGTCAACACCAAGCACAGATGCTTTGGGTTCAACAGAAGAAAGGGGATATGAAAGATGCTGCAACTGGCTGCTCTAACCAACTACAGAAACATACTACAACTTCCGGCTAACAGAAAGGAGATAAGATCGCGTATCGTAACCAACCTATCAACTAACTCCAAACAAACCCATCCTGGATCTTGCCCCTTATCCAAAGAAGCAATCCGAGGATAACTCACACAGTTGGATTAATGATGGTTCAGATTATTGTGTCAATAAGCCTATTACTAGTCAAGTTGTTAATCATTGGGTGTAAGGTTGTTAATCAGTAGGTTTAAGTTGTCCCGAGTACTTGTTAGCCAGTACTTTCACCAAGTAGTCCATAACCGCGAAAAACACGGCTTCTCGAGAAGATTTTATCCCTGCAGGGGTGCACCAATTTGGCCGTACACGTAAGAATAACCCGCCAGACGGGGGATCAACCCACCAAGCGAGGTACTCAACACAACTCAACTCTTCTTCGCATAAAGCCCAAAGCACCTTTGGCGCACGGCTAATCGAGCCCCGAAGAAAGGGGACCCTCATAGCACTCTAAGAACTTGTCCCCCTATATGCCGACTACAAAAGTTCCACCCTGCGCTGGGCTCGTAAAAACATGCATGCGGCAAATGGAAAACACGAACTAAATGAGGCGATTTGGACGAGATGCGAATCGAATCAAATTGAGGGGGGCGCCCATACTCGCTTCCCACATGCGGTTAGTGCGCTCATCATGGATCAGTAGACAAGACCCTTTTCCTATTAGGGTCGACACTAGCAGGCCTCAAAACCACACAGGGCCTCCTGCCGGTGCCTTATCGTCAAATTATCTTTACCTAATAATAAAGAGAGGAAGGTTTCTTCCGGTCCAACATGGTGTTTTACCGTTTTGCCCTTCCACCAGATTCCATATTACAGCAACATGCCACCATACCGGTTCGTGGGTGGAAATTACACGGATTGCCACGAAACAACAGAAACCCATCAACGCACAGGAGCACCTCTCTCTTCCTTTGGTCCACGTCTTTCTCTTCCCCGTGTGCTAGCTACAGCCGACCACGTCCTGCAGCAGCGTCCCAACTCGTCAAGTGTTGTGTAGAGAAGCTGAACCTCATCAAGCTCGTCCTGCTGCGTTCCTCCATGGATGCATAAGGCCAGCTCGTCAAGGTCGCGGGCGGCTCGATGTGGCCGACCTGCGCTGTCGTAGCCATGGCTGCACAGAGCTGCGGCGTCGCGACTTTCGGTGGGTTTCGCTTGTGCTGCCGTCGCCAGGGTCGCGTCCCGCAACTTACCAGGTCGCCCTGTGGCGTTCCGTCCTTCAACTCGGCAAGTTCTTCCTGCAGCGTCCAGCCATCCCTGCCTAGAGGTGCGCCATCGTGACTTTCCGTGGGCTTGCTTGTTCATCGCTCAGTGGATGCTCGTGCCTACTTTTTTTTTTGACAGGACGTGCCTACTTTATTGGTCTCTACGTGAAAGCTGTAAAAAAAAGAATTGTGAACACAAGAAACGAGCAGGGCAGCCGAGACAAATCGACTACTACGTCGACTAAGTGCACCAGTCTGGGTTGACAAATCGACTACTACGTCGTGGTATCTCTGGTCTTATTGCATCCTTTTTATTTTCTTCTTTCGCGGCAGGTCGCAATGAGGGTCAGCCTCGCATGCACATAAAATGTTGTAAGAGCATATGTAGTTGTTAGTGGATTTGAAAAAACACATCGTTAGAGTGATGGCTGCTAGCAGCGCAAAGACTAGATACGAGTACAAGCTCTCGCCACCACGGTTACACATGTGATCAGCTCTTCCCTATCCGACGGCCATCAGTGTGACAAAGGATAGCTATCTCATAATGGATTAATCACTTTCTGATGAAATAATCAGCTAATCATTGCCTCCAAGTACCTGCTCTGACATGCTTTTGTTGTTTTTTAAGCAGAAAATCAAATACAAATTGAAGTCAGCATTTATCTTCCGATGCTCCTGGCTCCCTCCACGTCGTGAAATCCATGCACTATTCTCTGGCCTACTATATTCATCACAAGACCTCTAAATCAGCTCATGAAAAATTAGCTTCAGCTTGTCATGCAATATCTCATTATTGTCTTGTTTTCTAATATCTTATTGATCTCTTCTATTGTTCTACCATTTCCAAGAGTCCTCTCTCACACTTAATAAATTGCATATATATGTACTTAAAATCATTGTTTGCTTTACTTCACTTGAATAGTGCAAATGGTTAGTGAAATTTGATTGTAAGTGCTAGGTGGTTACCAAAGATGACAATGGTCAAGCTACAATAGTTATTCACACTGTGTGTGTTTAGATGTGGCGCTACTTTTGGCAGAATTAGACCGTGTGTGCTTTCCCCGACAAAAAAAAAGTTGTACGTTTCTAGATGTGGCGCTGTTGTTTGTGTTTCTCTCCCGGTGCAACACGCGGGCATGTTTCCTATAAGGTGTATATTGTGTATCTGGATGCAATGCACTGTTATATATCTGTACTATATATAATAATGAAACAAGGAATGTTTTCGAAGTTTGTTTTCGATTGTCTTTCTTCTTCCGTTGCAACGCACGGGCACATTTGCTAGTTATTAATAATAACATTAGCATGATTGATTGATTAAACATCGAGCCCCCAGAACATAATGAAATAGTAACAGAAGTAACGGGTAACAGACTCGAGCAAAACAACCCTAAGCATGCTAGTAAGACACGGGCAACAAGCAATGGTTATAGGTATGGAGGTGAAGCAATATCAGGGTTAAAGGATACATGTGATAGGTTCGTAACAGAAACAACTATTCATAGGGCTAGCAGAATAGACAACAGAAAGTATCGGTAACCAAGGTTGAAAGGAACACAGTTGTTCATGTGAGTGAATACTTGCCTGCAAACCCAGTAGCCTGGTACTGAGCTAACTCCTTAGAAGGGGTGTCGTAAGTATCGTCGGTCTCAACGTCGTCGTGTACCCGAGAAGAAGCAAACAAACAACACAGAGAACAAACAATCAATAACATGGCATAATGCACAAACATGGGATGATGCATGACCATTTAATTGATGCATAGAAATAAACTAGTTGACAAGATAACATAACATGATTAAATGGACCCTCATGCAATTTTGGATTGCATATGGAAAGCCCATGAATTATGGTTGAATTAATTGTTATACAACTAATCATCTTGTGGAAGTGAATTAGCATGATGCATGGATGAGGAAAACAACAAAATAACAACAATAGAACAATTTGAAATAAGGTTTAACAAGTTTGGAAATTCATTTATCAAGTTTTGGGAATTTCGGTTCCTTAAGGGTGTTACACAAGCATTTGTTGTTTTCACCACTTTTAGTTGTTCAAAATAGATAACAAAATTCATATTTGGAAAGAACACACAATTTTTAGGTGGATTACATGTTTCACTTGTTGAAAAAGGATTTCAAATAAATTATTTAGGAATTAAACAAGTTTAAGCAAGAATTAAATGAATTTAATTCAAACATGAACTTATTTGAATTTTTATTTATTCAAGACATTAAGTGAGATTCATAATTGAAAAGCTTATACTTTTATGGTTTGAAAACATATTTTATAGTTTCAAAAAGAATTTAATTTGAGCAAGTTATGAGTTTAACAATATTAAATGATTTAAACAAGGTTTAAATCATTTAACCAATTTTAATTATTCAAAACATGAAACAAAATTTATATTTGGAAAGGTGGTTTAATTTTGCATGGAAAACATATTTTATTTGTGGAAATTGGATTTAAAATGAGCAAGTTATTATTTTGGCAATTTTAAATGCAATAAACAAGAAACAGTTGTTTTCAGCAATTTAAATTATACAAAACAGCAAACAAAATTTATATTTGGAAAGTACATGAAAAGTTGATTGGAAAACATATTTAGTTTGTGGAATTTGGAATTTTTTATGCCCAAGTTATGAATTTTCCAAAATTAAGTGAATTAAACAAGTTTTCACATATTTCAACAATTTAAAATATTCAAAACAGTAAACAAATTTTATATTTGGATAGAACATTTAATTTGGGATAGAAAACATATTAAAAATGTTGAATTTGGAGTTGGGATGAATTACTTATGCATTTTACAAGTTAAGGTGCAAATCTGCCATTTTTATCACTTCTAGGGACTTAGAAATATTTTTCAGGGATGTAGATTTAAGTACTAGGGGCATGGATATGATTTCTGGGAAGTTTCTGTAACCTAACAAAAGAATAAAAAGTGTGGTTTTTATTCGAGGGAGGGGGAACTCGAACCCTGCCCTCCTGCCTGCGCAACACAAGGGGCAACCAGCTGGGTCGCTGCTAGCTTTTGGTTACAGGGAACAACCCAAGGGGGTTAAGGTTCAGAACCAAGCACAGAGATAACTCGGAAAAATAAGCAGAAAGGTAGGGGCTTGGGGACTCGACCCTGGGATCTGAGGGTTCGCTGCGCGGTGGTGGCTACCACTACGGTAGCTGTTCGGTTGTGTGACAGGAAGGGGACCTCGGGGGTGCTTAAGGTTCAGTTTGGCGGGTTTTTTAACTGAACCCGAAAGCTCAGTCGCCTGCACGAACGATAGTACGGAACAGGCCGGGCGCCGGCGGCGATCGGGGGTGGAGGCGAGCGGCGGTGGGCGGCGGTCGCTGTGGGTGGCGTGCGGTGCTTGTGGCGCTCGAGGACGTAAGGGAGAGGAGGAGGAAGGAGATCGAGAGGGGGAGGATCACCTCGAGCTGCAGGAGGAGGCGGTCGGGGCGGACAGGTGCAGCGGCCGGCGACGGGAGGCGATGGCGGCGGCGCTCCGGGCCATCCCCGCCCGCGCCGAGGTGATGAGGAGGGAGCCCGCGGTGGGACGGCTCCATTCCCGGCCTCTCCCTGGCCGGAGGGGGCCCCGAGCGCCGGCGATCACCGGAGGGATATGGGGCTTCGGGTGAGTTTCAGTTACAGAGATGAAATTCAGAGAGGTGGAGCAACAGAGAAGAAAGAGAGGGAGAAAAGAGAGAGGACGGCGGGGGAGAGGGAGAAGGAGGAGAAAGGAAGTAGGGTTAGGGTTAGGGGCTAGCCATGGAGTTTATAGGAAGGGGTGGAGGAGCTTGGCCGTTGCCTGCATCTCCCTGCATACGTGGTGTGCTTGGATGAGCGCCGTACAAGGAAGACGACCGGGGGGAAGGGGTATTGGGCCCTGAGGGGGAGTGGGTTGGGCTAAGGGGGAGAATTGGTGGGCTGGGCTGCTGGCTGCTCTCTCTCTCCCTCTTGTTAGTTTTTATTTATTTTTTTCTTTGCTCTCTTTTTTTTCTGATTTGGAATAGGAAGAGAAGGAGGGGTTTTGGGTTAGGAAAAAGTTTAGGAAAAATTTGTTTTAGTTATTTAAGTTAGCAGCAACCACTTGCCAACATTTGGTTTGCCAAAAATTCAAATCATATTGTTATTTTGGTAATTGATTGAATTTGTGATTAATTGATTATTGAAAACAATATTTTAAATAGGGTGAACCCTATTGTTAGTTAGAACAAATGATTAGGGTTATTTTGTTGATTTTCATAAGTTGATAATGGGTACTGTTTGTGAATGATTTGAATTTGAAATAACATTTGGATTAATTGAACTATTAAAAACCACAATGTTAAATAGTTGAACCTTAGGGATTTAATGGAAACAATTGATTGAATGGTTTTGCAATTTTCATAACTTTCAAAAGGGTTGTTGTTTTGGAAATTAATTGATTTTGAAAGGGGTTTGGTATTAAATGAATTTTTGATAGAAACAAAACAATAGTTTGAAATTACAACTTTAATGGAAACGATTGATTCTTTTGATTTGAAATATTCTTTTGGAAATTGTAACATCACAAGGATGAAACAAAAGGTTTGAATTTTGGTTTGAAATTCAAATAGAAAACAAAGGAAAACAAATGAAAACAGTTGGAAAACAAATGAAAACAGAGGAAAACAAAAGGAAAACAAGCAAAACAATTGCAATCAACATGATGTCATGATGCAAAACATAAAATAACAGAGAGCAAACATTCTAATGGCTATTTTTCATACTTGGGATGTTACAAAACATCACCTTTATAGTCCCCAATTACGGAAATACGATTGATGACATCCAAAGTATAACTTTTGATCATGCGGTCACTAGATATTCTCATAATATAGGAATTATAGTCAATATAAACTTCATATGCATTTTCTAAAATACATAATGATTGGTTAGTCTCTTTTAGCAACAACATACACTTGGGGTCGGTTTAGTACTATTGTTACCCTAACAATAAACTCTTATGTTTTGCTAGACTTTCTTCTAGCAAAACTTAGAGACAAGATTAGGAACTATTGTTTGTTTATGTGTTCACACCCGCACAAATTTTTTCCGCCATGATGCCGCCTTCGCCAACACCTCCAACATGATGCCCTCCATAGCTACAACGGTCCGCTCTCCCAAAAACCTCTATCCCCCTATGTAAACATGGTGTTTGATGTTATAAATTATTTCATATGATCTATTGCATCTATATATGTCATGTTTGTGTAGTTCTCTTTTGTCATATGATTGATTGTTTAATCTCTATGGTTGATTTGAGCTGTATAGTACTATGGTGCCTATCATGTGTTTATGCATGCATGGATCACAGCCTAGTGTTTGTAATATGTGGAGAAAACTAGAGGGTAGGAATACTTGAGTGACAAAAACATGATCCCCATTCTAGTGACAGAAGCATATGGGAGAAAAAAGGCCATTTGATCTTAAGGCTATGGTTGGGTATTTTTACCTAAATGTATCTTCTAATAGTTACACATGTTTGCTGGAGCTCCAATCATAAGTACTTGCAATCATTGAATAGTGAGAGCTTGTTAGCTTTGCTTTTCCCACATAAAAAGGAATACCAACCTTGTATTTGACTATTTGATTATGGACAATTCCACCACACGTTCCACCACTTTTCAACACTCATACTTCTATTACTTAAGTGTTCTTTATTGCTGCAGCAACTAACATTTATTTTCTTATTCCTTATTGCATTACAAAGATACCCTTTCATACCCGTTTTGTTCCCAGACTTTTATTTTCTCAATAGAGCAAACGTTCGGTGTGCTAGAGTTGTATCGTTGGTTGATATAAATTGAGAGAATACTTATCCTACCTTTAGCTACTCGTCGGGTTCGACACTCTTATTTATCAAAAAGGCTACAACTGATCCCCTACACTTGTGTGTTATCACGTAGTAGGAGGAGCATAGGCGTACTTTTGATGTGGAGGGGTTAAGATCTCCACCGGTATCCGTGGAAATTTTTCTGGTACAATCTAAATTCTGTCCGATTTGGGTTATCCTCAGAAATTTGTTCGGCACACTCCAATATTTATCTGGTTTGGTGTGTCAGACACATGTTCATCACAATTGGGATAATGAACTGAACGAACAACAAGAGAAAACTAGTACACGAAATAAGAGTTGGAACAAGTGCACATATTTGTCTGTTGGGGTTCAAGCTGTTGAGATCAGATATACATCTCCGTTAGGAGGGGACATGCATGCATGCACACTCTATTCTTCGTTAGCAAAGCTTCATCTGCTTTGCCTGATCACTGGGATATATCTTAAGGTTATCCTGGAACCTTTACAAACTGGTTGCAGCAAGTCCACACACTGGATGCTCGAAATTGGCACCTAGCCATCTAGGAGATGCAAATATTCAATGTGTAAAGAGCTTGCTTGTTGCTTGTTGTTTAGTGCAACTCAACCTCCAACTCTCGGGAATTCATCTCTTCTTCTTCTTCTTCTTCTTCTTCTTCTTCTTCTTCTTCTTCTTCTTCTTCTTCTTCTTCTTCTTCTTCTTCTTCTTCTTCTTCTTCTTCTTCTTCTTCTTCTTCTTCTTCTTCTTCTTCTTCTTCTTCTTCTTCTTCTTCTTCTTCTTCTTCTTCTTCTTCTTCTTCTTCTTCTTCTTCTTCTTCTTCTTCTTCTTCTTCTTCTTCTTCTTCTTCTTCTTCTTCTTCTTCTTCTTCTTCTTCTTCTTCTTCTTCTTCTTCTTCTTCTTCTTCTTCTTCTTCTTCTTCTTCTTCTTCTTCTTCTTCTTCTTCTTCTTCTTCTTCTTCTTCTTCTTCTTCTTCTTCTTCTTCTTCTTCTTCTTCTTCTTCTTCTTCTTCTTCTTCTTCTTCTTCTTCTTCTTCTTCTTCTTCTTCTTCTTCTTCTTCTTCTTCTTCTTCTTCTTCTTCTTCTTCTTCTTCTTCTTCTTCTTCTTCTTCTTCTTCTTCTTCTTCTTCTTCTTCTTCTTCTTCTTCTTCTTCTTCTTCTTCTTCTTCTTCTTCTTCTTCTTCTTCTTCTTCTTCTTCTTCTTCTTCTTCTTCTTCTTCTTCTTCTTCTTCTTCTTCTTCTTCTTCTTCTTCTTCTTCTTCTTCTTCTTCTTCTTCTTCTTCTTCTTCTTCTTCTTCTTCTTCTTCTTTCTTTCTTTCTCAAGAGCATGGATATTTATGTTTTGGCAGTGAACTCAAAATTAGGGATCAAAATTGGTAGCGGGGAGGGGGGATTTCCCAAATTAATGCCAAGGAACTAAAATCCTTAACTCGCAACGTCCCCCTCCTACGTACTATCATCCCCGCCGCTAATCGCCACCTTTCCCTTCACCAACACACCCTGCCGCCGGCTGATGTTCATCGTCTCTACCTTTGAAAATTGTACCTTAGCAAATTGTACCTTTGAAAACATGTTCGACATTTTTTATACGTTACCCGCTGTCTTTTCATCGTTAGTTACTTACATTTCATTGCCCTGCGGTTAATCTACGTTTCCCCTTTAACTTATTTAAAATGAGATGGCATGCCAAGTATGCGAAAATGATTACGCCGGCAGGAACTTACTCGATCCCATTTTAATCTGCATCTGCATGAGTGTCATCGCAAGTCAGTGGTAAGAAAACAATCCGATCTGCTTTTGTTTGTGTTTTTAATCTGCAAAAATTTCTATCTAATTTTTTCTTATGTTTCTTTTTGTTTCCGTTGCAGTACAGATTATACCAGCAACATTCGCATATCGTTCAACGAGTCAGTAGGTAAGAGTGTATTGTTTCGTATTCTTGGGAGCACTTACAACATTGTTGTGTCAAAAGGACGGAGCAAAACCTGGTTGCACGACCAAGAATGAAAGAGTTCGTCGTGAAGACCAACCTCAGCAGGGAGATCTACTAGACTTTGCTATGTATGGTTCATATCCCAAGATCTCTGTAACTATGATGAACTATGACATCGATGAAGGGGACAGTGATGCCGACGATTGAGACGGTACTTCTCATGAGGCGACCTTGGATCGAGAGTGACCAATGATATATAGCTTCATCGAGTATTGTTTATATTTTGTTTGTCAATAAGTGGAACTTTTATGCTGCTGATGAGTTTGTTTGCTAAACAATAATATTTATATTAATAGATGTTGTTTGTGTGATCAACTCTTTTATTATTAATAGTTCATTAGTAGCATATAATTGGACCCTTCAGATATTGTCCCGGAGGATAACAATATTCTCTGAATGAGAACCTTTTTTATGGTCCATAGTAGCATATATTAGTTCATTTGTGCCAAGTAATACAACTTTTCATGGCCGCAGGGAGCCGGGCCAGGAATCACACCTCATACTCATCTCAACAGAGATGTCCAACTGTCTCTAATAGTTTCATTCTTAGAGATATAGTTTTTACTAGCCGTCTGAGTGAATTGGTCACTAGAGCGAGTTATTGTTACCAGATTTATTTGCACTTACATTAGCGACAATAGCTAATGGGCTCAAGCCTATATCATTGTGGACCGATTCTAATATGATGTCTTGTACTAGCAGTAGTGTATTCTAAGAAACGAGATAAACAAGAATCACGCCCCGCTTGGTTTGAATGTACACTTTGTGTGGACCTCGGTATTTAGTTCAAGTGTGAGATAAATACCGTTGAACGCAGAAAATTATGTTTGTTCTAAGCAGTCCCGCGGTTGGAATTGAGTAGTTGCAACACGAGTCGTAGTAGGTTATTACTACTGAGTATTATTTCTTATGTTCCATATTACTTATTCCTCCCTCCATCCTAGTTTATAGTGCTTAATTAGCAAAACTCTTGGCCCGAGATGTTATTTGATTGGGGCTAAAACCTTGCATGAATGGTTATGAGAGGGAATCCGTCACTAATTAAGATAAAATGGAATGCTGATGTGACTAGAAATTGGGGTGTTTTATGAGTACATAGTTTTGAGATTATGCATAGTGACGAAGGCATGGATCCTGGGCCCTACGAATAAGGACACCCCCTCTCACACCTTCTGATCAAGGCCCGACAGGAAGCGCCCTTGGAGTACTCTAGAAGGCCCATGAAAAGCCCACCCGCATCAACTTGCGGGCTAAGTTAGGGATTGTAACCGACTCAAGCTAGGGTTTGTATCCTCTCCGGGTTGGACTCGAGACCTGGCTATCTATATAAAGCCAGGAGAGCCCCAAAGGAGAGGACCGAGTATTACCGCACGACCACAAAAGCCTTGAAACTCGAGATCTACTCTCGATTCGAGCACCTGTAATCGATCTAATCGTCTAATACAGATCAGCAGAAGGCAGGAGTAAGGGTTTTACCTCTTCGAGGGCCCCGAACCTGGGTAAATCTCGCCTCCCTATCAAGCCGACGATTCCACCAGCGCCTATGACATCTCCTAGTCGAAACCCGATAGGGTCACCTGAGGGATTTGCGGAGCCAGAGCTTCGACAATTGGCGCCGACCGTGGGGACCGCGGGCGCTGGATCACCGGCATCTTCGGCTTCATCGACATCCAACTCCCGTTGGAAACCATCGACTACGGCTCCGAACAATCCTGTACGGATCGGATCCGTCATAGTCACGCCTCACTCGCCGGAATCGCGCCCGGTATTCGAGGATCTGGAGAAGAGCGTCACCCTGACGTTCGGAAGCTTCAACTTCATGGCAAACAGAGACGGAATCCTCCACTTCTCGGATGAATCTGAACCCGAATCTGGAGCCGTCAACTCGCGCTTCCTTATGGAGAAAAGCGGCGAGTCCATCCGCTTCAACACGATCGACTACCACGCACTCTCGACAGAGGAACCCTCTCGAGTGCGAAGAGCCTCCCGATCTGCGCCTAGGACGCACGGGCCACAACTAGCCCAAGTCTGCATGGCAGGATCGGAACAGCCCTCGGAAACTGAATATAGCGCAACCGAGCGCGATCTAATCGGCGTCTCGCGGGAAGCCTGGAAAAGAGCAAAGGAATCCATGCGAAAGAGTCAGCCACCCGCAGCAGGTGCTACGCAGGAAGACCTAACCGCCTACCACTATCACCTAGTGAGAGCGGCCTCAAACATCAAGGACGCCCGAGCAGATCTAGCCCGTCGCAGGAGAGCGGCGGATGAGTCAAGCCTACGCCGAGCCGAGCTGTCCCTTGCTCCTTCGGTCGGTACCCGACCCGTGGGAAAAGGACCCGCGGCATCGACAAGGGACCATGAATCCATGGCTGGGACCAACAGGTCTACCACATCTTCTTTCATGAGGGTTGACAACGACGGGAACGTCTACCCGCAAACTCCAGCTGCCGCAATTCTAGCCGCGGCCACCTACATGCAGATGAACCAGCCGACGGACAGCGATCCTCGGGTGGAAGAATACAAGCACATCCGCAAGGGTCTAGGGCTGGCTGCCGCGAAGCTCGCCTCCCACGATCGCAAGGAACAACTGGAGAAGGCGCGACAAGAGAAGGAGAAAGACAAAGACGCGCCCCGCAGGCACAGGAGCTCTTCTCCGAGAAAAGATAAATCGCCACATCGTGGCCGAGGAAAAGAAGCTCGGCGCCGCGGCGACCGCCGAAGCAGCAGCGACGACAGCCCGAGGGACAAAGATTCGCGGCACCACAGCAGCCGCTCGAGAAAACGAAGTAAAGAACCAAGAAAAGATAGCGACCGCGACCGGTCCGGGTACGACGCGCGATCTGATCTCGCCCAGAAAAAGGTGGATAAAGCGAGGGCTTCACGATATCGCGAACGCTCCTCATCCGGGTCTTCGGATGACGAAACCTGCGGAGCACTTTGCTTCGCTCGCAGTATTCGCGAAGCACCTCTACCCAAGAGATTCAAGCTCAGCTCGGAGGTGACAAAATACGATGGCTCACTCGAGCCCTCCCAGTGGTTAAGCGACTACCTCACGGCAGTAAAATGCCAACGTGGTAACAAGAACACGGCCATGCAATACCTCAATTTGCACCTGGCCGGAGCGGCCCGCAGTTGGCTGGAAAGAAGACCACGATCTTGCTATGCATCATGGGACGAGCTGCATCGCGATTTCTGCAAAAACTTCCAGTCGACCTACAAAAGGCCAGCTACAATCGAAGAACTACGGGCTTGCAAACAGAAAAGTGGCGAATCCACGCGAGAATACATCCAACGGTGGAACACACTCAGGAACACCGCAGGGACAATCTCTGAAGAAGTGGCGATTGAGGCCTTCGCCAAAGGAGCAAGAAGAACCGCGTTTCGAGAAGAACTCGGCAGAGCTGCGCCCAAAACCATAGGGGAGCTCATGGTCATAGCCGAAAAATGGGCCAACGGAGAAGACGCGGTACGCAATGAAAGAACATCGTCGCCCACACATGACGAAGACCGTCATGGGCGAAGAAAAAGAAGAAAATACTACGACCACGACGATAGAGAAGAACTAGTGGCGGCAGAGTTCACGCGAAGTCGCGACTCCGGTCGTCGTGGAAGTCGCGAATGGAAGCCAAAGGAAGAAGAAAAATCACCCGAGGAAGACCTCGATGGATACTGCTCGCTACATCTGTTCACAGACAAGCGCACGGGCAAGACTAAGGCAACACACCTTCTCAAGGATAGCCGAAAGTTCATCGGAATCTCGGACGCGCTAGCCAAGAAAAGATTCGCTTCCACCCAAAACTATCCACCGCTACCAGGAGGCGGACAACAATTCCAGCTACCACCACCACCACCTCTACCAGCCAACCCAAACATGGCACTTGCCGCATTGCCAGCACCACAACAGCAAAACACGGGAGCAAATACATACCCGACTCCGCACGGACAACTCCTTGGGATGATACAGAAGGTATGCCCTTCTCGCAGAGCTCAAAAAACTAACTCGAGACAAATATGCATGGCAGTGCAGACGCCACCAACGAAGCCCGAGTACCTGAAGATGGCCGAACAGCCAATCACGTTCTCAAAGGAAGACCACCCGCCACGAGTCTATCGACCAGGACACGCCGCCCTTGTCATTCAAGCTCAAATTGGCAATTATGACCTGGCCCGCGTATTCATGGACGGCGGCAGCGGCATCAACATCATCTACGCGGATACACTCCGTCGAATGAACAAAAACCTGGACGGCCTAACGGAATCAGAAACATCCTTCCACGGGATAGTTCCGGGCAAGGCAGTACGTCCACTCGGAACAATCAACCTCGAAGTTGTACTGGGCTCCCCACGCAACTACAGAAGGGAATTTCTGGACTTTGAAGTCGTCGACTGGCCCTCGCAGTACCACGCCATTCTTGGTCGAACAGCGTTCGCCAGATTCATGGCCGTACCACATTACGCATACTTGAAGCTCAAGTTACCCGGCGAATACGGTGTGATCACCATTGACGGAGACTTCCAGAAATCAGATAAGTGCGACATAGAATTTAATGAGATCGCGAAATCTTTCGGGATGCAAGAAGAACTACAAGAGCTGGCAAAAACCATGGATCACTCCGTCATGCCACTCACGAAGAAAAACGCGCCTGAACTGGAATTCAGCGCCAACAGCGACACTCGCAAGCATCAAGTGCACCCGACGGATTCCGCCAAAACCGCGATGGTTTCCACAACCCTCTCGCCAGCATAGGAAAGCGCGCTCGTCAAACTCCTCCGTGAGTACTGGGAAATTTTCGCCTGGCAACCCTCAGATATGCCAGGTATACCCAGGGAGTTTGCCGAGCACTCACTCGAAGTCTTTCCTAACGCGAAGCCCATCAAACAGACGACTCGACGATTTTCAGAACCCAAGCAAAAAGCGCTTGGAGAAGAAGTAAATAGGCTGCTAGCCGCAAATTTCATCAGGGAAATCAAAATATCCACCTGGTTAGCAAATCCGGTGCTGGTCCCCAAGAAGAACACGGATATCCTTCGGGTGTGCATCGATTACACGTCACTGAACAAACACTGCCCCAAGGACAACTTTCCTCTACCACGAATCGACCAGATCGTGGACTCCACAGCAGGTTGCCAACGTCTCTCTTTCTTGGACGCCTACTCGGGATACAACCAGATCCGAATGAAAAAGGAAGACGAAGAGAAGACGGCATTCATCACACCACACGGTGTATACTGCTATACGACAATGCCCTTCGGGCTGAAGAACGCAGGCGCAACATATCAACGTTGCATGCAGAGATGCCTTGCCAATCTCATCGGCAAGAACGTACAAGTATATGTCGACGACATCGTCATCAAAACTCGAGTAGAGGACACACTCCTCGAAGATATTAAAGAGACATTCGACGCCCTTAATGCATATCGGATCAAGCTCAATCCAACAAAATGCGTTTTCGGCGTCCCTGCAGGAAAACTCCTAGGATACCTGGTATCCGCCAGAGGCATTGAAGCCAATCCGGAGAAAATACAAGCCATCCTCACCATGAAGGAGCCCACCAATCTACGCGGAGTCCAGCAGCTCGCAGGGCGATTGGCCGCCCTAAGCAGGTTCATCGCGCGATTGGGAGAGCAAGCGTTACCCTTCTACAAACTACTGAAGAAGACGGACAAATTCGAGTGGACCCCCGAAGCTAAGCAAGCATTCGCAGACTTGAAACGGTCGTTGCAAAGCAGGCGCATCCTCGCAACACCACAAGAAAGGGAGCCGCTTTTTCTCTATTTAGCCGCTACAAACCAGGTCATCAGCACTGCAATCGTAGTCGAACGACCTGAAGATGGCAAGGCATACGGAGTCCAGCGCCCAATATATTACATCAGCGAAGTGCTCTCGCCGTGCAAGCAGCGATATCCTCATTACCAGAAGCTTGCGTATGGAGTTGTCCTCACAGCCCGAAAACTCAAACACTACTTCCAGGAACACGCCATTACAGTGGTTAACGATGCGTCACTCGGGACAATCATGAACAACCCTATGGCATCCGGAAGAATAGCGAAGTGGAGCATCGAGTTGGGTGCCTGGGATATCACCTACGCAGGACGCAATGCAGTCAAATCTCAGGTTCTCGTGGAATTCATCAGCGAATGGACAGAGCTACAAACACCCGGACCACCCGAGTACACAAGCAATTGGATCATGTATTTTGACGGGTCCAAAAGAAACGAAGGGGCAGGAGCTGGAATCGTTCTTATTTCGCCTCATGGAGACAAACTGCAATATGTCCTGCGACTAGACTTTCCACCTGACGACCCAGCATCGAACACCGACGCAGAATATGAAGCACTGTTGCACGGAATGAAGATGGCGATTGCTTGTGGAGCTACCCGGTTGATGATTTATGGCGATTCCAACCTCATAGTGCAACAAACAATGAAAGAATGCGACGCCGTTGCTGAAAACATGATCGCGTACCGCGACATGTATAATATACTCGAAGGAAGCTTCAAAGGATGCGAGTTGAAACATATTGCAAGATCCAGCAACGAAGAGGCGGATAGACTGGCAAACATGGGTTCCACGAATACACCCATACCGCCAGGAATATACTTCGAACGGATGGTCAAGCGATCGGTCAAATTGAAGAAAGCTGCAGAAACACCGGCAGCGCCAGAAACAGAGGTCAGCCCGCAGGTCGCGCTTATCGAGCTTATTCATAATATATCACGACAGGTTTTTTTGGTCGAGCCAGTCTGGACGCAGAAATATCTCGACTACCTACTCAATAAACAGCTCCCAGCCGATCCACGCGAGGCACGACAGCTAATCAGGCGTAGCAAATCCTTTCGGGTAATCAACGGAGAATTGTACAAGCAAAGCATCTCGGGAATCCTTCAGCGGTGCATCGCACCCGAAGACGGCAAAGAATTACTCCGGGATATACACCAGGGTGACTGCGGACATCATGCTAGCTGGAGAGCAATACTGGGAAAAGCCTTTCGAGCAGGGTTCTACTGGCTAACAGCAGCCAACGATGCAAAAAACCTGGTCGACAGATGTGGCGCTTGCCAGCGATTTTCACCCAAGCCGCACGCGCCCGCTACAGAGTTGCACATGATACCCATCGCCTGGCCCTTTGCCCAATGGGGGCTTGACATGGTTGGCCCACTACGCAAATCTACTCCAGGAGGGTACACACATTTGCTGGTCGCAGTCGACAAATTTACCAAATGGATCGAGGCTATGCCAGTGACCTCGGGTAGCGCCCAATGCGCAATTAAGTTCCTCGATTCCATAATATGCAGATTCGGGGT
Source organism: Alopecurus myosuroides (assembly GCA_028641055.1). Taxonomy (NCBI): domain Eukaryota; kingdom Viridiplantae; phylum Streptophyta; class Magnoliopsida; order Poales; family Poaceae; genus Alopecurus; species Alopecurus myosuroides. The sequence goes on along the minus strand of CM054057.1, from coordinate 246,659,632 downwards.
GCCACATGACATCATTACAGACAATGGTACGAACTTCACTGCAAAGGAGACTCAACAGTTCTGCGAAGAGAAAGGAATTAATCTGAAGTTTGCTTCGGTCGCCCATCCGCAAACAAACGGTCAAGTTGAAAGATCCAACGGCTTAGTTTCAGCTGGGATCAAAAAGAGATTGCTCGATCGGCTACATCCCGCTGCAGGTCATTGGGCAGAGGAGTTGCCCTCCGTACTTTGGAGCCTTCGCACAACCCCCAATCGATCAACGCAATACACACCATTTTTCATGGTATATGGGGCAGAAGCCGTCCTCCCCGAAGAGGTTCGATTCAGCGCCCCACGAGTTGTAGCCTACAGTGAAGAAACATCCAACAAAGCACTTGCAGAAGATATGGACGCGCTCGACGAAATTCGGGACATTGCACTCGCAAGATCTGCAGTCTACCAACAATCACTGCGCAATTATCACAGTCGCCGCATACGCCACAGATCATTCGTGGTTGGCGATTTGGTGTTGCGGTTAAAACAAAAGGAAGGGCACAAGCTCGAACCACCTTGGGAAGGACCCTTCATCGTACACGAAGTAATCCCAGGAGGAGCCTATCGACTGAAGAATCCAGAAACTGGAGGCATCTATTCCAATCCATGGAATATCGCGCAACTGCGCAAATTCTACCCCTAGGTTTATTTATTTTGCAACAATAAGGCTATACTAGCCAATTTTGTAGCTCGAACACATGACTTCTCAGTCATAGCAATAAATACATGATTCTCTCATCATATTTACTCGACAGCTTCCAAGGTTACAGGTACACACCCCATAAAATACACGGGGGCTACACCTAAAACTAAGCATCACAGAAAAGAATTATCAAGTACAAGGTTGCACACCTTACTACAGTTTTTACAAACTACAGACAAACTTACAGGATATTCACATCCGATAAAGTCAGTCGAAACGCTGAGCATTCCTAGCCGCTAAGATCCTATCTACCTCTTCGGATGTCATTCGGATAATCTTCTCTGCCGCAGGACGAACAGCATCATAGTACGGCGCAATATCTTCGATTGCATAATCCGGAAGCCGGGCTACGGAGTTCAAGTCTATCTCAGGATGCCATATTCGGACAAACGAGAGAGCCACAACCGCGCCGCATGTCATCTGATTGTGAACGCACGCGCGAACCTCTCCTTCTCGTCCGAATAACCTGAGAAGATAGCTCCAGTCTTCGGGGCCCCTCTCAAGTGGATAAAAAGCAGCATTCACCGCAACCAGGACCTCATGGAAAGAACTCATGAGAACTTTCGCCTGGCGGACTCGAAACTTCAAGATAGCCATCACAAACCCTCGACTGCGATCAGACCAGAAATTACTCGCATGAGGCTTTGTGCTGTTAGCTTCTTGATGAATGTGGTTTTCTACCCACTGCTTTTCTTCCCTGTCATCTGGTTTCACAACTAAGAAGCAAACGCACTTAGTAAGCTAAGAAACACAGAGGAGGAAAATAGCATGGGGGCTACACTACTCACATAGTAACTCCTTTGCAATCGAAGACAGTTCGCCAATCAGAAATTGCTCGCGCTCAGCCGCCAATTTCTGCTTGGATATCGCCACGTCAGCTACCCCGCGCAGCACTTTCAGCCTACGCTCACCCTCCTGAACCTTATCACGAAGGCCAGCGAGAGTGCCCACGGCAGCCACAAGTGGATTTGCTGGACTACCACGTCCACTCGAAGATTCAGCAGCAGACGCAATTGCCTGGAAGAAGTACAAGGAAAGAAGTGAGACGCCCTACTCGAGTTGTTTCCAGTCGCACACCTGACTAATCGCTCGGGGGCTACTCCCATCGGGAGGCAAAGTATAGACGACAAGGATAAATTTTAAATGTAAAGCGCTTCGATTAAAAAACCAGCAAAGGTACGGGAATATATCCCAAAATTCATTACATCCAAGCAACAGAAACAAAAGGAAAACAAAAGTCTACGAAGCCGCGTTGGTGCTGCCACTAGCAGCGGTCGACCCTCCCTTCTTCCGAGCAAACATCTCAGATAATTTCCGAGCAAGAACAGTGGCTTGCTCAGAAAAACGAGATAGCCGTACCTTCTTGCCCGTGGAAGGGTCGACCGGCATGGACGAATAGGCCTCCTCCAGACCTTCAACTCCGTTCGCCAGAGCGAACTGAATCGCAGTCTTTGCGCCAGCTTCCGATTGAGCAACCGCAAAGGCTTCCAGGAGGTCGCCTTCCGAGAAGACCTTCGACAACTCGCTCAGCGCAGGCGCAGGAGTACCGCTGGCGACAAGACGGCCATGCACTCGTGCCAACGCTTTGGAAGCATCATCAATCAGGGAAAATATTCCCTCAGAATGCCTCCTGAGCTGCGCGAGAGTGTCGGTCAGCACGTCCACCCGCTGAATCCCAGGAATCTCCAGAGGAACATTCAGAAGATCTACAGACAGAGAAAATAATGCTTAGCAAAAATCAGCAGAATGAAAAGTTCAAAAACCCAAGATACTTACCCGCAAAGCGCTTGGCGAGAGGACGAAGGAACGCGACAGTGTCGTTGTCAGCCTTACTGCCGGCCTCCTGCAAGTCCTTCACGGTCTTCCGCGACTCCGCAAGCTTCGTATGGAGTTCCTCCGATTGCTTGCGGGAAGCTTCCAGCTCTTGCCGGGTAGTCGCCAGTTCAGCTTCCCGAGCAGTTACCTGCTCTGAAAGTTTGGTCTTTTCAGACTCTGCGAATTCGGCTCGAGCTGCAAAGGGGATATTAATCAGAAATCAAGAATGGATGATACACGAAAGCCAAGAAGATAATGAAATTTACCTCTAAGAAGGTCGCCTTCAGATTTGAGTCGGTTAACTTCTGATCGAAGCGACTCGCAATCTGTTTCGGCCAGAACGACGCGGCGACCGATCGCCGCAAGGGAATCGACGAGCGACTGCGAAAGCATGAAGATAAAGAGTTAGAAGAAAAGAAGTTTGAGCCTGTACCCGATTATTTACAATCGACTACAGCCTCGGGGGCTACTCCCATCGGGAGCACTGCCGTGCACCCGAAGAAGACAAAATATAGAAGAAGAGCAGAAAGAGGTTTTGAGCCTGTACCCGATTATTTACAATCGACTACAGGCTCGGGGGCTACTCCCATCGGGAGCACCGTCGTGCACCCGATAAAATTTGTTTGAGAAAGCCAAAGAGATAGAAGTTTACCTGTCCGGAGGCGCGGGAGAGGGGATCCGCCGAGCTGTCCGTCGCCTCCTTCGAGATCGAAGTTCTAGCAGCGAAGCTGGGGACATCCCGCTCCGCAGTCGCAGCATCAGGCGCTGCCCTGGGAGAGTTCTGGACAGTACCCGCAGTAGGGGTCTCACCCGCGTCCTTCGCTTTGTTCCTCTTTTCGGGAGGAACAGTCGCGGCGAATCTACGCGGGCTGATTGCCTGCAGACTGCAGTAAAGAACAAAGAAACGTCAGCACTGACAAACAGAGTTCAATCGAATTAAAATATGGAAAAGAACTTACTCGTCATCCTCGTCGTCTTCATCCAAGTCATCCGCATTCCAGGCGTTTGCGAATGGAGCCAGAGGAGGAAGAGATCGAAGCGGAGTCGCAGAAATTGGAGTTGGGCCAGGTGACGCCTCCAAAGACTTGTCTTTGGAGGTAACTTCGTTTTCGTTCACCCGACGGCGCTTTGGTGGGACGCCACTCGAGTCTTCAACATCATCTGAGGAGTCATGCTCAGAACTCGAGGAAGCGTTGGCCACGCTGGTGTCAACCGCGCCGTCCTGGTGGCTTGACTGAAGACACGAGGCATCTTCACCAACAACGGGCGGGTAGCAATTTGCTACAGCTAGGCTCTACAAAGATAAGAAGACGATAAAGATCTTATCGACTACGAAAATTCTAAAAATGAAAGCAAGTTAAAGACAGGAGACTAACCGCAGCAGGAGGAGGGTTTGAGGCAGAATAAGCCTCGACTGAGCAATCAGGGAATTGCTCCCCGACCTTCAGTCGAGTGATGGCCGCGATCTTCTTCTCGAATTCCACATTCGAAAGTTCTTCACGGCTCACTCGGCTGGGATCTTCTGCGCCTTGGTACTCCCACATAGCGGAAGGCCTCTGCTGCAAAGGCTGGATCCTGCGCTTCAAGAAAAGGCTTGCCAGATGAAGTCCATTGAGCACTACTCCCGAGGCTTGGTCTCGAAGAGCCCCTACTCTTTCGAGTAGAGGTGTGACTGTCTGGATTTCTTCGGCTGACATCTTGTGGTTCCAAGATTTGCGCCTCGCCAGAACTGCGAATGGGTGGAATTCTACAAGCCCGCTCGAGTTGTTGTCGGCGACGTAGAACCACTTCTTCCGCCAGCCTTGGGCGGAGTCGATGAAGTGCATATTGAAGTAGGCATTCTCCTGGCGCGCTTGGATCCCGAAGCCACCCGTGCGAAGTGGCTCACCGGGCTCGGACTCCACCCGCGATCTCTCGCGGAAGATCCGGATCTTGAACAGCGCCTTCCAGAGCGCCCAGTGCGGGCGAATGCCAAGATAGCATTCGCAAAGCGCGATGAAGCACGAGATGTGCTGCACCGCGTTCGGGGGAAGGTCATGGAGCTGTATGCCGTATGCACACAGCAGCCCGATGAAGAAAGGGTGAAGAGGGAAGGAGAGACCCCGAGTCACGTGGTCCACGAAGACCACGCGCTCGTTCGAGTGAGGGTTTGGTACCTCTTCCCTCTTCCCAAGACGGACGCGCTTCTCCGCCTCCGCCGGCAGCAGACCCTCCCGTTGCATCTCCTTGATGCTCTTGGCAGTGGTGTTGGGGGTGCGCCAGTCGCCGGCGCGAGAGGCGAGTGGCGCAGAAGGCTCGCCAGACGCGGAGGTTCCAGCGCCGCGTTTCTTTCCGCCGGCCATTGTTCGCAGCGAGAGCTTGAGCGCAGAGAAGGCAAAGACGAGCGCGAGGTGGAAGACGAAGATTGAGAGCGGGGAAAATTTCACTGCGGCGCTAACACCCTTATTTATATACGGGGTAAAGCAATCTCAGCCGTACGATACGCAACGTGGCACCTATCGCGGCTGCCACGCGTAAGGATGAAACGAAGCGGCGGCGTACGCTGTTTCGTGCCACGATCTTAACAAAAGATCGTGCGCATTTACTGCGCATTTCGCGTAAAAAACGGGAGCGACGTCTCGTTTCCCGGTCAAAAAGCTGACAAGGTGGGCCAATTTCTGCTGCCACTTCGTCACGTCCCATCGGGAGAAGAGGAGCACGCCTTGACGTCATGGCGTTCGTCATTCCGAAAGGAAATTTTTTGCGAATGGAATTTCAAACGCGAAATTATCTTCGCACGAATATCAATTCCTTCGGATAGAACACAATTTTCCATGAAAAAATTCATGAATCAAAGCCTCTTCGAACAAGAGAAACATGCCTTATACACGAAAACTCTTTCGTACAGGCACAATTTTCCAAAACATGAAAACTCTTTCATACGGAACTAACATTTCCAACACGAAACCTTTTCGTACGGAACTCATACCAATCTAATCGGGTAGAAAGAACCCACCTTATGCGTGATATTTACACATCACAAGAACCTGGATTGTACAGCCGACTAGGCACATCCGGATGCCATATTCTTCGAATATGAAGGTAAGACCCAAAAAGATCTTTCTTTTGGGCCTGGAATCGCACTCGAAAGCTGCGTCCTCCGGCATAGTTCCGTGTCAACAACACGAAGAAAAATCCTAGCGGACGCGCCGGGTACCCTCTTAGGTTAAGTTCGACTCGATAAGTCCACAACGGCCCAGTCGTAACGATCACCTCATCGGGTTCGAGTCGGAGGTCTCGAATCTGTGTAGGCCAGGAGTGTTTTTGCCCTAGTCGCAATTAATTGGCCCTGATCTCTCGGGAGAGCCAAGCCACTGCGCCACATCCTTCTGCTAATATAGCCGCAAAAACTGGCACCAACGCTGCTCGATACTCGAGTATTTTTATTCGCGAAACAGGGAACACACCCTTCGTAGGCAACAACTGTCGAGCTGAACTTCTAAGATGAAATCAAAGAAAAGGTCTGACCGTCTACCCGACTGAAAATAAATCCCAGTCGAGCATACGCTCGGGGGCTACTGACGAAGGCATGGATCCTGGGCCCTACGAATAAGGACACCCCCTCTCACACCTTCTGATCAAGGCCCGACAGGAAGCGCCCTTGGAGTACTCTAGAAGGCCCATGAAAAGCCCACCCGCATCAACTTGCGGGCTAAGTTAGGGATTGTAACCGACTCAAGCTAGGGTTTGTATCCTCTCCGGGTTGGACTCGAGACCTGGCTATCTATATAAAGCCAGGAGAGCCCCAAAGGAGAGGACCGAGTATTACCGCACGACCACAAAAGCCTTGAAACTCGAGATCTACTCTCGATTCGAGCACCTGTAATCGATCTAATCGTCTAATACAGATCAGCAGAAGGCAGGAGTAAGGGTTTTACCTCTTCGAGGGCCCCGAACCTGGGTAAATCTCGCCTCCCTGTCAAGCCGACGATTCCACCAGCGCCTATGACATCTCCTAGTCGAAACCCGATAGGGTCACCTGAGGGATTTGCGGAGCCAGAGCTTCGACACATAGGACGGAGGGAACACATTTTTTTTAGAAACACGGTATAAATGCAAGCCCTCATATACACGCGAGTACACTCGATCACCCCTAAGAGCGCACACACGTACCTCCGAAAGACTGAGCCGACGAGTATTGAGATTGACGAAGTCAGCACATGCACCTCGCTGTCGACGGGAACGCCGCCTCCCACTTAGAAGATGTTCCGCTTAAATGCAACACACAATTGTCAAACCTGTTGACGAAGGCATGGATCCTGGGCCCTACGAATAAGGACACCCCCTCTCACACCTTCTAACCAAGGCCCGACAGGAAGCGCCCTTGGAGTACTCTAGAAGGCCCATGAAAAGCCCACCCGCATCAACTTGCGGGCTAAGTTAGGGATTGTAACCGACTCAAGCTAGGGTTTGTATCCTCTCCGGGTTGGACTCGAGACCTGGCTATCTATATAAAGCCAGGAGAGCCCCAAAGGAGAGGACCAAGTATTACCGCACGACCACAAAAGCCTTGAAACTCGAGATCTACTCTCGATTCGAGCACCTGTAATCGATCTAATCGTCTAATACAGATCAGCAGAAGGCAGGAGTAAGGGTTTTACCTCTTCGAGGGCCCCGAACCTGGGTAAATATCGCCTCCCTGTCAAGCCGACGATTCCACCAGCGCCTATGACATCTCCTAGTCGAAACCCGATAGGGTCACCTGAGGGATTTGCGGAGCCAGAGCTTCGACACCTGTGATTTGAACTCTGATAGGCTGGGGTACAACCATCTTGCTAACCGTCCAACCAGAAGTTGGTTTGCAGGAAATACTTATTTAGTCAGTAGCATTATATAATATAAGTATAGATACATCCGTATAGTGGAACGGAGGGGAATTCTACCGCGCCTCGTAGTAATAATTTGCATTCTACCGTGCCGTGGGCATGGTTTGTTTTCTTCCCGCTGCCGGCGCGCGCTGTGGCCAAAACGTCTTCGCTGCCGACAGGGTGCCCCCACGGATGTCCCCTGGTCCCTCTCCGTGCGCGTCGCTTGAGCTACCAGGACGCGCGGCCCACCTGGCAGCGAGGTTGGCCGGCTCCAACGCAAGAACCTACAGCGCCGTGGTCCCTGACGGCACCACGTTCCACGGCTACAGTATTCTCCTGGCTCGTAACGAACCTTCTTCTCTCTCCGAATCTCTTTTCTCTGCACACAGCAGAGCGCGCAGACCACAGTCTCTCTCTCCATCTCTGACGTAACAAACCCTCCCGGCCTCCCGGGGTATTTAATCGCAACGCCACCCCATCCATCGCCCAGCCATTACTTTACCATCGCCCAGCCATTTCGATCGTGTTCGAGCATCATCTGTCATATCTTTCCGAGCGAAATCCCGTACCACAAACTCGAGGTGAGTGTTCCGAGCAGCCATGGAAGGATTTCTCGCCGCTCGCACTGGTCTTTCCTCGGGAGATCTGTTGGATCTGGTCGTAGCTAGCTAGCTGCACCCTTTTTTTTTCATCTCGAAAGAGCAACGTTGGTCCAGGGCATGAGACGCTTTCATCGACCCGGTGGAGTTCTTCTTCGTCTTCTTCTTTTCGATGCGCTTTTCCGCTGATTTTCTTTCCGCAGCCTCTTTAATTTTTGCTCGCCGATGCAGCGAGTACTCCTACTTTTACCATCTTGTATGCACGTGTCTCGCTGTTAGTTTCACGCGTGATTCAACTAGCTAGCTAGCGCACCAGGATCCTTTTGATGATGCGCGCGGTTGTATTTATGCTTGCTTCAATTCGTTGTGCACCTCCACGTTTTTTCCCAGTCCGATATGGATCGGCTAGTGATTTTTGTTTTTTGTTTTGCAAAGGAAGCTAACAATTAATGCCGGCCCCGTCTAACAAAAATCATCCCAATGCCGGTGGTGGATTGGTTTTAACTTCTTCTTACTTTTTTGCCTTTTGCTCATGCGGCAGACGAGGCTTCGGCGAGCACGCAGATGAAGCATATGCATGGAGTTCGTCGTCTTGATCCCATACTTTCCCGTTGATCGATTCTCTTTCTGCTTTTCCGAGGAACTCCCGTCCTTTTCGATCTCATATGCAGCAGGCACTCCTACTTTTACCATCACGTATACGTACGTGTCCTGCTGCTTCATGCATGCCTGCGTAGCGCTCCAGGATCTGGGACTGGGAACATGTGTCGTCTTTTGCATATAGCAGATCATTTTCATTTCACCGTTTTGATGATGCGATTGTATGCTTGCATCGGCTAGTGATATTTTGCTTTGCAAAAGAAACAAGTTCCTCACGATGTCCCGTTTCAAAAATCGTCCCAATGCCGTCTGCTTATTGATCCCTGCACTACTCAAATTGTACCTGTTGTTTTGTTACAGGATCGGTGGTGTACGTGGATTAATTTTAACCTTTTTGGCCTTTTGCTCTTGCAGCAGATGAAGAGCGGATGCAAGCCGGCCCCATCGATCTGCGCTGAGCCGCTGACTGATCTGCTTCGGTCCGTGCCCCTTTTTTCCCCAACTGTGTGCTTGTGCTAGTTGCACATCGATAGGAAAAGATGTGCATGCTCCTGCTGATTGATCCGAGTACTCGGTTATGCGACCTTCAGGTTATCAGTAGCAGTAGTATTGCTATGCACACCTCGGTTTGCCCACTGTACTATACATCCTCACGCTTTGGTGAATTTATGCAACGTATCCCTCAACATTTTGCACGTGTGAGATGAATTTCAAATTTGCAATCCAACACCTTGACACATGACCGTACGTAGATTGATTGCTACGATTCTTTTGTCGTGCCAGATGAACCGCTTTGTTATATATGCATGTAGGATTGATTCTTGAACTCTTCTTGACCAATTTCAGCTAGGTGGTGATTACCTGTGTATCTCTCAACGGCTCAACGACATGGGTCACCAACTTGTTCCGTGGGTGTGCAATGTGATGGCATTGCTGCTGTTTGCCACACCGGGGTATGTAAAATCGAGCATCTACTTGCGCCTTGTATAATCGACCATCTACATACTTCACGTAATAGTAGTACCAGTACTATAGAACATTTTGAATGCACAGGGCCGGGGGCAATACCAAGGAACTGAACTATATACTATCTGCTGTTCCTGATACAGGTTTCTCTTCTATTGGTCCGACTCGGTTGTTAGATACTCTCCTTACACGTATGCACTCACCGGACTGAACTGTGTCTTTGCCGTGGCGTACGGCCTCTGGAGCGGCACGGCTCTAGTCTATGCCATCAACGCTCTTGGCGTGGCAGCTGAGGCTACCTATGTGTGCCTGTTCCTGCTGAATTCTGAAGCTGTGGATAGGCGCCGGTGGTGGTTAATCCGCGTCCTTATCGGCGATCTAGTGCTGTTCCTTTTCGGCATTGTGCTCCTGTCCGTAAACATCGATCTCTACAGAGGCCTTCGTTGTCTGGTTGGCATTGCCGTGGCGGCCGCGCCCCTCATCAACGTGGTAAGCGCCTTGATCCGCATGGAGTAGTCTGTTGTATCCAGGTATTGTATATACATTTCAACACTGACCGGTAATTCATTTTCTTCCATGCATGCAGCGGACTGTTCTCCGAACCGGCAGTGCCGCCACCCTTCCTCCCAAATCCATGGCGATAGTGTCCTTAATTAACGCGACCGTTTGGAGCGTACACTTCAAGTGGATCCAATTTGATAACTATCTTGGCGTAAGCTAAACTATGACTTTCTATTCGGTATTCTTGCAGCGTGTGTAATTTGCTCAACTTTAACTCTCGTCTATGCGCAGGCACCGAACTGGGCCACTGTGGCCTCCACCCTCATCCAGCTTGGACTAAGGAGTTTCTTCTGGTGGAGGCCCAGACTGCCCATAATCGGCAGCGGCAGCGTCCACGAATGGCTTCTCGCTGCAAGTAACAATGCGCCGCCGCCGCCTCCACCACCGCCGCCTCCGCCGCCGCCGCCGCCGCCTCCACCACCGCCGCCACCACCTGCGAATGAAATCTTGGCGGAACTGCTGGAAGAACTGCATGATCAGGTTGATGTCGACGACGTGCCCATGCCACTCCAAGCTCTTGCCAATGCGCCGGTGCCAGAGGTGCATCCACCACCACCCCTTCCCGAGGACAACAACATGCCGGAGCCGGAGGGACCACTCGCCGGGCAGCCGCCGCACCTGGCCGATGGGTAGGTGCATGCATGCGTAGGCCTCAGAAATTCGTAGGCCCGATGGGAGTTGCATTCCTTGAGTCCCTCATACTCATATCTGTGACGCTGACTATGCTACGTACTGCCATTATTTCTTTTAAAGCTGAAACCTCGTTTACATGTTTTTGGACGGAAGCGATTCCAGCATAAACACAAACGACTAGAGCGCACTGAGTTTATTTATGAGCAATGCATCGTCGTGTTTCAAGATTGGGAAAGAAGGATAATGGTTGCTCCGAAAACCCGCATGGAGCAGCTGCATGACTCCCACGTCAGCCATAAACAAATTTCTGTAGAAGTCTGTCCGTAGCTAGGTAATAAACTAGGAGGTCACGACAATCCTCGCGATCTGCTTATAATTTTCCTAAACAAAAACGTACTCTCTCATGCCTCAATTTATATCTATGCATGGGAGTTTGAATACCGGGTGTGAGGTCGATTCAGCCTCACGCTTGCACAATAGACATAAACCACTCTGGACCATTCCACAATCCTCAGCGAGTCAGCCGCCTACGATTCTACGAACGATTCCAAGAAATGAATTTGTATTTAGGAGGGCCCCAAATACTCACTCCAAACTAATTTCTTCATGAGAGAGGCCGTGATCCTCTCGAACTAAATCTTCTAGCAGTACAAGAGGACCCACTACGCCGACAGCTTTTTTCTGGGTCGTCGGCGTAGACCCTGAAGCTCCGAGCAGGCCTGGCCTAGCTAGCCCACCGCCGGCAACAGTCGGCGCATATCTCTTTTGAGCAACGCCAAAGACATTGTCCTCGACACAGCTCTCGTTTGATCAATGTCTACGGCATTGGCATTGCTGCAGAAAAAAATGTTTTGACCTACTCACCATTTTAAGCATAACTTTTGCATTTAAACTCGAATTTTGATGTTCTTTAACTCGTTTCGAAGATGAGAAGGAGATCTACATCATCATACACGTTTTTCAACCTATATTCTTCAAAGAAATCCATAAGTAAGGACGGAACCAGCAATAAAAGGGTGAAACCTGTCGATGAAAGGTATACACATTCTACGGCTTCTCTCCACTTACATTGATTTGTGAGCCACACTATGTTAACGACCTAAAACACCTATTGAGACTAGTTCACCATATGATTGATTTGGATTTGCACATTTGATATCTTGTAGAATTCCGAGCAAACCTAGGGGGTGGCCCTATACCACACACCCAACACGCCCGGGGCTATGTTTATTAGCAATGCCATTGTGCTCTACTCTGACAAATCTTGGCACATTCCAACATGGTTTGATAATTTGGTGCCCAAGTTTAGCATGTTTCCCCCAGAAATGCTAGTTTCGACACCTAACTTTCCTGGTGGTGACCCTCTACCACACACCCAACACCTCAAACCCAGTGCTATGTTTGTTTGCAATATCATTATGCTCCACTATGCCAGGTCTTGGCCTATTCCAACGTGGTCTGATCATTTGATGCCCAAGTTTGACATGTTTTTCCAAAAAATCTTAGTTTCGCCTTCTAACTTTTCCGGGGGGAGGGGGTGGTGGCCCTATACCACACACCCAAAACCCCAAACCTAGGGCTATGTTTGTTTGCAATGCCATTGTGCGAAATCTTGGACCATTCCAACATGATTTGTTGCCCAAGTTTGGTATGTTTCCCCAGAAACACTAGTTTCGACACCTAAGTTTCTTGGGAGTGACCCTCTACCACACACCCAACACCTCAAACCCACTACAATGTTTGTTTGCAATGTCATTGTGCTCCACTGTACTAAATCTTGTCCCATGCCAACATGATTTGATCATTTGGTGCCCAGTTTTGGCATGTTTCTTCTTTTATTTATTCCGATTTAGACATATTTGGATTCCTCTCATTTTTTTATCCTCTCACTTAGTAAAGTCCTAAACATTGGAGGCACCGGATGCTGCATCGATACTATGTTACGCCGAGGGCTGCCCTCAACATAGCCTACGCCGACCGCAATCTGGGCTATGCAGACGACTTCTGGCAATTTTTTCATCAACCCTTTTGAGGTTGTATGAACCATATGAATTATGAAGAAACTATTTCTATCACAATACCCCTTGATCATATGATAAAAAACATTCTAGTCCATTCTAGATGAAACCTTGGTGTTTGAACTAAGAATACATTTTTTCCGTTTACCACACTAATGGCGTGAAATCACACACCCGTAAGGAAACCCCAATAGGAAGATATGATGCAGTCAAACAATAATTTCCCCCAGTTAAGGAACTGGGATTATCGAACCAGTAGGACTTTGAAGTCTCTCAGTAGGTTTCTTGTATCAACGGTGCCGTTTATCGACGTTGACCAAACGTGGACCTGCACACAAACACAAACCCTTTATTGCTCCCAACTTTCCGAGAAGGTTGTCAATCTTCCGGCCTTGTTGAAAACTACAGAATTAATTGTATAGAGTGGTTGGAGCATATTATATGAAAATGGAACAATGAGAAAATGATGATGAAAGAGTGTAAACATGATCGTAATCAATGAGGAAAATAGGATTGGGGGCCATAGTTTCACTAGTGGTGTCTCTCCTAAGAATAATAAACATACTGGGTAAACAAATTACAGCTGGGCAATTGAGAAGTCATGAGCCTATAACAATACTATTATGAAGAAATATAGTTCACGGGTTCTAACATTGTAGGCATTACGTCAAGGTAAATAGACCGCCATCCGACATCATCTATTTCTAGGTGTCCACCTTGAGACAGAAATCCATCATCTCTCACTGGTATTAAGTTAGAGCAACGAAGTGATTGCTTGTGTGCGAAAGAAAACTGCAATAAGAACACTATATAATGTAAGCAATAATTCCCATCCGTAGATGTATACACGGCTGTTTTCTCCCTAGTGGCAACATCACATCGCCTCCTACACGTTTATGTCACTCGACGTTGGTTAAGGGAAACATGAACCCAATAAACGGATCGTATGGGCACATAGGGGGGGGTGGGTGAATAGGTGCTACCTCCAAAATTTAGTAATTTTTTGATTTAGTCTTGACACAAAGGTAAATTATCTAGATAGGCAACTATGGTGAATTTACCTAAATGAAATGGATTACACTAAGTAAGAAACAAGCACAAAGTAAAACTAAAGGATAGAAGGAACCGAGTGGAAGCACGCAGAGACAAGGATGTATTCCCGAGTTCCTCCTTTTGAGGGGAGTACATCTTGTTGGAGGGGTGTGAGTTTCGCCACAAAGTCTTACTCAATGCCACAAAGGACTCAACCTATTCTCCGATGAGCCTCGCCACAATGACCTATTTCACCTTCCACTAATGGAATCCTTCAAGGCGGAATCCGGTGCCTTTACAATGAGCTTGCATACACCCACAACTGAATTGGGGGCTTCCAAAATCACCACAAATCTGTTACAAGAAACACAACTGAGCAACAAGATGTCTAGGTTTTCCACAAGGAAACCCTAGGCTCAAATCCCTCAAGTGAATATGGGGGCAATGAAGAACGACTTGGTGAAGATGTAGATCGGGGCCATCTTCTTCAATCCTCCAAAGACCAATGAGTTTGGGTGGAGGGATTGGGAGATCTCTTGAAGCAGGTGAGCTTTTTAATGTGGTGAACTTCAATGCTAGACGAGCTAACTTGAGCTAGAAGAAGGAGGGGGTATTTAGTAGCTGTTTGACATGAAATTTGGGGAGGAATATCCACCCTAAATGGGGGTGGAATATTCGCCCCCCCCGGAATATCCGAACTCCAATGTCAACATTCCGGCTAAACTTCTGGGAGCAGCAGAAAGCAACGTAGACAAGTCCTTAGCCATTTTCCATCTTCACCCCGAAATATCCGTCCCTAGGCCAAATATTCTCGCATGACCAGGAGGTGTCACAAATTGGTCCTTCGCCGAATTTCTTCCATAAATCTTCACACCAGAATATTTGGCCCTAGGCCAAATATTCCGTACCAATATTCTGGCCTGACTAGAGAGTGTCACAACTTGGTCCCTAGTCAAATTTCTTGCCAAAAATATTCACACCGGAATATCCGGCCCTGGGCCAAATATACCGGCTTGACTAGGGAGTGTCAAAGGTTGGTCCGGCTCTAGGAAAAATATTTTGGCCAGATACCCGGCCTTGACAGAGAGAATCATAACACCTTTTCACTGGACTTTTTGGAGAAGGCTGGTTGTAAGATCTATCTTCAAAACCTATACCACTTAACACATTGTTAAGTAATCGCTAGTGTTGTTGACTAACACAAAAAACCTTAAGGGGTTAAGAAAATTTCTTTCAATCTCCCCCTTTTTGGTGGTAGATGACAACACACGTATTTGCAATAAATCACACCACAAAACATGTTTTCAGAGCAAGGAAGAAGCTCCCCCTAAATGTGTGCATAATGAAATTTTGGTAGAATAAAATGCACACCAAGGGTTCTTGGCTTCTCTAGAGAAAATATACATGATAGGATAAAAATAATGAGACATACCAATATGAGATAGTTAAGATCATACCTTATGCATATACATAGAGTAGATGAATTCTAAGCATAATATGATGGTTCTCAACATAGATAATCATAAGCAACCAATATGTCTCACACACATAATAGCAATAGATTCCAAGCGAAAGAAAATAGTTTAACACACAGAAGCAAATAGCTCAACATGCAAACATAAATGGACAAAAGCTATCAACAAATGATAAATGCATATGCTTGTGCCCGACCCATGCAAATCCCTCGAAAGATCCTAATAGAACTACTTATCCCTCTTTGGCATCGGGACACCAAAAAGGGGAAAACGTGATGCTACAGAAAGGATCACTGGGAGTCATTGTCCTCCTCATCATCTTATTCCTCAAGAGACAGTGACACTTCAACATCTTCCTTGTCATCATCCTCTTCATCATCATCATCAAAAACATGACGAGCAGAGGCATAAGAGGAGGAAGCAGAAGGAGGGAATAGCTCCTTCTCAACAGAAAAGAAGCTACTGATATGACCTCCACTTGTTATATGGAGTGAGAGCGGAAGCAGAATAAGGAGTCCCTGTAGAACCACTTAGGCGGTGAAGAATGAGCTGCTGAGTGTGCGACATGTTGTGATCTCGATGATAGGCATTATACCGCTCATAATGATTGTCCACCTGCATGCATAGAATACTACGCTGAAACTAGCTAAGCTTCGTGATCCTAGTGACAATGGATCCTGAGGAAGGAGGGACCTAGCTACAACCACGAGTACGAGCACCACTAGAGCGAGCATCTCCCATGAAGGAGTCAGGTGCAGCAGCTCAAACAGACTTTTTATTCACATAGAATCTCTTGGGTTTGTGCTACACACAGCCCTCGGTCAATTCATAGTCCTTCATGGTTTCCTTGATGAGCATCATGATGAAAAGACCATAAAGAGTAGTATGCCGAGACACCATAGCATCATGCATCTTAGTGAAGATATACTACATCACATCCACAAAGGAGTTCTTAGTTGGGTCAGCATTGCGAACAATCTTCAGAGCCAGAAGGAGTAAATCCACAAGTGGTCCACGGAGGGTGTCCTTGTTTCCACCACTAGGATCAATGTTCTCACGAAAATGTGCACAAGAAGATCATATAGTGGTAAGATAGCCTTGGCCAAGCCAATCACACCATCTGAGCCATAGAGGTCACCCGTAAGATTCTTATCAGGCCTCTCAAAAGAATGGATGCAAATACCCATGGGAGTGGACTAACCACGGGAAGGATAGACAAGCACTCTCCCAAAGTCCTAGAAGGAAGCCTCACACAACAGAGCCCTATAATCCACTTCATAGTGTGAGACTCATCACCCATCATGACTAGTGGCATAGAACTGCTTCAGAATGGTGACATTGTAGTTGCACTAAATCTGCATAAGATGGTGAAAGTGGTGGGGTCACCCTCATTCATCTGAGGAACCGCATAAATTACCCCAATAAACTACTTAGTCTTAAATGTCTAAACTACTCCATGAACCAATACAAAATAACTCCACAAAAAATAGGGTGACATGCACCCAAGATCTGAAAGTGGTGGAGTTACCCTCATCCATCTGAGGAACCGCTTGGAGGAGAAGATGCCCAAAATAATGGAGACGAAGATTCGGAGGAGCCCTAGAAATTCCGATCGACGAATCACCTTCGACGAGGTGGGAACGGTGACAGGGAGCAGTTTTTGGAGGAGGAGGGTCGGGGTGAAGGAGGAGTTCATGCAGGAACTCCTCACCCGACCCCCTTATAAAGGGCTCCACTTCTTAGGGCGGAATATCCGGCCATGGAGGGGCGGTAATTCCGTCCTACCATGCAAAAACCTCAAAAACAAATAATTATGTACAAGTTGTGTGTGTGGATATGGATGTGTCTTTTTAGAAAAGAAAGGCTTGGGATTAGATTGCCAAAGTCATAATGGTACTTCACACCCAACACCTGCAAGATGCAATGAATAAATACCAAGATTGAGTGTTTTCTCCACAAAACCAACAAAAATTACCAAAAAAAGCCAATTGATATGTAATGAAATCCAAATAAGACGCAAACAAGAACCAAATCTTGAAAATGAAGAGGTTGGCGGCCTTGGACACTGTGTAAGATTTTTAGTGGTGTGACACCACGAAGATATATCTTGGGTGCACTACCACTACTCAACATTTTAGCTCACGATTCATGAAATCAAAATAGAGATTGAAATGAATTTTACTTCGGGCATAATGGGGGGAGGGAGAGCCCAATAAGTTAGGACAACACTCCCCCTATGTCCATGCATACACCTAAACCAAATAGATAGTCAACTATAGGTGTGTATGCAAGATACTCAAGTCAAGATCCTTGTATCAATGATGTTTAGCTCATTACTCAAAAATATGAATCTTGTATCATCATGGGGCTTTGTGAATATACCAGCAAGTTGATTCTTGGTGGGGACATATGCTAGCTCAATATCTCATCTTGGGACATGATCTCTAATGAAGTGATGACAAATCTCAATATACTTCGTTCTTGTATGTTGCACCTGAAAGCGCATTTCTTGATCCCTAGTATTTTGAGTGTTAGTAAACAATACTAATGATATTATTTACAGAGGTGTTAAGTGGCGCAGGTGTTTAGTTACTCATTCGCATCGAACATCAGGAAAAAGGTGAAGCTAGATCAGCCTATTTTGCTATTGCTGGCAACCGGACATTTCAACCAGATATTTCCGTGGCAACTGAAAATTCCGGTTGTGAAGATCTTGCCCAAGATTTTCCACTGAAGACAACTCGATATTTCAAACCGGATATTTCTGGGTCAACCGGAAATTCCGGTTTGAAGGATTTTTGCCACAGAAGGTAGCCAGAAATTTCAACTGGAAATTTTCGAGGTAAAACCGGATATTCCGGTTGGGGAAGATTCAGCGCAAAAACGACTAAGGACTGGAGTTTTTGCTCACACAAGTCAACCGGAAATTTCCAAACCAACTGGAATATCCGGTTGGAAGTGAAGAGCTCGAAATTTGGCCAAGTCAAAGAACCTTTTCTTCACTGGA
Organism: Alopecurus myosuroides; assembly: GCA_028641055.1. NCBI lineage: Eukaryota > Viridiplantae > Streptophyta > Magnoliopsida > Poales > Poaceae > Alopecurus > Alopecurus myosuroides. The sequence continues at coordinate 246,641,343 of CM054057.1, read as the reverse complement.
GGCTACCAGAAATTCGGACCTAAAATTGTGGACTACTATCTAGCTCTAAATCTTAAGCAGAACAACTAACCGGAATATCCAGTTCAAGTTTGAACCGGAATATCCGGCTCCAATTTGAGCCTCCAACGGCCACATGTATGGAGGGGGTATACCCCTCCTTCTTCCCCAAGAGCTCTAGTTTGTCCAAGGTATTCAATGCACATTCATTGAGCTCACCAAATCCAAGATTTTTCCCAATCCCTCAACCCAAACTTATTGATCTTTGGAGGATTGAAGGAGAAGGCCCCGATCTACATCTTCACAAACTCGTTCTTCATTTCCCCTCATTTACTTCAGGGATTGGAGTCTAGAGTTTTCCTGTGGAAAACCTAGACCCCATTTCTACTCTTGTTGATTGTTGGTGATTCTTGGGAGCCCTTGATACGTCATAACATATCTTTAATTTCTGATGTTCCATGTTGTTTTTATGTTATTTCCTACATGTTTGCTATACACTTTATGTCATTTTTATCGATTTCCGGGAACTAACCTGTTAACAAGATGCCACAGAGCCAGTTCCCTGTTTTCTGCTATTTTTATTTACAGAAAAGTTGTTCTGGAAATATCATCAGAATTGGAAAATTCAAAGCCTGGAAGTCTTAGAATTCCCGAAGAGACCCGGAGGGGGGCCACACCATACGGCGGCGTGCACCCTGGCCTCTCCTGGGGGTGGTGTGGGCCCCTCGGGCATCCACCGCCATCGCCCTTTCGCCTATATAATCCCCCCGATACGTCAACCCTAAATATATCCCACTTTTCCCGAGAAACACACGAGGCCGCCGTCATCGTTATTCCGAGATTGGGAGGGTTCTGAAGCTCTCCCGGCACCCTGCCGGGAGGGAAATTCATCACCGGAGGGGTCAACACCACCATGCCCTCCTCCGAAGTGATGCGTGAGTAGTTCATCCCTCGACTACGGGTCCATATAAGTAGCTATATGGTTGTCTCCACCACTTTATTCCTCATGTTTAGATCTCGTGAGCTTCCCTACATGATCGAGATCATCTTTATGTAATGCTACATGTTGTGTCTGCTGGGATCTGATGAATGTTGAATGTTATGTCTTTTGATTATCAATCTATCATGTTATCTTCATGCATATGTTATTAATGATCTCTCATGCTCTCCGTTATTAGTAGATGCTAGTAACTCCAAGAGGGAGTATTTATGCTCGATACTGGGTTCATGCCTCCTTTGTATATGTGCTCTAGTGATAGAAATGTGACGGATGGAGGATGTTCTATTGCCATTAGGGGAAAAACATCGATGTTTAGTTTGTTTACATTGTTTACTTTACACACTTTTCTTACTGCAATTATCTATTTCTTGCAACTTAATGCCCAACGTTTGTTCGGATGATATTTGGAGGGTGGATTATTAGTCATAGATTAAGTTGGATGGCGGTCTATGTATCTTGTTGTAATGCCCGCATGAATCATATAGTAATCTTTATGTCTTGCATATGCACTACGGTGAAGCCTTCATTTCTATCAATTACCTAGTTGCAATTTGTTTACCACACATGTTATTTATCTTTCACGGAGAGACACCACTAGTGAAATGTGGACCCCGGTCCATTTTCTCATACTAATAATACATCCACTGCTTCTATTGTTTTCACACTGCTGGTACTATTTTCATACTGTTCTCATATACGTTTTCCACACCATACGTTTAACCTCTTTGTTATCAGCAAAACCTATTCTCAATGCTTCCTTGGGGCAAAGTGATTTGATTGTGTTGTGTAGGTTCAAAGTTGCTACTGAACCGGTAGTGCGCCCTACCACCTCAGCTGCATCATCCTTCAGAAGTTACTCCTTCCTCCTACTGGTCTATTAAACCTTGGTTCTTTCTGAGGGAAAACTGATGTTGTGCTCATCGTACCTTCCTCTTGGGGTTTCCCAACAAGTGCAAGACCTGCACCATCAAAGATATTTTCTAGCACCATTGCTGGGGAGGAAGAGAATTTCTCCAAGGGGAGTCTCTCACTGACAATCTCTTTACTTTGTTTTAGTTTTGCTTAGTTTAATTTATTTTATCTTGTTTATTTCTCTATATCAAAAACACAAAAAAATAGTTCTTATTCTAGTTGTAGTTTTTATCCTGTTTTTAATTATGCTAAAATGACCACTCCTGAGAACACCAAGTTGTGTGACTTCACTAGCACTAACATCAATGATTTCATTATCACACCTATTGCTCCACCTGCTCCTACTGCTGATTTTTATGAGATTAAGCCTTCATTATTAAATCATGTTATGAGACAACAATTTTCTGGTATTATTACTGATGATGTTGCTGTCCATATTTATAATTTTGTTGAACTATGTGAGATGCAAAAATATAAAGATGTAGATGGAGATATTATTAAACTAAAATTGTTTCCTTTCTGTTTGAGAGGAAGAGCTAAAGAATGGTTGCTATCTTTGCCTAGAAATAGTATTGATTCTTGGACTAAGTGTAAAGATGCTTTCATTGGAAAATATTATCCTCCTACTAAGATTATATATTTAAGAAGTAGCATTATGAATTTTAAGAAACTTGATAATGAGCATGTTGCTAAAGCTTGGGAAAGAAGGAAGTCTTTAGTAAAAATTGTCCCACTCATGGACTGACTATTTGGATGATCATCCAAACCTTTTATACAGGACTGAATTTTTCTTCAAGCAACCTTCTGGATTCAGTTGTTGGAGGAACCTTTATGTCCATGACCTTAGGGGCAGCAACAAAGATTCTTGATAATATGATGGTAAATATTATGAATGGCATGCTGAGAGAGCTACAACTGGTAAGAAGGTAAATTCTGTTGAAGAAACCTCCTCTTTGAGTGATAGACTTGATGCTATTATGTCTATGCTTGTTAATGGCCATGCTCCTATTGATCCAAACAATGTTCCTTTAGCTACTTTGGTTGCTCAAGAAGAGCATGTTGATGTGAACTTCATTAAAAATAATAATTTCAACAACAATGCTTATAGGAATAATTTTGGTAGCAATAATTATAGGCCATATCATCTTAATAGTGGTAATAATGATAGAATTGGAATGACTAATGAAAGACTTTCATAAGTTGAAAGAGCTACTAAAAACTTTATGCAAAAGAAATATGAGAAAAATAAACTATTTACTAAGACCATGGAGGAACAATCTGTTATGCTAAAAAATATCAATTATCAACTTGAGAGTTTAAGTAGAGAAATATCTGGTTTGCAAGTTAAAATTTCTCATGCTGAAACTTCTATTTCATCCATGTATGAAGCACACTCTTCTTTGATCAATACGATGACTGCTAAAACTGAAACTGTAGATGAGAATCCTTTTGCTGCAATAAATGCCATCCAAATTCAAATTGATGATAATGTTAGGATGTTAGCTGAATTGCATGTTAGATGGGAAATGGAAGATGAAATAGCTAGAAAGAATAATATAGCTAATGTTTGCACTATTGCCACCACTAGTAAAACTGAAGCCTCTCATGTTAGTAAACCTTCTACTATTAATGGTAAAGTAATTGGTGTTTGGAATATTTCCACTTCTAGTATGAAAAATGCAAAATTGCGTGAAACTGCTAAAAATGCTCCTGTTAATAGTGCTGAAATTTTAAGAAACATAGGAGACAATGGTCCCATTAACTTTTCTAAAGAGGATCTTGACTTTTATGATTACAACATAACTTAAGTGATTAAGTTCTTACAAAAGCTTGCTAGTTGTCCTAATTCTAGTGCTATGAATATGGCTTTGACAAAACATATTACAAATTCTCTCATGAAAATTAGAGAGGATGAATTAAGATGTGAAGCCTCTATCCCTAGGAAGTTAGATGATGGATGGGAACCCATTATTAAGATGAAAGTGAATTATTTTAATTGCAATGCTCTATGTGATCTTGGTGCAAGTATCTCTGTTATGCCTGAGAGACTTTACGATATTCTTGATTTGCCACCTTTGGAACCCTGTTATTTGAATGTTAGTCTTATGCCTCAGAGTTGATGATGTTATTATCATGGTTAATAATAATCTTGTCCCATTGATTTTTTTTCTTGAATGAATGCAATGCTTGTTGTCCAATTGTTTTGGGAAGACCTTTTCTTAGAACTGTTGGTGCTGTTATTGGTATGAAAGAGGGGAATATTAAATTTCAATTCCCACTCAAGAAAGGTATGGAACACTTTCCTAGAAAGATAATGCAGTTTACTTTTGATTCTATTATTTGAACAAATTATGATTTAGATGCTTCTTCACTTGAAAACACGTGAATCTACTTTTCTGGGCCTAGCTAAGAGGCGTTAAAGAAAAACACTTCTTGGGATATAACCCATGCTTTTATTTTTGCTTTGTTTTTCTATGTTTTATTCGAGTCAAGGGGTTGTATACTTCTGTAGTAACTCATTTGTATCTTTATTTTCATGTATTAGTTGTGCAAGTAAAGTTTGTGACGAAAGTTATAGTTGGTTTTGGATTTCTGCGCAGGAAACATATTTATGTTGTCCACCAAAAAAAATCGTATAATTCACAGAAAATTCGAAATGACCTGAACTTTTTGTGCTTATTACTCAGCTAATTCCAGAACTTTTTAGTTCTTTAAGTTTTTTATTTGAGCAGGGTAAGTGCCCTGAATTTTTTTTGTCATTACAGACTGTTCTGGTTTTGGCAGATTCTGCCATTTTTCTTGCATTTGCTCTTTTACGATGTCAAGTGGATTTGTTTGCTTCACGAAACTTCAGTGGATGTAGCTAATGTTTAAAAGTATCAATATCACTTGTGTACATACAGAACCCATGGATTTTTTATTGTTGCACTAACCTTCTAATGCGAATTACTCTATGAGTGTGGTGTCAAGGAAGTTTTCAAGGGTCAAGAGAAGAGAGTGATATATGTGATCAAGAAGAGTGCAAGGTCAAAGCTTGGGGATTCCCCCCATGGTTCATCCGAGAAAATTCTAAGAATACTCATGCATCTAAGCATGGGGATGCCCAAGGCAACCCCTTTTTCATCAATCATTTATGAGGTCACTTCTAGTGAAACTATATTTTTATTTGGTCACATCATATGAAATTTACTTGGAGCGTCTGTTATTTTTAGTTTGTTTCTTTTGTTTTATTTTGTTTTCCTTGCTGCAACAAATATCATTGGAACCTAACATCCTTGTTTGGGAGAGAGACACACTCCTATTTTTCGCTTGAATACTTGTTATGCTCGTATTCTTAGTTTTTCTTCTAGCTGCTGCAAAAATTCCTATTTAGCTCTTGTTTCATTGCATCTCTTATTCAGTGTTGTTAGTTTTAGTAGTGTTATGTTAGTACTCTCATGTTTTCTTGCTGTATAATTTAGAGAGTTTTTGTTAAAACATATTTTGTATGGTGCTTGATGGGAAAAGAAACTGCTGCATTTGGTAGAATTATAAACGATGCAAATAGAAGCTTGTATGGACTGTGGCTAGACTTTTTCATATCATGATAGATGTTATTTTAATTCTAAAGCCGAGTTCTGATTTAGTAGCATGATTTGTCTCAAATAGTTGAGAGTGTTTAATGTGCCATTGAAAGAATCATGAGTTGTTCTTGTCATATTGAAGCATAAATTTGTGGTGTCCTCCTTTGAATGTTTTATTTGGTTGACTTGGCGCATGCTCAGACCATGTTTATGACTATGAACCAAACACTAATAGCCTCTATGATCATTTAGTTTTTGAACTTGTGGTAATACTTATGCTTTGATCAATGATGTTTTAGTCGCTATGCATGATTATGGCCATTACTGCTCTCTTGATTTGTCGCTCCTAGTCTTTTGCTAGCCTCCACCCATACTGAGTATGAGCTCTACTCGTGCATCCAACTCCCAAAAACCAAAGTATGCCAAATGTGTCTACCATACCTACCTACATGTGGTATTTAACTGCCACTCCAAAGTAAATTTCTCACTTTACCTTTAAAATTTTCAAAATTACTCCTGTTTTGTGTTCCTGTTTTAGCTCATGAGGACGTAAATAGAGAATTTGTATCTCACTTGTTGATTGGACTTTCACAAATGGACTAGTGGCTTCATCCTCTTATCCAATTGATAGAAGAGCTGGCAGCGGGGTGCACAACCCCAAATTAATACAAAAAAATTATCTTCACTATTTTTACCCCTGATTTATCAGTCAAAGCATAATTGTGTAAACAAAAGAGAAAAATTATCTTCACTATTTTTACCCCTTCTACACCAGCTGTGTCCTTCAATGGGAGACTCTCTTGTGAAGTCTAGTTGGCTTGTGACGTACTGTATTTTCTATTTACCATTCGTTCACATAAGCATACACCTCCCCAAAAATAGACACTTCTCCACGGTATGTGATTGTTGGCAGGCACCCGAGGATTCGGTTAGCCATGGTTTGTGTAAGATGGATGGGAGGAGTGTCAAACATTTTATACCTTTGTTTAATAAAATAAAAATCTCTAGCACATGAGTGATCCATGCTTCCCTCTGCGAAGGGCCTTTGTTTTACTTTTATGTTGAGTCTTCATCTTCTAACTTTATGCATAGTTGAGAGAGAGCATATTTGTCATTCTGAGTTTAATGTGCATTTGTCCCAGAAACATTATTAATTGATTCATGATGTGTTATTGTATGTTCTCAAATTATTTCTTGTAGTCTTCCTCATAAACTTTGAAGGTGTCCTGGCATTTATGTTTTGCCCCACTCTTAAGGACTAGCAAAATATCACTTTGCCATGCTTTCTCTATACTTGAAATAAACGTATAACTTCTGATGCATTGTTATTCATGATCTTTTATTTGTGTTACTTCTCATGATGCAAGGTGATTGCTATGCTTTATTGTTATAATTTTATTTATCATGCTTGTGTTGAAGTTCTATGACCTCTTCTTACATATGCTTTTACATTATTGATGATCAAGTTTATGTTGGTAGCATGTTACCTCAGAAATTATTTGTTTTTATCGTTTACCTACTCGAGGACGAGTAGGAACTAAGCTTGGGGATGTTGATACGTCATAAATGTATCCTTAATTTCTGATGTTCCATGTTAATTCCTACATGTTTGCCACAAAGCCTCCCCGTTGGGGAATTAAGCTTGGGGAATTGATAATTTCTGATGTTCCATGTTGATACGTCATCGTCATACCGATTTTGGGAGGGTTCTGGAGCTCTCCCCGGCACCCTGCCGGGAGGCAAATTCTTCACCGGAGGGGTCTTCACCACCATTCCCTCCTCCAAGTGATGCATGAGTAGTTCATCACTGGACTACGGGTCCATAGAAGTAGCTAGATGGTTGTCTCCTCCACTTTATCCCCATGTTTAGATCTCGTGAGCTTCCCTATATGATTGAGATCATCTTTATGTAATGCTACATGTTGTGTTTGCTCGGATCTGATGAATGTTGAATGCTATGTCTTCTGATTATCAATCTATCATGTTATCTTCATGCATATGTTATTTATGATCTTGCATGCTATCTGTTATTAGTAGATGCTCTGGCCAAGTAGATGCTAGTAACTCCAAGAGGCAGTATTTATGCTCGATAGTTGGTTCATGCCTCCTTTGCACCTGTGCTCGAGTGACAGAAACGTGATGGATGGAGGATGTGTTGTTGCCATTAGGGAGAAAACAACGATGTCTACTTCGTTTACATTGTTTACATTACACACTTTGCTTACTGCAATTATCTGTTGCTTGCAACTTAATACCCAACGTTTGTTCGGATGATATTCGGAGGGTGGATTATTAGTCATAGATGCAGTTGGATGACGGTCTATATATATTGTTGTAATGCTCGCATGAATCACATAGTAATGTTTATGTATTGCATATGCACTACGGTGCAGCCTTCATTTCTGTCAATTGCCCAGCTGTATTTGTTCACCACACATGTTATTTATCTTTCACGGACATACACCACTAGTGAACTATGGACCCCGTTCCATTTTCTCATATAGATGATACACACACTGGTTCTACTATTTTCACACTGCTACCGTTTTCATACTGTTCTCATATTGTTTTCCACACCATACTTGTAACCTCTTTGTTATCAGCAAAACCGGTGAGATTGACAACCCCACTGCTTCGTTGGGGGCCAAGTGATTTGATTGTGTTGTGTAGGTGTCGAATTTGCATCTCAACAAGTCCCTCGGGTGAACCCATAGGGTTTCGATTAGGAGAACCTGTGGGCGCTGGTGACAATCGTCGGCTAAACAGGGGGCACGATTTACCCAGGTTTGGGGCCCTCGTAGAGGTAAAACCCCTACTCCTGCTTCTGTCGATCTGTATTCACGAGTAGATCGGTTACAATGGGGGGTTGCTCAAGTCGAGAGTATGATCTTGATCTCAAGTCTTGGTGGTGCGGTATTGCTTGTCCCCCTCCTGGTGGTTCTCCTGGCCTTATATAGGTGGCCAGGTCTCAAACCGTACCCGAGGAGGACTCGAACTCTAACCAAAAGTCGGTTACAAGTTTCCTAACTTGACCCGCAAGGCCTTGCGGGTGGGCTCCAACTTGGCCTTCTAGAATAGTATAAGGCATCTCCTCTTGGGATCAATTCCTGGGCCTTGGACTGGGTATCCTTACTCGATAGGTCCAGGGTCCATCCCTTCGTCAGTAGCCCCCGAGCGTTTGCTCGATTGGGATTTCCCTGTCGGGTAGATGCTCAAAGTTTCGTCTTGATTTCCTTCGGATGATTCGCTTTGATCGTTTTCCGATTGGAGGGTGTATACCCCGTGTGATGAGTTTTTATGCCCGAGTATCGAGCGATGAAAGGGTGTAACATCCCAAGTATGAAAACTCCCCTTAGAATGTTTTGTTTCTTGTTTAATTAAAGTATTGCATCATGTCATCATTTTGTTTGCATTTGTTTCTTATTTGTTTGCATCTGTTATCCTCTGTCTTCACAATTCAAATTCAAACTTTATTCAAATGTTTATTTCATACTTGCTCTGTTACAACCTTTTTCAAATAATAATGTCAAATCAAACCCTTATTTGTTTCCATTTTATTCCATAATGCTCACTTATTAAAATGATGGTTTTAATCAATCAATTAAATCCCAAATCCCCTTTAAAATTCAAATCAAAGCATCAAACAGCACCTAACTTGAATTTATGAATATTATCAAAACAAATCAATTCATTTTGTTCTAATTAAACAATAGGTTTCACCCTATTATAAAGTTTGTTTTTATTAATGATCACTTAATATAAAAATCATCCAAATTTGAATTGCCTCACAAACAGCAAGTTAATTTCAAACTTTTTGAAAACAAAACTTAGCATTTGTTTGCTAATGACCTAAATAACTTACCCTAATTTTTCCAAAATTTTTACTAACTTAAAACCTATCTAATTCTTCCAATTCCTTTTTCTGCAAAAAAAACAGAGGAGAGAAATTTTAAAAATAAAATTTTGGCGCCAGGGGGTCGTGGGCTGCGCCCAGCCCACCTTCTCCTTTTCCTTCCGCGCGCAGCCGGCCCCTTTCTTTCTCCCAAGCCGCGTACCGCTTCGTTTTTTTTTTTCCTTCGTCTTCATCGCGTACGGCAGCGAATCCGTGGCGCCACGGCGGCAGCCGCGCCCTCCGACGGCGATCCGTGCCTCCCTAGCCCTATAAAACCCCCTAGGGCTCTGCGCCGCAACCCTAATCCCTAGGTTCCCCTTCTCCCTCGCGGGCGCCGCCGTTTTCCCTCTCTGCCACCTCCTTCCCCTCGCTCTGAACCTCGCCGGAGAAACTGCCGTCTGAAACTCCGATGCTCCCCGCCGCCTCGATGCTCCTTTCACCCACCTAGCCCCTGGAATCAGTCCACTTCCTCGACCTCTTCTGATTGCACACCACAGCCACTCCGGGAACTCCCTGTAGCCTCGCCGCCGTCCACGGACTCGCCGCTGTCGCCGTCGAGCTCGTCCCCGAGCCTCTGCAACAACTACAGCGGTGGTGAGCCACCGTGTCTTCCTCCTCCTTCCTCTCTGTTGCGCCGCATGCACGTTGCACGCATCCGTGCCCACTGCACCACCAGCAGCAGCCACGAGCACAGCACCACGGCCGCTCGCCGCCGGCAACTTTTGCTCTGTCAGGTTTCAGTTAGCAGCGCACGTTTAAAATTCAGTTAACGCGCATGGTAACGATAACCTGTCCGCGCATCTGTATCTGACAAAACTGAAGCAACACCGCAGTGGTAGCACTGCTCTCTCGCGCGCGCACGGTCACGAGTTCGATCCCTCGCGCTGCGGAATAAAACCAATTTTTGCGCGAGCCACTGACAGGCAGGCCCCCTCTGTCAGTGGGCTGTGCTGCCACGCACGCACACGCGGGCCACCGTGGTGCCCTGGGCCCTCTGTCAGTGGCACTGGGTAGCCCCTGCGTGGTAACAAAAGTTTTCCAACTTTTCTGTTTTAAATCAAAGCCCTTTAAAATTGCAGAATGGTCCCTAGTTTTAAAAAGTCAATAACTTTTATTTTATAACTCCAAATAATGAAAATAAAATATGTGTGTTGATCCAAATTTAATTCTCTATCTAATGGTAGCATTTGTTTTCTGTTTTGAATTTTCCAAATGAATTTCAAATTTGAATTCAAATAATTCAATTGCAATTTGCTAAAATCCATAATTAATTCATAATTAATCCAAATAATGCAAATAAAATATGTTTTCCATACCATTTTGAACCACCTATTCAAATATAAATTTTGTTTCATGGTTTGAATAATTTAAATTGCTTAAATAATTTAAACCTTGTTTAAATCATTTAAATTTGGTAAAATCATAACTTGCTCAAATTAAATTATTTTTGAACATGCAAAATATGTTTTCAAACTAGAAAAGTATAAACTTTTCAAATGTGAGTTTGAATTTATGTTTGGAACAAATAAAATTCAAATAATATTCAAACTTGTTTTAAATTCATTTAAAACTTGTTTAATTTTGTTTAAGTCATAATAAATTCATCCTAATTCCTTTTTCAATATTTGAAACATGTAATCCACCCACAATTTGATGATCTTTTCAAATATGAATTTTGTTATTTATTTTGCACAATTTAAATTTGTGAAAACAACAACTATTTGTGTAATCCCTTTAAGGAACCAAAAATTCCCTAAATTAATAAATAAATTTCTAAATGGGTAAACCCTATTTCAAAATTGTTCTATTGTTGTTATTTTGTTGTTTTCCTCATGCATGCATCATACTAAACCACTTTCACCTGTTGGTTAACTGGAAAACAAATGTTTCAACCAAAATCCATGGGCTTTTCATATGCAACTCAAAATTGCATATGTGTCCATTTAAATTGTGTTACCATATCAAATAGTTAATTTTGATGCATCCATTAACTTGACATGCATCATCCCATGATTGTGACTATGCCATGATATTGATTGTTTATCCTTCTGCATTGTTTGTTTGCTTCTTCTCGGATAGACGACGACGTTGAGACCGACGATCTTTACGACACCCCTTCTGAGGATCTAGCCCAGTACCAGGCTACTGAGTTTGCAGGCAAGTTATCACTCACATGAACCATTGTGTTCCTTTCAACATTGGTTACCGATACTTTCCGTTGTCTATTCCTGCTACCCATATGTATCGTTGCTTCTGTTACAAACCTATCACATGTATCCTTTAACCCTGATATTGCCTCACCTCCACTCCTATCACCCCATTTGGTTGAGCCTGTGTCTTACTAGCATGCTTAGGGTTGTTTTGCTCGAGTCTGTTATCAGTTACTTTCTGTTACTATATTCTATTATGTTCTGGGGCTCGATGTTAAACAACAACCTGTTAATTTGAGGTAATAATAAATTGCTGATAAGGCACCGGCAGGAGGCCCGGCGTGGTTTTGAGGCCTGCTAGTGTCGACCATAATAGGAAAAGGGTCTTGTCTACTGATCCATGATGAGCGCACTATCCGCATGTGGGAAGCGTGTATGGGCGCCCCCCTCAATTTGATTCGATTCGCATCTCGTCCAAATCACCACACTTAGTTCGGGCTTTCCATTTGATGCACGCATATGCAGGTACGAACCCGAGGCCAGGGTGGAACTTTTGTAGTCGGCATTTAGGGCGGCGTGGTCTTCCAGTGCAATGTGGGTCCCCTTTTCTTCGTGGGGCTCGATTAGCCGCGCACGCACAGCACGTGGTGCTTTGGGCTTGATGCGAAGAAGAGTTGAGTTGTGTAGAGTGCCTCGCTTGGTGGAAGTGCATTTCCATCCTGGCGGGATATTCTTACGTGTACGGCCAAATTGGTGCACCCCTGCAGGGATAAATCTTCTCGAGAAGCCGTGTTTTCCGCGGTTATGGTTGACTTGGTGAAAGTACTGGCTAACAAGTACTCAGAACAACTTACACCTAACTAATGATAACTTGACTAGTAATAGGCTTATTGACACAACAATTTGATCCATCATTAATCCAACTGTGTGAGTTATCCTCGGATTGCTTCTTTGGATAGGGGGCGAGATCCAGGATGGGTTTGTTTGGTGGTTAGTTGTAGTTGATTACGATACGCTATCTTACCCCCTTTCTGATAGCCGGAAGTTGTATCATGTTTCTGTAGTGGTTAGTGCAGCCAGTTGCAGCATCTTTTATATCCCTTTCTTCCGTTGAACCCAAGGCATCTGTGCTTGGTGTTGACGGGCTACACTTTGGTGAACTGTGAGTCTTGCTTGCCAGTACGTTTATGTACTGACCCCTTTGGGGTTGTGGTTTCCGCAGACTACGCCTACGAGGATCCCCGTGACGGCTACTACGTGGAGTTTGACGAGGCTGCTGACGAGTAGGTAGCGGACCCGGGCAGGATCCGAGACACCGTGGATGGGCTCCGTTTTATTTTCATTCCGGCTTCTTAAGCCTATTTGGATTTGTCTGTACTCAGACCCCTTTGAATGCTTCCGCTGAGATGTAATGATGTTATGTTGGGACATGTGTCCTCTGGATGATTGTATTTGCTATTCTCTGCCCTAGTGAGGGCCAGTTGCAACTTATTTCAATCTTTTGTGTCTTAGAGATATGTTGTGTTATCATCTTGTTCAAAGCCGTTGACGTACCATGTGTGTATGGTATGAAGTACGTCAATGGTAGTATCCTGATTTCTATGGGATAGTTTACGTCGACGCTGAACAGATAGGGGTTGATTGTCACACATACGTGTGTTGGCCTACTCGTAAGAGGACGCGGGTGCCGGTAAGCCCCGTAATCCAATCCACTACTGTTCAACGGAACGGCGAGTATCCTTTAAAAGTCCGGGTGAGACAAAGGGCCTTTGTTTTTTGGCTGTTTTCGTAGAAGGATATGGCTCAGTTGCTTGGCTCTCCCGAAAGCTCAGGGCCAATTAATTGCATCTAGGGAGAAAACAGTTCTGGCCTACACAGATTCGAGACTTCCGACTCGAATCCGATGAGGTGATCATTAAGACTGGGCCGTAGAGGTCTTATCGAGTCGAATTTAACCTATAGGGGTACCCGGCGCGTTCGCTAGAATTTTTCTTCGTGCTATTGACACGGAAATTTATCGGAGGACGCAGCTTGAGTGCTATTCCAGGCCCTCAAGAGAGATCTTTTGGGTCTTACCTTCATATCCGAAAGAATACGGTATCCGGATGTGCCTAGTCGGCCGAACAATCTAGGCCTGTGATGTGTGTACATCGTATGATAGAGTGACAGTAGCTGCACACTCGCGCGTTTTGTCTAGAGATTTTTCGAGTAAGAAAAATCCCTCTTGTTTTTTATGCACAAGGGTTTTTGTCTTTGTAGTCTTCTGTCCATACGAAAGAATTTTCGTGTCCGGAAAAATGTTTGTGCCCCTACGTAAGAAAATTTCGTGTCTGGGGATTTTACACAAAAGAGTTTTCGCGTTTCGATTTGCCCATACGAAGTTTCTTCGTGTTTGGGATCTTACCCGAAAGAATTTTTGGGCCTGATGATGTTCACAATGACGTCATAGCGCACTTTGTTTGCTCTGACTTCTCCCGATGGGACGTGACAAAGTGAAAACAAGATTCGCTGGCCCACGTTGTCAGCTATTGACCGGAAACGAGACGTCGTTTCCGTTTTTTCCGCGAGCCGCGTGCAGTAAATGCGCACGATCTGCTGTTAAGATCGTGGCACGAAACAACTTTCACCGCCTCACGTGTGGCAGCCGCGATGGGTGCTACGTTGCTCGACGAACGGCCAGGATCGAGTGGCCCCGTGTATATATACGGTCCTTAGGTGGAAAGTAAAAAAAACTTCCCGGTCATTCACTTCCTCGCCTTCTTCTTCCTCACGCTCATCTCCTTCTCTGCAAGCTCGCACCAGTTTCCATGACGGGAGGAAAGAAACGCAGCGCAGCTGCTTCATCCTCGAAGGCGCCGGAAGATGCTCCCGCGCCACCCGCTCCGCGCTCAGGCGACTGGCGCTCTGCCAACACGACGAACAAAAGCATCAAAGAGATGCAGAGGGAGGGCCTGCTGCCCCCCGAAGCCAAGAAGCGAGCTCGCCTCGGCAAAAAAGAAGAGGTACCAAACCCTCACGCGAACGAGCGCGTGATCTTTGCGGATCACGTCTCGCGCGGGGTCTCACTCCCCCTCCATCCTTTCTTCGTCGCCTTGTTGTATGTCTATGGCATAGAACTCCACGATCTGCCTCCAAACGCGGTGCAACACATCTCGTGCTTCATCGTTCTTTGCGAGTGCTTCCTGGGCATCCGCCCGCACTGGGGCCTTTGGAAAGCCCTGTTCAAGGTGCGGGCCTTCCGCGAGAAATCGCGGGTAGAGACCGAGCTTGGAGAGACGCTGCGCACCGGCGGTTTCGGAATCTAGGCGAAGTCGGATAGCTCGTACTTCGAGATGCACCTCATCGACTCAACGCAAGGGTGGAGGAAGAAGTGGTTCTACGTCGTCGATGACAGCGCGGGTGGAGCTCATGAATTCCACCCGTTCGCTGTCTTGAAGTGGCAGAAGTCCTGGGTGCACAGGCTCTCAGCCGAAGAGAGCCGAATCGTCGCCCCGCTACTCGCCAAGGTGGCCGCCCTCCGTGACCAAACCGCAGGGGTTGCGCTGAACGGCTTGCATCTGGCGAGTGTGTTCCTCAAGCGCAGGATTCAACCTCCAGGAGAGGCCCTCCACCATGTGGGAGTACCAGGGCGTCGAAGACCCCAGCCGTGTGAGCCGAGAAGAACTCTCGAACGCTGAATTCGAGAAGAAAATCGCGGCCATCATCGAAGATGAAAGTGGGCGAGACCTTCCCTGATTGCCCTATTGCAGCATTCGAAGCTTCGAGGCCTCCTCCATCCGAAGTAAGTTCAATTCTTTTCCTGTCTTAACTTTTTTTCTTTGTTCGAGAGTTTGTCGACTGAGTTTCTTCTTCTTTTCTTCTTCTTATTTTCCTTCTGTAGAGTCTAGAGGTAGCAACCTGCTACCCGCCAGTTTCTGGTGAAGAAGCCTCGGACTTGTTGGCAAGCAACCTGGAGGTTCCTGTTGACACTAGTGTTTCCGATGCCGACTCGAGTTCTGAGCACGGCTCTTCGGATGAGGTGGAGGAATTGGGTAGCGATCTCTACCACCACAAGCGCCGCAGGGCGGGAGACGATGAAGCCACTTCGAAGGATAATTCCTTGGGTGGAGGATCTGAGAAAGAACATCTCATCGTGACCCCTCTGAGTGTGCGTGCTCCTCTCGCTCCCAAGTCGAAGATCCACACCGCCTGGAATGCGGATATGCTGGATGACGACGACGACGATGAGTAAGTTTCGTCTTTCCTTCTACGCTTTAGTCGAAAGTTTTCTTCTAGCTCTTCCCTATGCTGTTGTTTCTTTCACGACAGGCTTCAGTCCATTAGCCCCGGCCGGTTCGCTTCTTCTATTAATCCCGCGAAGAGGAAAGATGCTGCTGCGGGTGAAACCCCAATTGCTAAGGCCGTCCAGAACTCGCCGAGCCGAGCCCTAACAGCTGTGGCTACGGATGATAAGCTGCCTAGCTTTGCGAGTGGAGCCTCGGCTTCGAAAGAAGTTTCGGGTAGCTCGGTTGATCCTATGTGCATTGCCCAGGGCCAGGTAAACTTTACCATTTTCCTTGTATTATGTACTTCGTTCATTTACGGTTTTTATCGGGTGCACGGCAGTGCTCCCGATGGTAGTAGACGACGAATGATCCGATTCGGATCGGATTGGTCAGAGTCGAAGTCGCGGGGTTCCAACGTGAGTTGATCGTCGATGAGGCCGAAGATGCCGGAGATCCAACGCCCGTCGTTCCCACAGATGGTGCCAATTGTCGAATCTGCATCTAAACAAGTCCCTCGGGTGAACCCATAGGGTTTCGATTAGGAGAACCTGTGGGCGCTTGTGACAATCGTCGGCTAAACAGGGGGCTTTACCCAGGTTCGGGGCCCCCGTAGAGGTAAAACCCTTACTCCTGCTTCTGTCGATCTGTATTCACGAGTAGATCGGTTACAATGGGGGGTTTCTCAAGTCGAGAGTATGATCTCGATCTCAAGGCTTGGTGGTGCGGTATTTCTTGTCCCCCTCCTGGTGGTTCTCCTGGCCTTATATAGGTGGCCAGGTCTCAAACCATACCCGGGGAGGACTCGAACTCTAACCTAAAGTCGGTTACAAGTTTCCTAACTTGACCCATAAGGCTTTGCGGGTGGGCTCCAACTGGGCCTTCTAGAATAGTATAAGGCATCTCCTCTTGGGCTCAAGTCCTGGGCCTTGGACCAGGTATCCTTACTCGACAGGTCCAGGGTCCATCCCTTCGTCAGTAGGTTCCACGTTGCTACTGAACTCGTAGTGCGCTCTGCCATCTCAGCTGCATCAACCTTCTGAAGTTACTCCTTCCTCCTACTGGTCGATTAAACCTTGGTTTCTTTCTGATGGAAAATTGCTGCTGTGCTCATCATACCTTCCTCTTGGAGTTTCCCAATGAGTGCAAGACCTGCACCATCAGCCCCCAATTCGGTTGTGGATGTGTGTCTCAAACACATTGTAAGGGACTCGATTTCCGCCTCAAAGAGAATCAATAGTGGAAGGTGAACTAGGCCTTTGTGGCGAGATTAATCGGATAATAGCGTGAGGCCTTTGTGGCGTTGAGTAGGCCTTCGCGGCGAAACTTACACCCCTCCAACTAGACGTAATTGTTGGGGGGGGGGATGGATAAGGGGGTACCTAGAATCCTCCTATATGAACTGGATTCTCACATAACCGGTTTATATACGCCAGTCCGGTTTATGACCAGAAGGTTTGAAGACCTAGAGGAATCCTTGAAGGCCCGAAAGTTCAAAGGATGACCCGGCCTAGTCCTGTGTGACCCGGAGAGGACCGAAGTGACCCGGCCGAGGAAGGTAACCAGACTAGAAGGCCCAGGACCTGACGAGGCGGCCCAAGGTCGGCGGGGTGTCCTGGACCCGGCCTGGCTGATCCGGACCACACTGTAAACCACCAAAGTAACCCGAAGACCAGATCATACTAGGACTCCGACAACGGGTATAACCTGGATTCTCCTATAACCTTAGGGACTCGTCTGTTATATAAAGCGAGGCCCTCAGACATAGAAAGACAAGTTCTAGTTGATAGCAATAGCTCTCGAGACATCAGAAGACAGAATCGCTCCTTGTAATCGAGGCCTTGATTTCCCAATAGTAAGAAAGAAGGAGTAGGTTTTCTCCTCAATAGAGGTGTCGAACCTGGGTAAACTCGCGTCTCGCGTTTCCACCTTAACCCTTTCAAGAGTTTTCTCAGTAACAATGGACTCACAATTTAGTTCTCACATGAGGACAGTTGCCGTGATAACCCCACGACAGTTGGCGCCCACAGTGTGGTTGGCTCGCGGAAGCGTCGTTTTTTGGAAGGAGCCCTACCAGGGATCGAGAAGCTCACGTTGGCCGTATTAGGAAGAGTCGGCGTGGAAATTATTTTAACCAGGATACATGGGGACCAGAGTTCGCTTTCGTTGAATTCGGTTTTCGAGTTCTCTTCGGCGGAATCTACGTTTTCGACGGGTTCGTAGGAGTCACCGGACCAGAGCCAAATCAGGAGTCGGACTCAGTTTTTGGAGAAGCCACAATTGCACATTCAGATGGAGAATCTTCAAGTCGGCAACAATGATGACCAAGATGAGACAGGTTCTATCCACCAGCTTTTTGAAGATCGACTAGGAGGAAAACTGGAATAGGAACTAAAGAATTATGAAGAAACAGTCCAGCGTAAAACTGCCTATATGGCAGAGCTGGCACGGCCTATAGAGCCTAGGTATGATTATAGTGGAAATTGAATTACACATATTGTTTCAGGCTCAAATCCGGTTCAATGGGCTCCAAGGGCAGCAGAAACCGGACCAGCTGGTTCAGCGGTTGATCCGGCAGCACCAACTCCTTATGTACCAAGGCTTGAGCTGATAACAACAATGGACTCGCTGAACGAGCTCTTAGCAACGCCAATTACTCTAGGGAACCTGGCTTAGTATAACACGGATATTGCAAGAGTTAGGGATGAATTAACTCTTGCTCGCGAGGAGATTCAACCTGAGGTAACTTGCACAAATAAAGCACACTCGGATGTCATGGAGGAAGCAATATGTTTGGACGCGGAGGGACTTCATTTAAGCTTTCGAAAAGGGAGGTAGCTTCAATTCAGCACTAGCATCACCAGATTTCTAGTCCCCGATAAGCACTCTGTGTCCCTCAAAGCCAGTTCCGTAGGTTCAACCTATGTTGCAGCCAGTTCCACCTCAAGTGCAACCGTCACAACCAGTTCATAACCTGGTATAGCCACCAGTCCAACCGGTGCGTTTCCATGCAGCAGTTCATCAACATGTTAACCCGCTGCAAAATCCGGTATATCAACAACAACCCTAGCATTTCCATACACCTAAGAGGCACTTTAACAACCCGTTTGATAATATTTGGGTGGCGACTAACAGGTTTGGCTCAAATCCTGGTTGATGCAAACAATTCATTGGGGGTAGAAGCAATAAGAGCAATCGAGATGTTGCAAACTGCGGTAACTCGGCGGATGAATTATAGTAACCAGGACAAGATTCACTCCACACCATAAGAAAACAGGAACTCGCTACCAAGGAGCCAGCATGCAAATTCACCCATTCCAGCCGGGTCTAGCAATGCAAACCGGCAATGGCAGCCGGCTCCGCTGAAAGGAGATTTGTTCCTAATCTTGTTTTTGGTGTTTGATCACAACATTTGGAAGATCTAATGGTTTCCCTAAGTATGTTCAGAGCCTATCATGGATAAATGCGATCATACACTTCCCTGGACATCCATACAATTGACACCAAAAGGGGAGAAAATAAAAGAGAAAAGAACAAAAGAAACAAGAAGAGGAGAGGAGAAAACAAGGGAGCCGACCTTCCTGGCCGGCCTGGCCGGGCCCCTAGGCCGGGCTGTTCAGGCGGTGCCCCGGCCCCAGCTCTACCCAAGTCGGCCCCAGACCGGGTCGTTCGGGTGGTGCCCCGGCCCCAGCTCGCTCCGCGCCGGCCCCAGGCTGGGTGCTCCAAGCGCTGCCTCGGCCTCGCCTCGTCTCCATGCCGGCCCTAGGCCAGGGCCAACTCTAGGCCGGGGTAGAAGGGGGTCGCCGGCCCCACAGTGGCTTGAGGCTGGAGTGGGACATGGTGTTGTCCCGGACGCCCCAAGCCCGCCTGGCCGGTCCTCTAGGACGGGGTGGTATGCAGTGGGGGGTTTCCCCCAACGACCGTTTTCTCCCTCTCCGGTATAAAAGGAGATCATCCTCTACCTTTAGAAAATGTCAATCACACTCACTCTCTCCACCATTGATTGACCACACTCAAGCTCAAGCATCTCCCCAAATCCCCAACCAAAGCTCGTGATACTTTGGGATTTGGAGGAGACATCCCCGATCTACAACTCCACCAAGCCGATTAGAAATCACCCCACTCATCCCTTAGGGATCTTGTTGTTCTTAGTTCATCGGAGCCAAGAACCTTGTTGCTCTTAGCTCATCGGAGCTCGGAGCCTTGTTGATATCCCCGGAGCTCTTGTGCTCGTGGATCTTGTTTCTCGGAGTCTTGGTGGCTCTCGGGATTTGGTGAGGACCCTCCAAAGTTGTGGAGTGTGCCTCATCCTTGTAAAGGTTCTAGTTGTCAACCTCAACGGCAACATAGTGATTCGAGCCTCTCCACATCGGTGGAAGGACTCGAAGGAGATACGGTGTGCCATTTGAGGGCTACTCGGTGTTCCACTTTGGTGGCACCGCACCGCTCCAACGGAGATTAGCTTCCATTGGGAAGTGAACTTCGGGATAAATCTCCGCGTCATTGTGTTCGGTTATTCCTCAACTTACCTTTACTTGTTGCTACTAGCTTAGTCATATATTCACCTTGTGCTAGTTGTACTTGCTCAACATATAGGATTGTTCACCTAGTTGCATAATCTAGACAATCTATATTTGAGCACTATCTTGTTAACTCGAAAAAGAAGCTAAAATTTGTAGTTAACCTATTCACCCCCCCTCTAGTTAACCTCTCGATCTTTCAATTGGTATCAGAGCCTCGTCTCTTTATAAAGGGCTTTACCGCCTAAAGAGGAGGAAAGGATGGCTAATGATCCCGTCACCATGGAGGGGATTCAAAAGTTAATCCAAGCTATGATTGATAGCTCCGAGAAAAAGATGGAGGGACTAATAAAAGACTTGACATCTACATTTAATCAATCTAGAGAGAATGTTGTCTTAGATGAACATGGAAACCCCATTCCATCTAAGGAAGGAACCGCAACATCGGCACATGCAAATGGTAGTGCTGGAAACTCCTTTGGTTTTGCTTATAACAATGCTCCTAATGTTCAACATCCACATGTTAATCATCTTGGTCCACCTCCTATGGTGGATAGGCATCGTTTTACTAACTGGAAAGCTCCATGAAGTCTTACATGTGCAGCTCTTCAATGCAAATATGGAGAATTGTTGAAAAAGGGTATGAGCCAAAGGATCCCTCGAACTTAAGCTCAAGTGACATCATAGATGAGCAACTCAACGCTCATGCTTTGCACATGTTGGAGAAGGCAATGGAAAAGGAAGGAGTTGAGCACATCCGGTTCCTTCACAAGTGCGAAGAAAGCTTATGATTGCCTTGTTGATATGTTTGACGAAAATGTCAACCTTCAACGATCCAAGAAGTCGATCATCCAAAGACAAGTTGAACACTTTCACTTGAGTGATGGAGAGAACATTGAAGACATGTTTAGAAGACTCAAGGCTCTCGTAAATGACATGAGAGATTGTGGATTCAAGGATTGTACGGAGAATTGGGTCAAGGAGAAATTTCTACTCACCTTGATTCCATACAATGAAAACATGGTGATGAATGTGCAATCAAGGGCCGATTACTTGGATCTATCCCCCAATGATGTTTTGGGTCTCTTCCTCACTCTAAAAGTCATGAAGCAAACCTCCGATGATGTCATGGCCCGTGTAAACGGAATGAAGAGACCCTCTCTTGCCTTGAAGGCCAAGGCCATTCCCCATGAAGAAAATGACTCAAGTGATGATGGTGGATCTACTCATGAGGTCTCCGAGAAAGAGATGAAGACATCACATGAAGAATGCTTGGCTCTTGCTCAACACAAGTGGTGGAAGAAGGGAGACTTTAGATCCAATGCCACCAAGAATAAAGGGAAGGAAGTCTCAAGCATGAAGAAGGCAAGAACTTGCTTCAATTGTGGAGATTCCGAGCACTTTGTTGCCGAGTGCCCCTTCAAGAGTAGAATTGAAAATGGTGGAAGACTTATCAAGAAATCCACTTTCATTCCCAAGTCCAAGAACTTCATCAAGAGAGGCCCTCCTAGCGCATTGATTGCAAAAGAATTTGAGTACACATCCGGTGGTGAAGAGAGTGATGGTGAAGGTGAACAAGTAGGTATGGCGGCCATGGCTAGGGGCGTCGTACCTCCTAACTTAAGCTCTCTCTTCTCCAACCCAAATGACAACAAGGGTCCTTCGAGTCACAAGTGCTTCATGGCCAAGGGTATATCCCCAAAGGTGACTCCTACACTCAAACTTGCAAACTCTTCTACTCCTTCACTATTAAATTGTGTCGAGGAAGACCCCTTGATAAACTTTGTGGAGAAACTAGAAGGAGAAACTAAATCTATCTTTGTCTCTCTCATGGATCAATTAAGTGAGGCACATGGCCTCATTGATGAACATGAGGAGAGAATAACTTTACTTGAAAAGTTTGCTCGTGATGATGCTAGTAAAATTGAGGAGCTTGAGAAAGCTCTAGATGAATCACATTGCTTTAGAGAAAGCATAGAGAAACCTTTGCAATTGACATAGCTAAAGTAAAACTTGATTGTGAACATGCTTTTGCTAAGGTAACGGAATTCATGGCCTTAAATGATGCAACTAACCAAGGTTACAATGAACTCATTAAGGATTTTGATAAGCTTAAAATTGATTATCGAACAATTTCAAATGAGCTCAAGACCTTAAAAGGGTTAGAAATTGTTGATGAAAACTCTTGTATTACTAACCCTTTGTGTGTCAAGGCAACTCTCATTGAGGAGAACAATAGGTTGAAGGCACAACTCAACAAAGGTCTTGCCACATGCATTCAAGGGCAAAAGAACCTTAATGATCTTTTGAGTAATCATAAGAGAGTTATTGGCAAGGAAGGCCTTGGTTTTGGTTCCACTTCCAAGGTGGCTTACAAGAAGAAGTCAACTCCCTCCACTAACTCTATTGTTTTTGTGAAGGAGGGGGAGTTGGCTAATGATGAAGATGAGTTTGATATGATTGCTAAGAGTATCGTTCCTAGGAACACTACTACTCACAACAACTTTGCGGGAAAGTATAACCCATCTTATGTGCTTCTTAAATCTATTGATGGTCATGTTTATGCAAAATATGTTGGCACCTCATATGGTGATGATTACAAGCATGCTATTTGGGTTCCTAAGACCCTTGTGACTAACAAAAAGGACCCATCCAAAAATGGGTACCTAAGACAAGAAGTTGATTCATTGTAGGGTTGTATTTCCGGTGGAACATCATGGATGATTGATAGTGGTTGTTCCGCACACATGACCGGAAGCAAGGAAGTGTTAGATGATTTAAAACTCCAACTTCTCAAATTTTCTCATGTAACTATTGGTGATCGCTCACAACTTAAGGTATTGGGACATGGCAAGGTGGTCATTTCTCCGGATTCATCCATTGAGAAAGTCCTCTTGTTGAGTCCCTTGGCTATAATCTTCTTTCCGTCTTACAACTTTGTGAATGCAATTTTACATGTGTATTTGGGCGTCATCACGTGCTTGTCCTTCACACTATTTCTCTTAAAGTAGCCTTTGTTGGATTTGTGGAAAACGGTATGTATATAGTGGATTTCTCGAAAGAAACTACACATATCGCCACTTGTCTAATGGCTAAATCCGACGTGGGGTGGCTTTGGCATCGCCGCTTGGGCCACGTCGGTATGAGAAATCTACAAACTCTTGTGAAGGGTGAGCATGTGGTAGGACTAACAAGTGTGAATTTTTCCAAAGATCGTCCTTGTAGCTCTTGTATTGCCGGAAAGATGCATGAGAAGAATCATCCCAAGACATCAATCATCTCCACAACAAGGCCCTTTGAGCGTATTCACTTGGACCTATTTGGGCCTCCCACATATGATAGTCTTGGGGGCAAAAAGTATTGTTGGTAATTGTTGATGACTATATAAGATACACTTGGGTTTTCTATATCAAGAAGAAGAGTGAGACTCAAGAAAGGTTCATATCTTGGGCCACGGAAGTGCAACGCCAATATGACACCAAGATCTTGTCTATTAGGAGTGACAATGGGTCCGAGTTCAAGAACTACACCATGGATGAATTCTTGAGTGAAGAGGGGATAAGACATCAATATTCCGCTGCGTACACCCCTCAACAAAATGGTGTAGCGGAGAGGAAGAATCGCACACTTATTGATATGGAAAGAACTATGATGGCCGAGTTCAAATCCCCATATAACTTTTGGGCCGAAGCCATCAACACCGCTTGTCATCTATCTAACCGACTCTTCCTACGTACGATGATTGGTATGACTCCATATGAACTCCTAACCGGTAACAAACCCAACCTCAAATATCTTCGAGTTTTTGGGTGCAAATGTCAAGTTTACATAAAAGGAACTAGATTGTCTAAGTTTGATCCTAGAACTTTTGAAGGTATATTTGTTGGTTACGCCACGAACTCTCACACTTATAGAGTCTACAACATATCCACCGGGTGTGTTGAATAATCTATGAATGTGGAATTTCATGAGGATGATGGCTCCCAAGTGGAGCAAATTGATTGTGATGATGTAGGTGATGAACCATCGTCCATAGCCATAGGAAGAATGGGTATGGGTCCACTTATACCCATTGAGGGACACCTTGCAGTAAATGTGGATGGGACTAGCTCTACGCAAGTGGAGCCCTCTACATCAACCACCAATCAAATGGTAGACCAAGAACAAGAACAAGACCTTCAAGTGGATACCACTCATCAAGAAAGTGATCAAGATCCACCCAATGATAATGGTGGAAATGACTTTGGTGATTCTTCACCAAGAACTCCACTCTGGATGGATCATGGTCTTGATGAAGGAAATGATGAGGATATCCCTCCAGATGAGAATCCGGATGATGCACTAGTTCGTATCATGACTCGCCAAGCCTCAATATTGCAACAAAAGTCACATTATCAAAAGAATAGTATTGGTGGCTTGGGAAGAAGTGTCTCCACTCGTGGACAAGTGCTAATAGTTTTGTGGTATTCATTCATATGTATCTCATGTTGAACCTATCAAAGTGTATGATGCTCTTGAAGATGAAGATTGGGTTCAAGCCATGCATGAAGAGCTCCATAATTTTGAGAGAAACAAAGTATGGTCACTAGTGGAAAGACCCAAGGATCACAATGTCATTGGAACAAAATGGGTATTCAAGAACAAGCAAGATTCTCATGGGCAAGTGATTCGCAACAAGGCTCGATTGGTTGCTCAAGGCTACTCTCAAGTCGAAGAACTTGACTACGGTGAAACTTTCGCTCCCGTAGCTAGACTTGAATCCATTCGTATATTACTTGCATTTACCACTAGCCATAACTTCATCTTGCATCAAATGGACGTTAAAAGTGCCTTTCTAAATGGTCCTCTAAATGAATTGGTATATGTTAAACAACCTCCGGGGTTCGAGGATCCCAAGTATCCTAACCATGTCTACTTCCTCCATAAGGCTTTGTATGGCCTCAAACAAGCCCCACGTGCTTGGTATGATCATTTAAAGGAGTTCTTAGTGGATCGTGGTTTCGTACTTGGGGTAATTGATCCCACACTCTTTACCAAAAGTGTAGATGGACATTTCTTTGTATGTCAAGTATATGTTGATGATATTATATTTGGATCTTCTAATGTGAGTTTTGTAGACCAATTTGCCAAACTAATGACAAGTGAGTTTGAGATGTCTATGATGGGAGAATTGAAGTTCTTTCTTGGTTTTGAGATCAAGCAATATTATGAAGGGACTTTTATTTGTCAAGAAAAATATATTCAAGACATGCTCAAGAAATTTGATATGAACAATGCCAAGCCACTACCTTATCCAATGCCAACAACCGTGAATCTTACTATGGATCACGAAGGTATACCGGTTGATCCAAAACTTTATCGTTCTATCATTGGATCTTTGCTTTATCTTTGTGCATCTAGACCGGATATTATGTTTAGTGTGGGTTTGTGTGCAAGATTTCAATCTAACCCCAAGGAAAGCCATATGATTGCGGTCAAAAGGATTCTTAGATATTTGGTTGACACTCCTACACATGGCCTTTGGTATCCATCAAACACAACTTTTGATCTTGTAGGATATTTGGATGCGCACTGGGGCGGTGACAAAGTGGATAGAAAATCAAACTCGGGTGCTTGCGAATTTCTTGGTAGGTCGCTCATGTGTTGGTCTTCCAAGAAACAAAATTGCATTGCCTCCACGGAAGCAGAGTATATTTCTGTTGCTAGTTGTTTCTCTCAACTCTTATGGATGAGGCAATGTCTTAAGGATTTTGGAATTGAGATTAAGACAATGCCTCTTTTATGTGACAATGAGAGTGCTATAAAGATAGGTCACAATCCGGTACTTCATGACAAGACCAAGCATATTGAGATTCGGTATCATTTTATTCGGAATCATGTGGCCAATGGAGATATCTCACTTTCCTATGTCAACACCAAAGATCAACTTGCCGACATCCTTACAAAACCTCTAGATGTGAAGAGATTCAAGCAATTAAGGAGTGAGCTCAATGTCGTATGTGCAAGCAATTTCAGTTGATTGAAAGTCTTGCATACACACCCCTACTAGACTCTTATTTGGATCTTAGATGTACGCATAGACATAGGGGGAGTGTAGCTCAATCAATGAGTCAACACTACTTCTATAATGCATAAATAAACAAATCATGCATAATTGTCATTTCAAATGATATAATGTGCTTCAATGATGAGTCTTGACAATGCACCCAAGATATATCTTCGCGGTGTCATATCGAACATACTCATACATGGTGGCTAAGGCCACCGCCCAAAATTCACGATTCGAGTCTTGTTTGTTTTTCATATTGATAAGAAATTTTGTGTTCCACTCATATGCATTTTCGTTTTTCATATTTCACATTGCATCCAATGTTGTTTAATTCACCTTTTTTTTTCTCCATTGGATGCATATGGAAATCATCATACTCATTTCATCATACTCATTTTATTTGTGCACATGGTTGAGTAAAACTTGCTCACATAAAAAGAAAATTTACCATTGTATCACTCGTTTTATTAAACTTGTATTTAAAAAGGGGGGAAACAATTATCGGGTTTAAACACAAACAAAAGGGGTTGAAAAACAAAAATAAAAAAAAAATCGAAACCGGCCCGGACGGCCGGCCTGGCCGGCTGCCCCTGCCTCACGCCCGGCCCCGCTCCCTCCCGAGCCGGGCCCCAGGCCGGGGCCTAGGCCGGCTCGTTCGGCCACCTGCCTGGCCTCGCACGCACCCACGCGGCCTGGCCGGCACCCCAGGGCCGGGCTGCCGCTGCACACGCACATCACAAGGGGGAGGGCCACGAACCCATCCCTAACCTCCCCCTTCTTCTCCCACAAACCACCCCCATTAGAGCCCCTCCTTGGAGCTCTCCCTCTCCCTCCCCCCCACACCCTAGCCCATCCCTACCACCCAAACTCACAGATCTGCAAGCCCTCGGCCTCCTCCACACTCTCCTCCCCGTGGATTTCTCTTTGGTGCACTATTGGGAGAGATCCTCTCACTTGATTTTGTGTGATTTTTTTTTGCAAGATGGCCTCCAACTTGGGTAATCTCTAGGGCCCCTCCTCTATACCGTGTTTTATGTGCTTCATATCTATCGGTATACTAGTTTGGTTCATTGTTTTAGGGTTCGAATTTCCCCTAGTGTTCATGATAGATCCCACATAGTTCATATTTCACGCTAGCCATACCCTAGATTAATCACTTTCATATAGTTGTGCTCCTCATGATGTAGTCTCTAAATACAACAATATTTTCTTTCATGCTATGCTATGATATCGTACTCACTTCCATGCTATGATATAGTTCACACCTGCCACTCTACTATTATCATGCTAAAAAAATACAACAATTTTCTTTCTCTCACACTATGCTATGATCTAGTCCTACCTTCCCATGCTATGATGTATTTATGTTGTAATCACTAGTTGATATTTGTTTCCCACTCGTGTCGCGATAACTCATAACCATGAAACATTTTTTTTAAATCCAACAACGACCATGTGCACTTACTATAATTGTCCATATCCATGAATCATTCCTCTCAGGTGATTCCGATACACCCCGTGCTCTTCGTCCTCGCAAGAATAGTGATGCCTCTGTCGCTGGCTCTACTCCTTCTCGGAGATAGGGTGCTCCCCTTCCTGTCAATCCAGCTGAGCCCGTGGTCACTAATTGGGGTGGTCTGAGTACCACTGATTTTGAGAATGCTCGGCTGAAGTTCAATCCATATGAGTTTGCACAGAGTACTTGTGCCGACCCCCGGTTTTTTTGCAAGATGTATCAGGTTATGTATCAGTTCATCCTTGGCAAACTCCAGAACAGCTATGTGGATCAGCATTTTTTTGATGTGGAGACAGCCCGCACGCATTGGCCAGGGGTTATGGAGCTTATGGATTTTCATGGTCTCACTCCTCTCATGGGGACTAATAACTCTCACCCATTTGCCCCCGAGTTGATTAAGGAGTTCTATGCCACTATTTTCTTCTCCACTGCGGGCCCCCATACCTTGACTTGGATGAGTGGTGGTGTTCAGTGTACTGCTTCCATGAACGAGTTTGGCTCTCTTCTTGGCATTCCATTGATCAAATTTGATGCTATGAACTACATTCGCATCCATGGTGATCCTAAGTATGTTATGAAGGCTAAGTATGGTCTGCGTCATTGCTACCCGGAAGGCTCCAGATCTCAGCACATTCCCAAGGTCAAGTACTTCACTGAGTTTTGGTACATTGTGCACACCATTCTCGGAACACTATCAATGTCAAGTTTGGTGAGAAGGGTGAGGTCCGCAAATGGTTGATCAATCTTCTCTTTCATATTGGCACTGCTATGAGGAACAACAAGCCCTTGGATATTATGGATTTCATGTGGCATCAGATGAGGACCGTGGTTCGTGATAAGAGGGTACCCATCTATGGCTCCTACCTTCAGATACTCATTGAGTCGAAGATCCCAGCTGGTCTCGTCAACAACTACTCCAAGGTGACTCCCAAGCAGTCTGTTCTTCTCTCGGCTGCTGAGGCTGAGTTAGCTGCTGCTCAACGCCCCAAGCGTACCCGCACACTGTCCACGGCGCCTAGTACATCTCATGGTATCCCCAGCTCTTCTTCTCCAGAGCCTACTTTCCCGCTTCTGGCACTTTCAGCATCAAGCGGGCACTTCAGAAGATGAACTGCTTCTTCATTTACAAGCAGCAGCAGGACTATCAATCCTATGACAAGGGAAAGGCCTCTCGTCGCAACCAGCGGGCTATCATGACAGCTCTTCAGCTTCCACTCATCTCTTCTAGCTCGGATGAGATCCCGGAGGACAAATGGAAGTCCCATCACACCTTCTGGCTTGGCGATGACGCTAGTTCTCTCGGTCCTTTTGCAGCCTCCTTTACAGCTCCCGCTAGTTCCAGTCAGGCACCTACCGAGGACTTTCCCGCGCCGGATGATGAGATGGATGATGACGAGTGATTGGACGTGCATCATTTTCTCCCTTTTTGGTGTCTTGATGCCAAGGGGGAGAAATATTCACGCATTGCATTGCATATCATGCATCCATTTGCGTCTTATCATCGCTATTACTTTCCTCGATCTTAGTTGATCTTACTATTTGTGTGCTTCGTTGAATTTGTTACTATTGTAAGACTATGTCTCTATTATCTATCGTACTATCTACTATCTACTATGTGATGTGATATTTGATGTGATGAAAATCATAGTAAGGTTATCATACTATCTATCTACCCACTAATTGATGTGATGAAGCCATAATGAGGATATTCTTTATCTATCTACCACTATGAGAAAAAAGCTATGGTGAGATTTATTTTGTGCGCAATACAATCACTTATATAAGATGACATTATGGCTACACATGTATGCTCACTACTTAAATCAAAATTGTTTCAACAAACTCTTTGCCTATACATATCCATCTATAGTGCTAGATCATGTTCGAATCATCTTCACACTTCACATATGAATATCATGTTAGCATCACTTATCCTATTGTCCTATACAACATAGAGGGAGAGGAGAATCATAATCTTTGCACTCCATGTGTTCATCAAATATATATATCTTATGATTGGGCACACAAATAGGGGGAGTACCCCTATAAGTTTTATCTCCTTGCAAATGGCCATGACAAATTATCCGTAATGCAAATCCGTATGTTGTCATCAAACATCAAAAAGGGGGAGATTGAAAGGACATTTGTTCCTAATCTTGTTTTCGGTGCTTGATCACAACATTTGGAAGATCTAATGGTTTCCCTAAGTATGTTCAGAGCCTGTAATGGATAAATGCGATCATACACTTCCCTGGACATCCATACAGTTGACAGCAAAAATGGAGAAAAGAAAAGAGAAAAGGAAGAAAAGAAACGAGAAGAGGAGAGGAGAAAACAGGGGAGCCGTCCTGGCCGGGCCCCTAGGCCGGGCTGTTCGGGAGGTGCCCTGGCCCCAACTCTCCCCAAGACATCCCCAGGTCGGGCCCCGGGCTCGGTAGTTCGGGCGATGCCCCGGCCCCAGATCGCTCCGCGCAGGCCCCAGGCCGGGCTCCAGGCCGTGTGCTCCAGGCGCTGCCCCGAGCTCGCCTCGTATCCACACCGGCCCCAGTCCGGCTGCCAGCCGGCCCCAAGTGGCTCGAGGCCGGGGTGGGACATGGTGTTGTCCCGGACGCCCCAAGCCGGCCTAGCCGGTCCTCTAGGCTGGGGTGGGCTGCAGTGGCCCCCCCCCAACGACCGTTTTCTCCCTCTCCGGTATAAAAGGAGATCATCCTCTACCTTTAGAAAATGTCAATCACACTCACTCTCTCCACCATTGATTGACCACAACTCAATCTCAAGCATCTCCCCAAATCCCCAACCAAAGCTCGTGATACTTTGGGATTTGGAGGAGACATCCCCGATCTACAACTCCACCAGGCCGATTAGAAATCACCCCACTCATCCCTTAGGGATCTTGTTGTTCTTAGTTCATCGGAGCCAAGAACCTTGTTGCTCCTAACTCATGGGAGCTTGGATCCTTGTTGATATCCCTCGAGCTCTTGTGATCGTGGATCTTGTTTCTAAGAGTCTTGGTGGCTCTCGGGATTTGGTGAGGACCCTCCAAGATTGTGGAGTGTGCCTCATCGTTGTAAAGGTTCTAGTTCTCAACCTCAACGCCAACATAGTGATTCGAGCCTCTCCACATCGGTGGAAGGACTCGAAGGAGATACTTGTGCCATTTGAGGGCTACTCGGTGTTCCACTTTGGTGGCACCGCACCGCTCCAACGGAGATTAGCTTCCATTGGGAAGTGAACTTCGGGATAAATCTCCACGTCATTGTGTTCGGTTATTCCTCAACTTACCTTTACTTGTTACTACTAGCTTAGTCATATATTCACCTTGTGCTAGTTGTACTTGCTCAACATATAGGATTGTTCACCTAATTGCATAATCTAGACAATCTATATTTGAGCACTATCTTGTTAACTCGAAAAAGAAGCTAAATTTTTTAGTTAACCTATTCACCCCCCCTCCCCTCTCGGTAACCTCTCGATCTTTCATCCGCCCAAACAGGCGATTTCGCACGCCCCTGGAGTAATAAATACAAGACACATGCATATAGGAACTGAGAATATAATTCCAGAACCTGTTCAGGCTCCGGTCCAAAACCCAGTTTCCAACCTTGCACTGGCTGGAACTTGAAGATTGGAATTCAGTGTCTGGGACCCGCGATCAGAAATGAGAGGATACTTTAAAGGACCGCACAAAGTTGAGAATTACACTACGATATGGAACAGGCAGATTGGATAGAAGTGTACGATATGACATGGAGATTTTAGAGGTGAGTGACGTTGTATGTGCATGGTACTTGAGTATGATGCTGGGAGGACCTGGAAAATCCTGGTTAGATCACTTGCATGTGAATTCGAACAACAACCGGCAAGAACTGAAAGATCAGTTTATCAAAAAAATCAAGGAACTTGTAAGCGCCCGACTACAATCACAGACCTGGAAAACTGTGTTCAGAAGGAAGGAGAGTCCACCCAACATTGGTCGTGGCGCGTTGCAAAAATCATTCATTCATCTGTTGGTATCACCGCCCAACAAGCGGTTATAGCCCTGGAGAGAAACTGCAAATTTGACCCGCTATAGCATAAACTAAGACGTATCAAGAGGTACATCAGCGATATGAGTGAACTGATGAATGCTATGACCAAGTACGCCAAGTATGACAAAGAAAAGGACGCATACTCAGACGATTAGAAGTGTGGAAAAGGAAACAAAACTTGAGGTAAGGGTAACCAGAACCCAAACCAGAGTAATAGAAATTTCCAGAAGCATAATAACAAAAAGCGCAAGAATGGTGGAGGCGCCCTAGACCTGGTAGCCAACACAAATATAGGTTATAGAAACCAGCGCCAGAATAGCAACTTCAGAGGGAACCAGAATTTCCGGCCCAACAGTTTTGCCCAGGCACAACAGGCTTTGAAGGGACCATGTCCTCGTCGCAGTAAGAACGAGAAGGTCGCTAATCACCCTTGGGAAAACTGTTTTATAATGCAGGGTTTCTGGCCTAGCAGGAACAATAAATATGGACCTGGAAACAATGGAGGTGGTAACTCAGGAAATATGGGAGGTGGCCATCCGGGAACCGTAAATTCAGGATCCGGAAATCATAACCAGGGTCACCAAGGTCAAGGTAACCAAGGAATAAATCAGGGCGGGACTCCTCAAGGAAAAAATTACGATTTTGAAACCAATCCCAAGCAGCTTAGTTCTGGTCAATATCACGTATTCACTACCAGTTCATGCAGAAGGGAAAGAAAGATACAAAAATGCACAGTAAACGTTGTGGCCCATGTTGTTCCTAGATGGCTAAACTGGTGAGAGCAACCTATAACCTGTAGTCGGGCAGATCATCCTCCAAGAGTTGATAACCCGAGAAGCGTTGCTTTAGTCGTGGATCCACAAGTTGGGGGATATAAACTCGACAAATGTTTTATGGATGGTGGGATTAGCATAAACATGCTTTACTATGATACTTTCAAAAGGATGAACCCGTAGGAGAAGCAACTCCAACCATCATCAACTGTTTTTCACGGGATTATTCCTGGTAAGTCTGTGCAGCCTATTGGCAGAATTTATCTTGAAGTTGCGTTTGGAGTTTTTTAAAATTATAGGACTGAGATGTAGCATTCAAAGTTGTCAAGTTCAAAAGTCCATTCATGCTCTATTTGGGCGAACAACTTATGACAAGTTTATGGCGAGACCCTTCTATGTATACCTTAAACTGAAGATGACAAGTCCTCATGGAAATATTACAGTCAATGGAGACAGAGACACATCCTCGGAATGTGAGGAAGGTGACGCAACTTATGCAGAATCAGCTTGTAAAGATGAATAACCGAAATTGTACAAGCTCCAGGTTGATCCTGAGGATATGAAGCTCGGCTGTGATATTCATTGCTAATATGTGTGTTGTCATCAAACACCAAAAAGGGGGAGGTTGAAAGTGCAAATGCACTTAAATCATCTTGTTTTCATGTTTGTTAACAACACATGTATCCTCTCAAGTGTGTCGATGTTTTTTAGGGTATATGAATAATATATCATATGGTGGTGAGGAGTATCAAAAAGGAAAAAGATCACTAGGGGATTTACTGCTGGAATTTTATTCCAGGATGGAGTCTCCGGTCTGCCAGACCGGAGTCTCCGGTATGGAGTTTCTCCTACGTGAAGTGTCTGGTGTGTGTGGTGTCACCCACTGGTCTCACACCAGAGACAATCCAGAAGAACACCGGAGTCTCCGGTCTAGGACTTGTCTGTAAAGAAAGCAAAGTTGCGCGTGTGGTGTCACCCACTGGTCTCACACTGGAGACAATCCGGAGGAACACCGGAGTCTCTGATCTGGGACTTGGCTGTGAAGAAAGCAAAGTTGCGCATGTGGTGTCACCTCCTGGAGTCATACCGGATACTTACCGGAGCTACACCGGAGTCTCTGGACTTTCTCTCTCAAGTGCTGCTCGCTCGACCACAATCAGGCTCTGCGCGAAGGAGTGAAGGCTCAAGCAAAGTTTACACCGAAGTCTCCGATATGGCGAACCGGAGTCTCCGGACATGTGGATTCCCAAGAAGAAAGTTGCGCTGGAGTTGTGCTGGCACCCACTGGAGCCACACCGGAGACAGACCAGATTCTGTCCGGAGTCTCCGGTATGAAGGTTGTGCAAATTTCTCACACCAGAGTCTCCGGTGTGACTTTGGTAGAAATGTCTCCAACGGCTCTAATAGTTACGAGGGGTATAAATACCCCCTCTTCTCCATCTACCTCCAGATAGCTCATCCAGAATAGATCTCACCATTTCTAGAGCTCACCCACCTTGCTAGATCTCCCAATCCCTCCACCCAAAAGTGTTGATCTTTGGAGGATTGAAGGAGAAGGCCCCGATCTACGTCTTCACCAACCGTATTTCATTTCCCCCCCCCCTCATTTGTTTGAGGGGAACTAATCTAGGATTTCCTCTTGTTGATAACCTAGACATCTTGTCTTTCTTGGTGATTCTTGTGATTGTTGGGAACCCCCAATTTGGTTGTGGGTGTGTGCCCCAAAACTTGTTTGTAAAGGACTCGATTCCCACCTCAAAGGGGATCAACAGTGGAAGGTGGACTACGCCTTTGTGGCGGGGTTCATCGGAGAATAGGGTGAGGCCATTGTGGCGTTGAGTAGGCCTTTGTGGCGAAACTCACACCCCTCCAACGAGACGTACTCCCTTAACAAGGAGGAACTCAGGAACACATCGTGTCTCCGCGTGCTTACGACTTTGGTTATCTTGTTCCTTTTCCTTTACCTTACTTGTATTGTATTGCCTGTTGTTCTTGTCATATAGGTAAATTCACCTTAGTTGCATTATCTAAAGAATTTACATTTGTATCAAGCCTAATCTTGAAGAAAAATTAAAATTGGTCGTAGAACCTATTCACGCCCCCCCTCTAGGTGACCATACTATCCGTTCACATTCCAAACGGCAACGGTCATGCGCGTGAAATGCAGTCAATCCATGCCGTGTGGCACGCATCCACAGCGCGACTGTTGGGTGCGGTGATTAGCTGTTGGGGGGCTATAAAAATATCCCCTGCCACGGGCTTCTTCTTCCCTGCACTCCACTTCTTCTTCCCTGCACTCCACTTCCTCTCATCTCCATAGCGCACAAGCTCCATGCCATCACGAAGAAACGGGTAATACTTCGTCCCTGCGTCCAAGCTCCAGCTGTGCACGTGCACCCATGGCTTCCGGAGATTTTCCTTCTGGATGAGATGGAACGGTGGCGGGGAAGGATCGATCCTCTGTGGTGGCTGCAGCAGCTATGGCAACCGCGGCACAACCTTCTCCTCCTTCATCGTCAGTGGCCTATCCACTGGCCGGAGACGCGGTCGATCCTACGCCCGCATCTGCGGTGCTCAAGGGAAATGTGACCACGGAGGACGATGTCGCCGTGCCGGAATCCTAGACCGGCGTAGAAGAAGAGGGTGGTGCTGATGAGAAGAGAGCCAATGGCTATTGGCTCCCCAGCACCGTCACTATGGCGGAACTCCAGCACTACGAGGACGACGGATTTCTTCCCCCAAAGAAATGGCGCAGCGCCGAGGGGACATGGAGGCCAAGCCCCGGGACGATGAAAGCATCATTCTGCTTTCGAACCTTCAACGTGGGTTAGGGTTTCCGCCTTCCCTATTTTTTCTTTCTGTTTTAGAGTATTACGGCGTACAGTCACACAACTTGTCGCCGAATAGAATTTTGTACATAGCCCCTGTTCGAGGGCTATCTAGGGATAGAAAGTAGTTTATACCTTTTTAAGTACTACTTCTATGCGAGGATAGAGACGGACGGTGAAGGCGTACTGAAGGTATATGGGACCATAAACCTCAACCTTCACCGGAAGAGGGAATTATGGTTCTCCAAAGTTCCTAAGTCTGAGTCCTTCAAGTTTTAGCCGTCCACGTTTGTCGGATATATACCGATTAGGGGTATATCTGGTATTGGTCTAAAGAACCGGATTACCCGGGTGGCCTATTGGTAGTGGATCACAGTCCATTGGGCGGCCTAGTAAGCCGACGCGCAGGAAGCCGGATTCTAGAAGAACTCGGACCACGGCCCAAAGTGGTGCGGCTTGGAGAAGAAGACGGATTCTTTACTTTCCAAGTTAGATGCTTTCCGTAGTCTTCTAGGTTTCCTTTCTGTAATCCCTAACCCGGCTATCTATATAAAGCCGGACAAAGAGACGAAAGACATGCAATTAGCTAGAAGCCAACTCGCCAAGAAGTTGATCCTCGCCGAGTTAGCGGAACTCTACTCACATTGTACTTTGTATACTTCAGGCTTCAGCCCTGATTTAGTGAGATTACAGGAGTAGGAACGCCGACTAGTTGCGCCGTACCGAACCTGGGTAAACTTGGTGTTCTCGATTGTCGTATTACCACGTCCCCCCACGTCTCTACCCGTAGGCTCATGGCACCCCCGTCTATGATCCTTACTATGATGTCTCGACAGTTTGCGCCCACCATGGGGCCAGCGACGTCAGGCGTTACGTTTCAATTGGGGATACTCAGCAGAATCGGCAGTACGATAACTGTCGGAAGCTTGGAATTCGATGAAGACATCGTGCGCTTCCTCGACAACAGATCGTACATGCCACCACGGAATCACCTGGTAAGTGCTTGCATTTTATCGATTGGATCTACAAACATCTTTATCGGATTAACTGCAGAGGCAATGAGATTCTGTGGTGGAAGAAAATTTATCCCACCCGCCCTATACCTAGTTGAAGAAAACTACGATACCGAATTCTGCTCGGATCGCTAATACCCCACTGAAATTTCTGCCTCTTCGGAGATGCCCGCAATCAGATCTCACTTTATTGGCATGGTGCAGTCCGAGATCGCTGAAAACACGGACGAAAATAACCCGTGGAAGAGGTAGACAAAAACAATCCCACAGTTCAAGTGGAAGATCCGACACCCGTCAATGAGACGACAAACTCGGAAGCCAAATCTGTGTTAGCTTCCTTAGAGGCAAGATTGGAGTCGAAACCCGGATCGAAGACATAGATTCCGAAGATGAAGATGAAGACGCTTTTGAGAGAAAGGTAAAACCTATGCAGGGGAATTTCCATGAAGTGCTTATGGCAAAACCGGCTGAAAAAACGGATGCCGGAGACGATGAAGACCCCAAAACACCTCCGCCAGACAAGGAAAGAGAGGATGGTGAAACCAGCCCAATTTACCCCGATGTCAAGGAATTGACAGAGGACGAACATGGCAAATAACCTCCCTCTTCCAAGACGAAAAAGAAGAGTGCGAAGAAACTCCAGTATAAACTCCAAAAGAAAAAGTTGCCAGATATTGCTAACCAAAACCTGGAAGTAGGAGGAGGAAGCGGAGTCACACCAGCGGAGAAGAAAAGGAAGCAAATCTCTGTTCCACAAAACTCGGAACAGGACGAAATCGATCTAATCCAAACCCCAGTGGGACGAGACGAACCCCCTGATGTGTTGTAAGAAAGGAGACAAGCTCTACAACGGCAGCATCAACATCTATTCCGTACTCGGGAAAACCTCTTAAAAACCCAGGCTGACATTAAGTTGCAGCAGGAAGAAATAGAGGAATACGAAAGAAGGAATATATCTGGCATAAAACCTACACGGTTACCCGGAATCGCAAAACCGGATGTACTTCCACCAAAAGAAAGGTTCCAAAACCCCTCTTAGCAAAAGCAGGTAAACGGCACCAACGCACGGGGTGAACGAGTATACAAAACCGCAGCCAAAAATGCGGAAGCTGTGTTTGCCATCCTTAACGATGATGTGTACTCCAACGATGAAAAGCTTCAGGAGGTGTATGCTTTCATAGGAAAGGCACTGCAACAGCAACAACAAGGACATGCAAGATCAGGGAAGTTGCACGACGACTCGGCCCTATGCAAAACTGCCACATGCGCCGCTCGAGCACCTGGACCTGGCGAACCTGGAGATTCAGGCAACTCTAAGGAGACGAAGGGAGATCCCCAAAAGGACAAGAAATTCCCAGAAAATAAGGATGCAGCGTCCAGGACATGATCCCATCTGCCGAAAGGAGGATATAATCCCCGTGATTACAAAGAACGGGAGAAACAGAATCGGAAAGACGGAAAAACAATGCCGCCTCCGAGACGCCCAGCTGAAAAATCCGGAAGATATGAAACTCCTCACATGCGTGAGAGATCCCGTACTCCTCCTAGGAACAAAGAAAGGCCAAGGAGTAGAAATCCACCTTATTTCAAAGGAAACGATAACGGACGAAACATGGACAATCCCGGAAGAGCGCACTCGCGCAACAATGGCCCAGAAAGGAGTAGATCCCCTTCTGTCCATTCAGCCGGCAGATATTCCGCTCACGCCGATAAGGCGGAAAGAGATGATCGATACTTTGGACCTAAGTGTTTCACTGATAGGATCCAAAGAATAACTCTACATTCTGGCTTTGCCAAAGTTGGTCCAACTTACCAAAAGTATACCGGTAGTACAAACCTGGATACGTGGCTTTCAGACTAGTATACTGTTGTCCAGATCAACAAAGGGATAGACCTAGAGGCGGTGAAATTCCTCCCCCTAATGTTGCTGGATGGAGCCAGAGATTGGATCAACGGGCTTCCGTCAAGAACTGTGGATAGCTGGGATGATATGGCTAGAGTATTCACTCAGCATTTTCGGGGTACATACAAACGCCCTCAGAGCATCAACCAGCTAAACCGATGTGTCCAGTTTGAAGACGAGTCGTATGTCGACTTTATTTCAAGATGGACATCACTGAAAAACAGCTCTTCTGGAGTAAGTGATGTACAAGCAATGCATACTTTCATCAACGGCTTAAAACGTGGTCTTGTACCGTTCATGGTTGGTTCAAATGAGCACAAAGAACTCGGATCTATTCTTACCACCGCCAATGAGCAGCGGCCAAAGACGACATCAGAGCTAGAGGTCGAAATATTGATGCTTTGGCTCAAGCCAAAAAGACACCTCGTTCTGAGAAAAAAGCTACTCCAGAATCGTAGCCAAATCCCAAAGAAGTTAACTTAACCTTTGGAAAGGATAATGGCAGCAAATGGAAGAGAACAAGCACAGAACCTATCTCCTACTCAAAGGAAGAGTAGGAAAATATTAAGTCGGAAAATTGTGTCCACCATTCGCGATTTGGAAAACCTACCCATACAAATGCGTAGTGTCGGCTCAATAAGAATATGAAAGGCACTGCAGGATCCGGGGGTAAAGGAAAGAATTCCAAACGTAAGTTCATCAAGTAAAAGCCAGAAGATGAAAAGGAAGAAAGTGAATCGTACACTGATGACAAAATCCAGGAACAACAGCAGAAAGGCGAGCCAAAATTCCCGAGAGTTCAAGGAGAGTGTAACCTAAATTTCCTGTAAACTCCATCAGCAAAGCAGGCGAAAAGAACACTTCGAGAAATTAACGCGGTGGTGCCTCCAACCCCCAAGTTCTTGAAGTATTCAAATACGCCAATTACCTGGGATAAGTCAGATCATCCCGGAAACATCCTAGAACCTGGCACGCATGCTTTGGTGGTAAGCCCTATTGTTCAAAACACGAGGCTCAAAAGAGTGTTCATGGATGGAGGATCTAGTATCAACATTATTGTGACGCCCCGAGATCGGGCACTATGCAGATTTCAACATTCCCGCCAAATCCGCATAATAACCGATTCCAGGTTGCCACTTATGATAACATTACAACAGTTCACGAATATTCCACAATTACAACAGAAACAGATAGATACAAGATGACTCAAACGAGCCAGGGTTACAACTGATTCATTACAAAGATCCAAATAACAGCGGAAGAAACAAACGTCCGGCTACGGACAAGATACAAATTGGACTAAGAGTCCTGAAGATAACCGAGAGCGTCCAATCCCTGCCCAGGCCAAGCCGGAGGGATTCCCAAGCTAACGTCGTCAGACTTCATACCTGTTGACTGCAATTTGGAATTTGCAGCCACGAAAGAGATTCGTGGGTCAGCACGGTTAAGTACTGGCAAGGGGGATAAAACCCATACTCACAAGAATACCGGCGTAGCCAGTCATCACAAGATACAAATACTTTAGGATCAACGGAAAGGAAGGGGTTATTGCAAATAAGCGACAGCAGGCTGCTCTAACCAACTACAGAGAGATACTACAACTTCCGGCTAACAGAAAGAAGATAAGATCGAGTATTGTAACCAACTGAAAGATAACTTCAAACAAACCCATCCTGGATCTCGCCCCTTATCCAAAGAAGCAATCCGAGGATAACTCACACAGTTGCATTAGTGATGGTTCAGATTATTGTGTCAATAAGCCTATTACTAGTCAAGTTGTTAATCATTGGGTGAAAAGTTGTTAATCATTAGGTTTAAGTTGTCCTGAGTACTTGTTAGCCAGTACTTTCACCAAGTAATCCATAACCGCGGAAAACACGGCTTCTCGAGAAGATTATCCCTGCAGGGTTGCACCAATTTAGCCGTACACGCAAGAATATCCCGCCAGACGGGAATCAAACCCACCAAGCGAGGTACTCTACACAACTCAACTCTTCTTCGCATCAAGCCCAAAGCACCTTAGGCGCATGGCTAATCGAGCCCAGAAGAAAATGGACCCTCATAGCACTCTAAGAACGTGTCCTCCTATATGCCGACTACGAAAGTTCCACCCGGGATCCAAGGGCTCGCAAGATCATGCATGCAGCAAATGGAAAGCCCGAACTAAATGAGGCGATTTGGACGAGATGCGAATCGAATCAAATTGAGGGGGGCGCCCATACTCGCTTCCCACATGCGGGTAGTGCGCTCATCATGGATCAGTAGACAAGACCCTTTTCCTATTAGGGTCGACACTAGCAGGCCTCAAAACCACAAAGGGCCTCCTGCCGGTGCCTTATCATCAAATTATTATTTAACAATAACAGTAGCATGATTGATTGATTGATTAAACATCGAGCCCCCAGAACATAATAGAAATGGTAACAGAAAGTAACGGGTAACAGACTCGAGCAAAACAACCTAAGCATGCTAGTAAGTCACTGGCTCAAACAATGGGTTGTAGGAAGGGAGATGAGGCATTATCAGGATTGAAGGATTCATGTGATAGGTTCGTAGCAGAAACAACTACTACTAAGGCTAGCAGAAAAGAACAACGGGAAGTATCGGTAACAAGTGATGAAAAGCAGCCATATGGCAGCAAGTGAGTATACTTGCCTGAGATCCCGCAAGGTAGCAGAACTTGTCGTTGCTCACATCATCTCAACGTCCTATCCGGGAAGAAGCAACGAACCTCGAACAAACACCGGATGCAATAATTACTACTACGGCAAAAGATCCAGCATGATCAAGATATGGATGCATGACAGGTTAAAGATGCATCAAGGTAAACTAGTTGACAAGATAAACAGATTTAAATGGACTCATATGCAATTTGAGTTGCATATGAAAAGCCCATGAATTATGGTTAAATTATTTGTTTTCCAACTAATCAACAGGTGAAGGTGGATTAGCATGATGCATGGATGAGGAAAACAACAAAATAACAACAATAGAACCAATTGAAATAAGGTTTAACAATTTTAGGAATTTATTTGTCAAGTTAGAGAATTTTGGTTCCTTAGGGGTGTCACACAAACAATTGCTGTTTTCATCAAGTTAAAGTGTTCAAAACAATTAACAAAGTTTATATTTGAAAAGAACATCAAATTTTAGTTGGATTACATGTTTCAATTATTGAAATTGGAATTAGGATAATTTAATTATGAATTAAACAATAATAAACAAGTTTTAATTGAATTTAATTCAAGTTGGAATATTATTTGAATTTTATTGGTTCAAAACATAAATTCAAATTCACATTTGAAAAGTCCACACCTTGATGGTTTGAAAACATATTTTGCATGTTCAAAATTATTTTATTTTGAGCAAGTTATGATTTTATCAAATTTAAATGAATTAAACAAGTATTAAATTATTTAGGCAATTTAAATTATTCAAACAATGAAACAAATTTTATATTTGGATAGGATATTCAAAATGGTATGAAAAACATATTTTATTTGTCTTATTTGGAATTAGTATGAATTATTTATGAATTATTGCAAATCACATTTGAATTATTCAAATTTGAATTTTAAATTGCATTTTGGAATTTCAAAGCAGTAAACAAATGGCACCATTAGATAGAGAATTTAATTTGGAGCAATAAACATGTTTAGAGTTTTTGATTTGGATTCACATTTTAAAAGTTATTAACAGATTAAAACAGGGGACCAATCTGTTATTTTTAGGGACCTAGAGGTGAAAGAAACAGGGGGACAGGGGCCTCTCTGTGACACAGCGCCAAAAAGAACGGAGTGCACCGAGGCACAGCGACACTGGGCCGCTGCCATGCGGGCCCAGGCCACGCTGGCGCACACGGGTGCGGTTGGGAGGTGACGGGGCAGCGGGGGTGTATGACCAGCGGGCCCCGCAGCGCAGCGCGGTAGAGAAAAAGGATGGGGCAAATTCCCCGGGCGGGGACTCGATCCCCCGCCCTCGCGGTGCGCGCATAGGACCTGAACCACTACGCTGCTCTGAAGTTTGTTGATACCACAGCAACTGACAGAAGAAAAGGTGGACATCGAGTGCATTACTGAATTTTTGACAGAAACCAAAAGTGCAGACTTTGCATCTACAGGAAGCAGAAGAAGAGATCTTCGATTCGGAGGGGGGTTAGGCCGTGGATACTCCAGGGTGCCGATCGGATGTAGTACCTCTGTGTTGGCTAGATGGTCGTGGTGTTCCCGCGATCGGAAACCACAACAGGCACGGCATCGCTACTCTCCTCCTTCCGTTCAGAAACAGACATGGATGACGAACCTGTCGCAGCGCTGGGAAAGAAGTTTCGCGAGCGACCTCGATGCAGCGTGCAGGTGATCGGCGAGTGGTGGTTGCGTGCGTGCAGGAAACGGTGCGGTGCGGCCGAACATGGAGATGGGAGGAGGGAAGGAGAGAGGTGGCCTGCTCACCTCGCTTCTGTATGTCGATGACGACTGCCTGACGGCAGGCAGCAGCGGGGCTTCTCCCCGGCGACGGCGCGGCCGCCGTGGTCCATCCCAGCAGACGGCGTGGGCACGGGGAGACGCAGGAGGGTGCTGCGGCTCCATTCCCGGCGAGAGGGGATCCTCGAGGTGACCAGGCCTACCGGTGGTGAGGGGAGAAGGTGGTGGTGCTCTGTGGTTTCAGGTGTCGATGTTCAGACGAACAGAGAGACGAACTCGGGGGGGGGGGGGGGGGGGGGGGGGGGGGGGGGGGGGGAAGAGAGAAGTGAGACGACGGGCGCTAGGGGAGAGGAGAGGGGCTAGCTAGGGTTAGCAGAGGGGGAAGGGGATACTTAAGGAGGGGGGATGCCATGGTACGGCAAGCATCCGGAGGGGGAGGAGGCGATCGAGGGTTCTGAGGATGATCGTACTGCTGACGACAGGTAGACGAAAGCGACAGATGGAGGGGGTGGGCCAGAAAGAATAGATGGGCTGGGGGGAGAAAGAAAAGAAGGGAGTGGGCTTGCCTCTCTCCTAAGTTTTTTTTTTCTTATTAGTTGATTGATTTGATTTTTTTTTGTAAGGAATGAAAGAGGGAAAAGGAATGGAATTTGGGGGGTTTAGTTCATTAGATATTTTTATGACTTTCAAAACAGCAAAATGGAAGCAAAGTTAGCATTATTCTCAAACTTGGAATTATTAGTTGGGATTTTAAAGTGGTTAGTTGAATTTTCAAATAAGGCTTGTTTTGAGAATTTTGGAAATAAATAGATTCCATTTAATAAGTTCAAACCATTATGCCAACATTATTGAAATTTTGTTTTGCAAGAATTTGATTTTTTAAACCTCAATTTGGATCATATCAACTATGATTTTATTTGAAATTTAATTTTACCATTAGGGTTTTAAACAAAGGGGGAGAATTTTTAGTAACAGGCAAGTTGATTAAAACAAGATTCAACCAGTGAAAAACAATTGAGTGGTTTAGTTTGAAATTTTGAAATTGGAAATTTGAACATGGTGGGAAAGTTTCAATTGTGTTTGAATTTTTGAGTTGCTTTGAAAAACAGAATGCAATGCTTATGTGATGCATATGATGCAAAGCAAAAGGAAACAAACACTTTCTACCAAAGGTAACACCCCAGGTGTTACAGACGACACCACTAACAAGGGATTGCGCCCTCGCAATCCACCTGCTAACCCGGGAGGGGAAAGAAGTTCGACTATCGATTCTCCATGCTTCCAGTTGCTCCCTCGACACCACTAACAAGGGCTTCTCGACACCACTAACAAGAGATTCTTGCTCGGGCCGACGACGATGTTCTTCCACCAGGAATCTTCCGATGATCGAACCTATTGGGTTAAGGGCTCAGAAAACGTCCACCCACGTGGGATCCTAACACTTTGAAAGATAGGCAAGGGGGAGAATCCAAAACAAATAAGATGGGAGGGGAAATAGAATAGGGATAAGGAGAAAACAAGAATCCTATTGAGAGGTTTTTCTTTTCCAAAAAATAGTTTAGCAGAAATAGTTTTCGACACTCTATAAACAACGACCGTTAGCTAGGTTATCCTACAGGCTTTGCGGACCCGTTGCTTCGATAACCATTCGTATCGAAACAATCTCGGGAATCGGAACCAAGGCTCTGATACCATTTGTGACGCCCCGAGATCGGGCACTATGCAGATTTCAACATTCCCGCCAAATCCGCATAATAACTGATTCCAGGTTGCCACTTATGATAACATTACAACAGTTCATGAATATTCCACAATTACAACAGAAACAGATAGATACAAGATGACTCAAACGAGCTAGGGTTACAACTGATTCATTACAAAGATCCAAATAACAGCGGAAGAAACAAACGTCCGGCTACGGACAAGATACAAATTGGACTAAGAGTCCTGAAGATAACCGAGAGCGTCCAATCCCTGCCCAGGCCAAGCCGGAGGGATTCCCAAGCTAACGTCGTCAGACTTCAT
The DNA here is from genome assembly GCA_028641055.1 of Alopecurus myosuroides. Lineage (NCBI taxonomy): Eukaryota > Viridiplantae > Streptophyta > Magnoliopsida > Poales > Poaceae > Alopecurus > Alopecurus myosuroides. Next base: position 246,596,488 of record CM054057.1, on the reverse strand, counting down.
ACCTGTTGACTGCAATTTGGAATTTGCAGCCACGAAAGAGATTCGTGGGTCAGCACGGTTAAGTACTGGCAAGGGGGATAAAACCCATACTCACAAGAATACCGGCGTAGCCAGTCATCACAAGATACAAATACTTTAGGATCAACGGAAAGGAAGGGGTTATTGCAAATAAGCGACAGCAGGCTGCTCTAACCAACTACAGAGAGATACTACAACTTCCGGCTAACAGAAAGAAGATAAGATCGAGTATTGTAACCAACTGAAAGATAACTTCAAACAAACCCATCCTGGATCTCGCCCCTTATCCAAAGAAGCAATCCGAGGATAACTCACACAGTTGCATTAGTGATGGTTCAGATTATTGTGTCAATAAGCCTATTACTAGTCAAGTTGTTAATCATTGGGTGAAAAGTTGTTAATCATTAGGTTTAAGTTGTCCTGAGTACTTGTTAGCCAGTACTTTCACCAAGTAATCCATAACCGCGGAAAACACGGCTTCTCGAGAAGATTATCCCTGCAGGGTTGCACCAATTTAGCCGTACACGCAAGAATATCCCGCCAGACGGGAATCAAACCCACCAAGCGAGGTACTCTACACAACTCAACTCTTCTTCGCATCAAGCCCAAAGCACCTTAGGCGCACGGCTAATCGAGCCCAGAAGAAAATGGACCCTCATAGCACTCTAAGAACGTGTCCTCCTATATGCCGACTACGAAAGTTCCACCCGGGATCCAAGGGCTCGCAAGATCATGCATGCAGCAAATGGAAAGCCCGAACTAAATGAGGCGATTTGGACGAGATGCGAATCGAATCAAATTGAGGGGGGCGCCCATACTCGCTTCCCACATGCGGGTAGTGCGCTCATCATGGATCAGTAGACAAGACCCTTTTCCTATTAGGGTCGACACTAGCAGGCCTCAAAACCACAAAGGGCCTCCTGCCGGTGCCTTATCATCAAATTATTATTTAACAATAACAGTAGCATGATTGATTGATTGATTAAACATCGAGCCCCCAGAACATAATAGAAATGGTAACAGAAAGTAACGGGTAACAGACTCGAGCAAAACAACCTAAGCATGCTAGTAAGTCACTGGCTCAAACAATGGGTTGTAGGAAGGGAGATGAGGCATTATCAGGATTGAAGGATTCATGTGATAGGTTCGTAGCAGAAACAACTACTACTAAGGCTAGCAGAAAAGAACAACGGGAAGTATCGGTAACAAGTGATGAAAAGCAGCCATATGGCAGCAAGTGAGTATACTTGCCTGAGATCCCGCAAGGTAGCAGAACTTGTCGTTGCTCACATCATCTCAACGTCCTATCCGGGAAGAAGCAACGAACCTCGAACAAACACCGGATGCAATAATTACTACTACGGAAAAAGATCCAGCATGATCAAGATATGGATGCATGACAGGTTAAAGATGCATCAAGGTAAACTAGTTGACAAGATAAACAGATTTAAATGGACCCATATGCAATTTGAGTTGCATATGAAAAGCCCATGAATTATGGTTAAATTATTTGTTTTCCAACTAATCAACAGGTGAAGGTGGATTAGCATGATGCATGGATGAGGAAAACAACAAAATAACAACAATAGAACCAATTGAAATAAGGTTTAACAATTTTAGGAATTTATTTGTCAAGTTAGAGAATTTTGGTTCCTTAGGGGTGTCACACAAACAATTGCTATTTTCATCAAGTTAAAGTGTTCAAAACAATTAACAAAGTTTATATTTGAAAAGAACATCAAATTTTAGTTGGATTACATGTTTCAATTATTGAAATTGGAATTAGGATAATTTAATTATGAATTAAACAATAATAAACAAGTTTTAATTGAATTTAATTCAAGTTGGAATATTATTTGAATTTTATTTGTTCAAAACATAAATTCAAATTCACATTTGAAAAGTCCACACCTTGATGGTTTGAAAACATATTTTGCATGTTCAAAATTATTTTATTTTGAGCAAGTTATGATTTTATCAAATTTAAATGAATTAAACAAGTATTAAATTATTTAGGCAATTTAAATTATTCAAACAATGAAACAAATTTTATATTTGGATAGGATATTCAAAATGGTATGAAAAACATATTTTATTTGTCTTATTTGGAATTAGTATGAATTATTTATGAATTATTGCAAATCACATTTGAATTATTCAAATTTGAATTTTAAATTGCATTTTGGAATTTGAAAGCAGTAAACAAATGGCACCATTAGATAGAGAATTTAATTTGGAGCAATAAACATGTTTAGAGTTTTTGATTTGGATTCACATTTTAAAAGTTATTAACAGATTAAAACAGGGGACCAATCTGTTATTTTTAGGGACCTAGAGGTGAAAGAAACAGGGGGACAGGGGCCTCTCTGTGACACAGCGCCAAAAAGAACGGAGTGCACCGAGGCACAGCGACACTGGGCCGCTGCCATGCGGGCCCAGGCCACGCTGGCGCACACGGGTGCGGTTGGGAGGTGACGGGGCAGCGGGGGTGTATGACCAGCGGGCCCCGCAGCGCAGCGCGGTAGAGAAAAAGGATGGGGCAAATTCCCCGGGCGGGGACTCGATCCCCCGCCCTCGCGGTGCGCGCATAGGACCTGAACCACTGCGCTGCTCTGAAGTTTGTTGATACCACAGCAACTGACAGAAGAAAAGGTGGACATCGAGTGCATTACTGAATTTTTGACAGAAACCAAAAGTGCAGACTTTGCATCTACAGGAAGCAGAAGAAGAGATCTTCGATTCGGAGGGGGGTTAGGCCGTGGATACTCCAGGGTGCCGATCGGATGTAGTACCTCTGTGTTGGCTAGATGGTCGTGGTGTTCCCGCGATCGGAAACCACAACAGGCACGGCATCGCTACTCTCCTCCTTCCGTTCAGAAACAGACATGGATGACGAACCTGTCGCAGCGCTGGGAAAGAAGTTTCGCGAGCGACCTCGATGCAGCGTGCAGGTGATCGGCGAGTGGTGGTTGCATGCGTGCAGGAAACGGTGCGGTGCGGCCGAACGTGGAGATGGGAGGAGGGAAGGAGAGAGGTGGCCTGCTCACCTCGCTTCTGTATGTCGATGACGACTGCCTGACGGCAGGCAGCAGCGGGGCTTCTCCCCGGCGACGGCGCGGCCGCCGTGGTCCATCCCAGCAGACGGCGTGGGCACGGGGAGACGCAGGAGGGTGCCGCGGCTCCATTCCCGGCGAGAGGGGATCCTCGAGGTGACCAGGCCTACCGGTGGTGAGGGGAGAAGGTGGTGGTGCTCTATGGTTTCAGGTGTCGATGTTCAGACGAACAGAGAGACGAACTCGGGGGGGGGGGGGGGGGAAGAGAGAAGTGAGACGACGGCGCTAGGGGAGAGGAGAGGGGCTAGCTAGGGTTAGCAGAGGGGGAAGGGGATACTTAAGGAGGGGGATGCCATGGTACGGCAAGCATCCGGAGGGGGAGGAGGCGATCGGAGGGTTCTGAGGATGATCGTACTGCTGACGACAGGTAGACGAAAGCGACAGATGGAGGGGGTGGGCCAGAAAGAATAGATGGGCTGGGGGGAGAAAGAAAAGAAGGGAGTGGGCTTGCCTCTCTCCTAAGCTTTTTTTTCTTATTAGTTGATTGATTTGATTTTTTTTTGTAAGGAATGAAAGAGGGAAAAGGAATGGAATTTGGGGGGTTTAGTTCATTAGATATTTTTATGACTTTCAAAACAGCAAAATGGAAGCAAAGTTAGCATTATTCTCAAACTTGGAATTATTAGTTGGGATTTTAAAGTGGTTAGTTGAATTTTCAAATAAGGCTTGTTTTGGGAATTTTGGAAATAAATAGATTCCATTTAATAAGTTCAAACCATTATGCCAACATTATTGAAATTTTGTTTTGCAAGAATTTGATTTTTTAAACCTCAATTTGGATCATATCAACTATGATTTTATTTGAAATTTAATTTTACCATTAGGGTTTTAAACAAAGGGGGAGAATTTTTAGTAACAGGCAAGTTGATTAAAACAAGATTCAACCAGTGAAAAACAATTGAGTGGTTTAGTTTGAAATTTTGAAATTGGAAATTTGAACATGTGGGAAAGTTTCAATTGTGTTTGAATTTTTGAGTTGCTTTGAAAAACAGAATGCAATGCTTATGTGATGCATATGATGCAAAGCAAAAGGAAACAAACACTTTCTACCAAAGGTAACACCCCAGGTGTTACAGACGACACCACTAACAAGGGATTGCGCCCTCGCAATCCACCTGCTAACCCGGGAGGGGAAAGAAGTTCGACTATCGATTCTCCATGCTTCCAGTTGCTCCCCTCGACACCACTAACAAGGGCTTCTCGACACCACTAACAAGAGATTCTTGCTCGGGCCGACGACGATGTTCTTCCACCAGGAATCTTCCGATGATCGAACCTATTGGGTTAAGGGCTCAGAAAACGTCCACCCACGTGGGATCCTAACACTTTGAAAGATAGGCAAGGGGGAGAATCCAAAACAAATAAGATGGGAGGGGAAATAGAATAGGGATAAGGAGAAAACAAGAATCCTATTGAGAGGTTTTTCTTTTCCAAAAAATAGTTTAGCAGAAATAGTTTTCGACACTCTATAAACAACGACCGTTAGCTAGATTATCCTACAGGCTTTGCGGACCCGTTGCTTCGATAACCATTCGTATCGAAACAATCTCGGGAATCGGAACCAAGGCTCTGATACCATTTGTGACGACCCGAGATCGGGCACTATGCAGATTTCAACATTCCCGCCAAATCCGCATAATAACCGATTCCAGGTTGCCACTTATGATAACATTACAACAGTTCACGAATATTCCACAATTACAACAGAAACAGATAGATACAAGATGACTCAAACGAGTCAGGGTTACAACTGATTCATTACAAAGATCCAAATAACAGCGGAAGAAACAAACGTCCGGCTACGGACAAGATACAAATTGTACTAAGAGTCCTGAAGATAACCGAGAGCGTCCAATCCCTGCCCAGGCCAAGCCGGAGGGATTCCCAAGCTAACGTCGTCAGACTTCATACCTGTTGACTGCAATTTGGAATTTGCAGCCACGAAAGAGATTCGTGGGTCAGCATGGTTAAGTACTGGCAAGGGGGATAAAACCCATACTCACAAGAATACCGGCGTAGCCAGTCATCACAAGATACAAATACTTTAGGATCAACGGAAAGGAAGGGGTTATTGCAAATAAAAGACAGCAGGCTGCACTAACCAACTACAGAGAGATACTACAACTTCCGGCTAACAGAAAGAAGATAAGATCGAGTATTGTAACCAACTGAAAGATAACTTCAAACAAACCCATCCTGGATCTCGCCCCTTATCCAAAGAAGCAATCCGAGGATAACTCACACAGTTGCATTAGTGATGGTTCAGATTATTGTGTCAATAAGCCTATTACTAGTCAAGTTGTTAATCATTGGGTGAAAAGTTGTTAATCATTAGGTTTAAGTTGTCCTGAGTACTTGTTAGCCAGTACTTTCACCAAGTAATCCATAACCGCGGAAAACACGGCTTCTCGAGAAGATTATCCCTGCAGGGTTGCACCAATTTAGCCGTACACGCAAGAATATCCCGCCAGACGGGAATCAAACCCACCAAGCGAGGTACTCTACACAACTCAACTCTTCTTCGCATCAAGCCCAAAGCACCTTAGGCGCACGGCTAATCGAGCCCAGAAGAAAATGGACCCTCATAGCACTCTAAGAACGTGTCCTCCTATATGCCGACTACGAAAGTTCCACCCGGGATCCAAGGGCTCGCAAGATCATGCATGCAGCAAATGGAAAGCCCGAACTAAATGAGGCGGTTTGGACGAGATGCGAATCGAATCAAATTGAGGGGGGCGCCCATACTCGCTTCCCACATGCGGGTAGTGCGCTCATCATGGATCAGTAGACAAGACCCTTTTCCTATTAGGGTCGACACTAGCAGGCCTCAAAACCACAAAGGGCCTCCTGCCGGTGCCTTATCATCAAATTATTATTTAACAATAACAGTAGCATGATTGATTGATTGATTAAACATCGAGCCCCCAGAACATAATAGAAATGGTAACAGAAAGTAACGGGTAACAGACTCGAGCAAAACAACCTAAGCATGCTAGTAAGTCACTGGCTCAAACAATGGGTTGTAGGAAGGGAGATGAGGCATTATCAGGATTGAAGGATTCATGTGATAGGTTCGTAGCAGAAACAACTACTACTAAGGCTAGCAGAAAAGAACAACGGGAAGTATCAGTAACAAGTGATGAAAAGCAGCCATATGGCAGCAAGTGAGTATACTTGCCTGAGATCCCGCAAGGTAGAAGAACTTGTCGTTGCTCACATCATCTCAACGTCCTATCCGGGAAGAAGCAACGAACCTCGAACAAACACCGGATGCAATAATTACTACTACGGCAAAAGATCCAGCATGATCAAGATATGGATGCATGACAGGTTAAAGATGCATCAAGGTAAACTAGTTGACAAGATAAACAGATTTAAATGGACCCATATGCAATTTGAGTTGCATATGAAAAGCCCATGAATTATGGTTAAATTATTTGTTTTCCAACTAATCAACAGGTGAAGGTGGATTAGCATGATGCATGGATGAGGAAAACAACAAAATAACAACAATAGAACCAATTGAAATAAGGTTTAACAATTTTAGGAATTTATTTGTCAAGTTAGAGAATTTTGGTTCCTTAGGGGTGTCACACAAACAATTGCTGTTTTCATCAAGTTAAAGTGTTCAAAACAATTAACAAAGTTTATATTTGAAAAGAACATCAAATTTTAGTTGGATTACATGTTTCAATTATTGAAATTGGAATTAGGATAATTTAATTATGAATTAAACAATAATAAACAAGTTTTAATTGAATTTAATTCAAGTTGGAATATTATTTGAATTTTATTTGTTCAAAACATAAATTCAAATTCACATTTGAAAAGTCCACACCTTGATGGTTTGAAAACATATTTTGCATGTTCAAAATTATTTTATTTTGAGCAAGTTATGATTTTATCAAATTTAAATGAATTAAACAAGTATTAAATTATTTAGGCAATTTAAATTATTCAAACAATGAAACAAATTTTATATTTGGATAGGATATTCAAAATGGTATGAAAAACATATTTTATTTGTCTTATTTGGAATTAGTATGAATTATTTATGAATTATTGCAAATCACATTTGAATTATTCAAATTTGAATTTTAAATTGCATTTTGGAATTTCAAAGCAGTAAACAAATGGCACCATTAGATAGAGAATTTAATTTGGAGCAATAAACATGTTTAGAGTTTTTGATTTGGATTCACATTTTAAAAGTTATTAACAGATTAAAACAGGGGACCAATCTGTTATTTTTAGGGACCTAGAGGTGAAAGAAACAGGGGGACAGGGGCCTCTCTGTGACACAGCGCCAAAAAGAACGGAGTGCACCGAGGCACAGCGACACTGGGCCGCTGCCATGCGGGCCCAGGCCACGCTGGCGCACACGGGTGCGGTTGGGAGGTGACGGGGCAGCGGGGGTGTATGACCAGCGGGCCCCGCAACGCAGCGCGGTAGAGAAAAAGGATGGGGCAAATTCCCCGGGCGGGGACTCGATCCCCCGCCCTCGCGGTGCGCGCATAGGACCTGAACCACTGCGCTGCTCTGAAGTTTGTTGATACCACAGCAACTGACAGAAGAAAAGGTGGACATCGAGTGCATTACTGAATTTTTGACAGAAACCAAAAGTGCAGACTTTGCATCTACAGGAAGCAGAAGAAGAGATCTTCGATTTGGAGGGGGGTTAGGCCGTGGATACTCCAGGGTGCCGATCGGATGTAGTACCTCTGTGTTGGCTAGATGGTCGTGGTGTTCCCGCGATCGGAAACCACAACAGGCACGGCATCGCTACTCTCCTCCTTCCGTTCAGAAACAGACATGGATGACGAACCTGTCGCAGCGCTGGGAAAGAAGTTTCGCGAGCGACCTCGATGCAGCGTGCAGGTGATCGGCGAGTGGTGGTTGCGTGCGTGCAGGAAACGGTGCGGTGCGGCCGAACGTGGAGATGGGAGGAGGGAAGGAGAGAGGTGGCCTGCTCACCTCGCTTCTGTATGTCGATGACGACTGCCTGACGGCAGGCAGCAGCGGGGCTTCTCCCCGGCGACGGCGCGGCCGCCGTGGTCCATCCCAGCAGACGGCGTGGGCACGGGGAGACGCAGGAGGGTGCCGCGGCTCCATTCCCGGCGAGAGGGGATCCTCGAGGTGACCAGGCCTACCGGTGGTGAGGGGAGAAGGTGGTGGTGCTCTGTGGTTTCAGGTGTCGATGTTCAGACGAACAGAGAGACAAACTCGGGGGGGAGAGAGAAGTGAGACGACGGCGCTAGGGGAGAGGAGAGGGGCTAGCTAGGGTTAGCAGAGGGGGAAGGGGATACTTAAGGAGGGGGGATGCCATGGTACGGCAAGCATCCGGAGGGGGAGGAGGCGATCGGAGGGTTCTGAGGATGATCGTACTGCTGACGACAGGTAGACGAAAGCGACAGATGGAGGGGGTGGGCCAGAAAGAATAGATGGGCTGGGGGGAGAAAGAAAAGAAGGGAGTGGGCTTGCCTCTCTCCTAAGCTTTTTTTTTTCTTATTAGTTGATTGATTTGATTTTTTTTTGAAAGGAATGAAAGAGGGAAAAGGAATGGAATTTGGGGGGTTTAGTTCATTAGATATTTTTATGACTTTCAAAACAGCAAAATGGAAGCAAAGTTAGCATTATTCTCAAACTTGGAATTATTAGTTGGGATTTTAAAGTGGTTAGTCGAATTTTCAAATAAGGCTTGTTTTGGGAATTTTGGAAATAAATAGATTCCATTTAATAAGTTCAAACCATTATGCCAACATTATTGAAATTTTGTTTTGCAAGAATTTGATTTTTTAAACCTCAATTTGGATCATATCAACTATGATTTTATTTGAAATTTAATTTTACCATTAGGGTTTTAAACAAAGGGGGAGAATTTTTAGTAACAGGCAAGTTGATTAAAACAAGATTCAACCAGTGAAAAACAATTGAGTGGTTTAGTTTGAAATTTTGAAATTGGAAATTTGAACATGTGGGAAAGTTTCAATTGTGTTTGAATTTTTGAGTTGCTTTGAAAAACAGAATGCAATGCTTATGTGATGCATATGATGCAAAGCAAAAGGAAACAAACACTTTCTACCAAAGGTAACACCCCAGGTGTTACAATTATGTACTTTAGTACATTGAAGCATCTACACATCTCCGAGACCTAGCTCAATCACAGCAACATACGTTTCCACGGCATTGTCCCCGGCAGACAAGCATAATCCCTAGGAGAAATTTCCCTAGATGTAACCATTGGAAAAAGAGAACACTCCCGCCAGGAAAAGATCTCATTCGAGGTGGTGTCGTTCGAAAGTGTATACCACGCAATACTCGGACGTCCAGCTTTCGCCAAATTCATGGCAAGATCATGTTGTATATATAACAAGCTGAAGATGCCAGGGCCAAAAGGAGGAGTAATCACCATTACGGGAGACTACAAATTGGCAAACAAGCTGGCAAAAGGAAACGCCCTTTGCGCTGAACAAGTGATCGCAAAGGACGAATTGAAAGAGCTGGCAAAGGAAGTGTCTCCGACAGAAATGCCGGCAGGAAAAGAAAGTCGGAAGATGGCAGATAGCTTCAAAGCATCAGAAAATACAAGACAAGTTATCCTAGATCCTAAAGATCCGACAAAATTTGTCGTTGTGGGAACAGGGATGACGGACAAATAGGAAAGCGCGCTTATCAAGTTCCTCCGTGAGAACTGGGATATTTTTGCCTGGTATCCAGCGGACATGCCGGGTGTACCCAGGGAACTTGTTGAGCATCAATTGAAGGTGATTCCAGGATCAAAACCCGTCAAGCAAGGTCTCCGTCGATTTGACGGAAGAAGACGAAAGGCTATTGGCAAGGAAACTATCCGTCTTCTAGCAGCAAATTTTACACGGGAAGTTATGCATACTGATTGGTCTACGAATGCAGTATTAGTTCCGAAGAAGGATAGTACTATTCTTAGGACGTGTATAGATTACACGGGATTGAACAACTTGTGTCCGAAGGATAGGTTTGCGTTACCGTGGATCGATCAAATAATAGATACCACTTCTGGCTCTGAGCTTTTATGCTTTTTGGATTCTTATTCCGGGTACCATCAAATACGCATGAAAGAAGAAGATCAAATCAAAACCTTTTTCATAACATCCTACGGAACATACTATTACATAACTGTGCCTTTTGGCTTGAAGAACGCAGGTGCAACATACCAGCATTCCATGCAACGTTGTTTGGATAGTCAGATTGGCAAAAACATGCACGTTTACGTGGAAGACATTGTCGTTATTTCCAAGGAAAAGGATACACGCCTTGAAGATCTTCGAGAAACTTTCGAAAATTTGCGCACTTATAAAATGAAGCTGAATCCATTAAAGTGCCTATTTGGGGTTCCCTCAAGAAAACTTCTGGGTTTTATCGTTTCTCATAGAGGAATAGAAGTAAACCCGGAAAAGATCAAAGCAATATTAAACATCAAAAGGCCCACGTGTCTAAAAGATGTCCAAAGATTGACGGGTTCTGCAGCCGCCACAAGAAGGTTTATAAACCGGCTCGGAGATAAAGCTTTACCATTATACAAATTGTTGAAGAAATCCGACAAATTCGAATGGATAGAAGAGGCGGACCAGGCATTAACCCAGTTGAAGAAACTTTGATGAAAGCTCCGGTTTTGGCGTCGCCAAAAGACGAAGAACCCATGTTATTGTACTTAACAACAACTAACAGGGTCATCAGTGCAGTGATAATTGTGGAGAGACGCAAAGATGAATAGAGCATACCAGATCAGTATCCATTATACTATATAAGTGAAGTATTCTCTGAATCCAATCAAAGGTAACCACATTATCAAAAACTGGCATATGGCGTGTTTTTCGCATCCCGAAAATTCCGCCATTATTTCCAAGGACATTCCATAATAGTAGTAAGCAAAGCACCACTAGGGGATATCATAAACAATGCGGACGCAATAGGCCAAGTCGCCAAATGGGGCATTGAATTGGCTGCATTCGACATTAAGTACCAACCTAGGACTGCAATTAAATCCCATCTTTTGGCAGATTTCATCACTGATTGGACAGAAGCAATAGAAAACACACCAATGCCCCCTCCCCTGTAGAAACTTGCACCGGCCTCAACGCCCCTCTAAACCCCTCTCCCCTATGTCCCAAGCCCAGGCGTGCCTCTGGACACCGGCGATTTGATCGCCACCGCTGCAGCACCCTAACCCGATTCACCACCACCGGAGCTCACCATCCTCCACCCACCACCCTAGCCTCAAATCCACGTCGCCAGCAACCTACAACCACCAACCACAGCCTCCCCCATGGCCTAGAGCATCCCCGCTGAGCTCGTCGTCATGGCTCCTGCAGACGTCCACGGTGCCGCCGCTATGGGTCCCTGCAGGCAGAGAAACCAACTCCACTAGCTCCGCCTTGACATGTTGAGCCCGTAGCCACCCTCTCTCATCGCCCTTGTGGCCTCTGTCGACAACGCCATGCCGGTGAGCTCGCTGGAGAGGAAAACCTTAGCCTCCCTAGTTTTGCGCGGGGATGTGGAGACACTGACGGGTGGCCACACCTAGCCTGCTGTTAGTTTGACTTGGTCTCCCCGCGTGTTTTGGATTTTCTTTTCTGTTTATTTTTAAGAAGAAAAACATATTTGAGAGGAAAATTTTGAAAAAATCATAGCTTTAAAAATATAGTTTCAAATGAGGTGAATTTTTTTTCTCTGGATTTGTTTTCAAAAAGTCTATCAAACGGCATTGGCTAAATTTAAATTTGGATTTTATTTTACGGTGATTTATTAATTTCATTTAGAGTGTTTTTAATGCCTTTAAAAAATTATAGATCAAAATCGTCCACTTGAAGTTGAAAGCTCTGTTGAAGGCAAGCCATCAAGCCAAGATGGATATAATTTTATTTTCTTGTGAAACGATAGAATGCATGCCATGTTGCATAATATGAACCGTCATTGCTAGAGATAAACCATGCCCTCTCATATCCTTGTTAAACGGTGGACTAAGGCAGCGTGGGAGTCCCTCATGTTTCCCATGCTAGGTGAAACCATGCAACCCTCCCCTTTTTCGAAATGAAACGCGGAGTGCGGTAAAGTGGGTGTCACCATTTAAAATTGTTGTTACTATGATATTACTGTGGACTAACTTTGTTACTGTCTTGATGTGAAAGCGATCACCATGCCTAAAATTTTACTAAACAATAATCACCTCCCTTGATTTGATTGATTCATTACTGCCACTTCCAAACACCACCCGCACAACCACGCGTCGTCGGAATGGGCCGACCATAACCAAATAGCTTGTCAAAACTCTTTTGATGCTACCCACATGGAAAGTCTAGTCGGTAATGCATAGTTCTGGTCGGTGCTAGTCTTGCAAAGTTTCCAGAGCTAGGCGTTGCTCATGTGTTGGGAACATGCCGGATTCACTTCGTCATAAGACTTGGCCCGATGGGAAAGTCGGTAGCTACATAGAGAGTGTCTTGGTAGTGTGAACGGTATGTGGATGTAGGCTTGTGCTGTCGCCGGAATGGTTTAGTACTTCGGTACCGGCGGTGCAATCTTATATCCCAGCGTGTGGATAAATGTTGCAACCTCTCGAGAGTCTCAAATCTAGATTCTAGTATTGTTTCCACAAGGGAATGGTGTTGGGCAAAGTCACACTAGAGTCAGTCCAGACATGGGAAAACTAATAACGTTGATGTTGAGCTGAAACACTAAGCAAGCAGAGTTGGTTGTGGCTTGAGTAAGCCAAGTGCTGGACCAAAGTTAGTCATGTTGTGATGAACCAAAGGTTGTTCAGTGTGTGGTGAAAATCATCAAGTTGGGTATGAGACTTATTCTCAGAATCCACTTAGGTAAGTAGGTAAGTTAAGTCCAACAGTTAAGCTTGGACTCGCAATTTAAATCTCGTACTTATGCCATGCTATATAGGAGTTGGTTACGCTTGTTTGTGGTTTGAGGACTTGCGGGTACATCCAATGTACTTACCTGGTTTCTTGTCCGGTCAGAACCTCCATCCCCATGGTTGAGTACCCGTTGTACGAGAACTAAGATCCGTTATCAGGCATAGCCCCATGGAGTTAAGGCCTTCATCATCACGCACTTCTGTTATTCCGCTGTCTCCCTCTGGAGAAGACTAGTGTTGGATAAATAATGTACATATTGGTGTGTGCATCAACGTGCAGCCCTCTTTGTGTCACCCTCATTGTAATAACCCACCGGTTTGCGAAACCTTAATAAAGTTGTTGGTTTTGTTTCCGTTATCCAGCTGTCATGTATCCAGTTCTCCTGGGACTGGTATGTGCGGTAATTCGATTCTTCGGATCAGGGTGCCACGTAGGGGACTCGGTGTGGGTGGTCATCTCTGGAGAACATGTTGCTTGCGTTAGGCCAGTTCAGGAACTTTGGCACCGCTGGTGGAGATACCTCAGCTAAGTTGACCTGCCTGCTGACAAGTTTTTGCCTCCTCTTAGACGACACGTCTTTCTGTATCATGAACACCTTTCCCATTGACTATGGGTATTCCTCGTCCTCTTCTTGGTAGTTTTCCCTATGTTGGTGTTGTATAGCGGCCACTTGTTGAGCCCTAGGTGTGGGGAGAGTGCGGAGGCAGGGGGAGCACCCATTCCCATTGTAGGTGGCGGTGGAGTATCTACCACTAATCACATACCGATTGGGCCTCCCTCTGTTTTCTGTATGATGCTTCCATGAGGAGATGAAATCTGGGGCAGACTTCACCTTGTGACTAGACCTGTGGACTCCATTGTTGTCTGCGTGCATGTGGTTTGGGTATGGTTCTTCGAGTTCATGCTATATTGACATGGGTGATAGTCCATCTGCACGAATCTTTCGCGGTTTCCACTCTCTCTTCTGCTCATGCCCGAGCTCATGTTCCTGCTCACGGAGTTGCTCACGCCCCTGCCTACGATAGTCGTTGCTGCGACTCTCTAGGAATTCTGCTGCCACCATCTCCGGTTCCGTCTCATCAAAGACGCGGTCATTGCGCTTCCGTCGTCGTGGCGGTTCGCGGTTGTATCTTCGGTTTCCCTCGTTTGCGTATGAGATGTCCATGCCATCTTCGGGTGGGGGTGGGTGGGCGCTACGCGCTGACTCCTCGTCCTCGGCCCAGCTGTTTGCTATCTCCATCAGGTCACTTACTATTTTGACCCGAACTCGGCCAATGTACTCCTTGAAGTCCATCCGCGCGGAGTCCTTCGTTGATGCTGGAAAATGTTGTTACCGTCGAGATTTCCTATGGGAAGATAATGAACTCTCTACCACTTCCTCATGGGTAGAAAAGGTGACGGAAGTAAAAAGAATTTTAACGTTTTAAAGGTAGCACATAAATTTTTTAGTTAGAATGACGATGAAATAACATGCATGGGTAGGTATGGTGGACCCTTGTCAAAGTGTTTGGTTCACGGTCTAGATGCACAAGCAGCATTTCCGCTCATTACCTGGTTTAGGCTAGCAAATTAAAGGTTTTGTTTAGCAAACATGTAATACTAGTCAAGATAACTTCAATGCAATAGCATCAAACATGAATCATTATATTTTTTTTCCTTGTCAAATAAACACTTTTGATCTAGATAATATTAAACTTAGGAAGAAGTTAGAAAGGCACGGTCCCAAGTTTTAATAACACTTCTCCACTAGTTATCCCTACCTCAAATAACAAACCTATTCAACCATTAATTTAGTTAATGTATCAAAACAATTGCAAAGTAACAAGCTTTCAAAGTTCAGTGGTCTATAAGACCATGCAAGTTTTGGGTTATCATGGTACTACTTACACGTCTATCAAAGTTCGGTGATCTACAAGACCATTCTTTTACATGAAGGAAAGTGAAGTAAAATATTATAAACCACAAAATTATTTAGTACACGAATGAGCATGGCATGGAACAAAGAGGTGCATGGCGAATAACTCGACCCTACAAGATTTGAAAAATGAGTTGGACTCACACTGAAATTCCTATGAAACTGAGAGCACGGAAAAGTTAGTGGTAGCATTGTTCATGCACTCAAAAAGGTATATGTAGGGGAAAATACAACATGGATTATAGTGTGTGTATCTCAATGGAGATTCACAAAGTTAAAGAAGATGACAGTGGCCCATGTGTGATGCCACTTGGGGCATGGACTAGGGAGTCGGTGGAGTAGGGAGATGTTGTAGTGATGACACATCCAATGGAGAGAGAGCTTGTCTTTCTTTCTAGTTGTATGTTGTAAGAAAAAATTGCATTGGAGCAATGAACAACACGGTGGCCATTAGGCTGGTGCCAGTGGGGGCGGTAGTGGGGGCGATACCGCCCCCCGTAGCGGGCGCTACCGCCCGCACTGGCAGGGGGAGAGGGGGCGATAGGCGGGACGGCGCGCTGGCGAGGCGGGGCGATAGGGGGAGCGGGGCCGGGGATAACGGCTAGCTGACGTGGCGCCTGCTGATTGGTCCACGTCAGCTAGCCGTTGGGGTTACCGTTGCTGCCTGAAAAAATCCGAAAAAAATGAAAAAAAATCCAAATTTTCATCTCCTCCCCCCTATAAATACCCCCCATATCCCTTCACTCACTCCACACCTCACTGCATCTCCTCCACTCTCCATTTCCACTCCTCTCGACGCCATGTCTTCGTCTAGCAGCAGCAGTTCGAGCGACGGAGTGGAGGGTGAGATGATCGCTGCAATGCAGGCGGAGTACGAGGCGGCGATGCTCAACCTCGAAGCGGAGCCAAGACGGCTGTCGTGGGATAATCACGGCAGACGTTACCGGGGGTAACTGATCTTGGGGCAAGACGACACAGGCGTTTGGGAGAGGGTTTAGCTCGGAGGAAAGCATGATTGAACTCGATCTGGTAGCCGGCAATCAAGTCGCCGAGTCTCCGATCTCAAGATACTAACTCAATTCTCGTGTTACACTGGATGCTCGATACCAAGCGATATTGCTAGGGTTCTTAGATCTCTCTCAACTAAACCCAGGGGTCGGTTTATAAAGCACCCGTACCCCCTGGCTTACTCTCCAAGGCGCACCCTGAATCCTACCCGGACACCACACACAAACCCTAACTTTCCTTTACCGTAACCCACAATCCGGGTTACGAGGCCTACAAACTTGGGCCTTCCAGAAGTTTCTTTATCCTTAGCCGGATCTTGCGCAGCGTCCTTTGGGCCGGGTTATACCTTGGAGTTGGCCTACCGGGTTATTATCCCTCCATCAGTAGTCCCCAGAATAGCTTGGGCTTCACGGATCCTTCCTTGAAGCGCTTGCTATTCCCTGCAAAAATATCAAACGCACAAGTGTATGGAGGCCGGGTTAAGGTGCTTTGATAAATAGCTAGGCCTAACTCCATGGTGGCCATATAGTAACCCGGCTTTTCTCCAAGTACTTGGCTTAGCTTTCCAGGTCTAAACCCTGATAAAAATGCCAAAAGCCCGACTTACTTTACTCGATAATTAACCCTGACATCGCGGAAAATATCTCCTTCTTATTTCTGCCCCGATATCACGTTCAACACTTGAAGCATATCTCAAAAAATCCGCACAGATGACCGTTATCCCCAAAATTTCCGGATTCCGCCCGTTAGGATAGGTTTATCCGCCCGCATCTTATAAATAGAGCCCAGAGGGTAACTTAGATCCCAACGTTTCACTCCAACCTTCCCTTTGCTTCCTTATTCCCTGCGCTCCGCAATTCCACAAGAATCTCAAGCCCGCCATCGTAGCAAGACCGCCGCCGGCCACGTTCATCCTTGAACTGTTCCGCGCCGCCGCCAAACTCCGCCACCGCGCCTTCATTCCGCTCATCAAGGGTTGCAGAGGGACATCCAGACCGCGACATCGGCCGCCGCCACGCCAGATTCAAGCTCCACCCAGTAAGTATTCGTTAAAATAGCTCTGCAATTTTTCGATTCACCTTAGATTGGATCTAGGTCAACCCGCGGGCCGTTTTTCCTGTTGCACCGGATTAGATCGATTTGACGCTCGCTAACTCCTTTAACAACCTGTTTGATGATTACACCCCATCCTCCTACCATTATTAATCACCAATTTCTTCGTAGAATCGTCCGCAAGTTTTCCAATCTAGATCCATTTCACCTCAATTTTCCGCGCATAACATTGACACCCGGAAAATCCTCCTTTTCCGGCTATTTTGCTTGCAGTAGATACATGGGCAACCATCCGTCTTCCCCAAATACTTTTCAATACGTAAGTGACCAATAATCTCCATAGTTGCACTTAATACCCGGATACCTCGCAATCTTCACTCCATGGTGTGATACCCGGATAGTTCTTAGTTTTTATACTTTCTTGATACTCCAGACTCGGATAATCCAATACTTCCGAGTCTTATTTCCTGTACCTTTCTTCCTTGCGTTTTGCAGGTTGACCCATGGCTCCCAGAAGGCAAGGGAAACAGTCGGCTCAGGCAAAGGCTACCCAAACCATATCGGCCAATTGGGGGCGATCCACAGTCACGAAGGTCAAGCTGGACGAGCTGGCCGAGTTAGGAATTCTCCCTTCTCAGAAGGACATCCACTGGAGAGCACCGGGCGACGAGACCCGGCCCACACCCGCCGATAATGAGGTAATCTGCTTCATAGAGCACGTGACCCGGGGATTCCGTCCTCCGGGTCACCCTTTCTTTCGGGAGGTCCTAAGCCACTATGGCCTCCGGGTATTCGACATAGGGCCTAATTCTATGTTGAATATTACCCACTTCATCGTTCTATCCGAGTCATACTTGTGCACTCCACCAAGTTTGGCTCTTTTTATTGAACTTTTCCAGTGCAAGCCGTGCCGCGAAAGCGGCGACGGAGCACTTCTCACTTGCGGCGGGGTATCCATCCAACGCCGCAAAAACTCCCCAATGCCAACCCTTAATCTGAACTCCCATGTTAAACACTGGCAACTATCCTTCTTCTACTGCCACGACACCTCTCCACCCAGCGAGAAGAGACTGCCGGGTTACTCGGAGGGCCTCCTCAATACTTCCGATAATTTCAACGCTTTCGCCCCTGACTCGGACAGGGAGACAATCATACCTTTGCTAGCTAAGTTAGCCGTTCTCTCAGCCCAAGGCCTTCTTGGGCTCAACTTAGTTAAAACTTGGGTCGACTTCCGGATCCAACCCAATGCTATCCGCTCCAAATTGATGTGCGAATACTCGGGGCACACCATAGACGCACTTCGATATTCCACCAAGAGCTTTGCTGCCGGGGATACCAACAAAACCATCAAGGGTTTCTTGACGGAGAAACTGAAGGTGATAAAGAACATCGCCGGGTTACCTCCATTTACTCGGGAAAACCCGGCCCCAGCGGTAAGACCCGATACTCATAAGTTTATTTCCTCATCTTGACTCGATACTGCTCCTAGTTCTTATTTTCATCTTTCTGTCTCAGGCCGATGATCCTTTCTGGACAGTTGAAACCTCCCCCCCTTCCAGAGACCCGGAAGAAGAAGATGAGCCGGCTGACGGTGATGAAGGTATTTGCCCGGATCTTGTATTATCTTTACTTGCATCATTTTCCTCCCATTTAACTTTTTCCCATGGACACACACTCGGTTCGCAGGGCTGGAGGACGAAGATGAGAAGGACGAGGATGACCCGGAGGCTACCGAATCTGATCAAGAGGCAGCAGTTGGAGCCAAGAGGAAGACCAGAGGGGCAGTGTCCAAGGTTCCTTTCTCTTCTATATCCTCTGAACCTTACTCCTTCGATGCCATGCGACAACTTAACCATCAATTATCAAACTCGTCGTACTTGAAGGATTCTCTTCCAGCCAAGCGCAGAGTAACTCGGAGTTCCCCGGGTGAGGATCCCCTTAACCCGGGCATCTCCACCTCCCCCGTCCATCATGCCAGCGCTCCTCCGCCTCGTCCTTCCAATTCTCCTCGGCGCCACCCTTCTCCTAACCATCCACGTGCCGGGAAATTCCGGGTTCCGCTATCGGTCCCTTTGTCATCTTCGTCTGCTTCCAGCAGCGAGCTCCCGCCGGATTACGCTGTAAACACCAGGTAAGTTTTTGCTACATGACATCCTTTGATACCTGACAATTTTCAATCACCATTGCTAACTGCCTCTTCTCATCTTTCTTTAGCGCTCAAGTCACCGTTAGTGACCCGGAGAATGTGGAGATGGATAACCGGGAGGCGGATAACCGTCGGACAGAGGAGCCGACTGAGAACGTAGACGCCGCGACTGGCGGTGATACTGAGAACAACCAGGAACAAGGCCCCTTGGGAGATCCACTTCACCAAGCCGCCGGGTCTCCTGAGTCATCCGAACCAGTGGACGAGGAGATCGAGGTTCCGGACACGAGGATGGGTTCTCCCAACCCGGATACCCAGACTGTTCGGGTCTCAACCCCAAGAGCGGGGAAAGCTCCCCAACCAGGCGACCAGGCTGCCGGCTCTTCTGGTGTCCGACCCGAAGACATGACGTTTGCCCAGATGCTCGAGGCCCTGCGCACTTTGAGGGCTGATGAAGAAAATATCTTGGAGGCTTTAATAACCAAACACGAGGTAAACCCAAATAATATTGCTTGTGTACTTATCTAGTCCCCAAGTTCCGAGTGAATTGACTCACAATTTGCTTGGAATTTTACGGTATAACCGACTGATAGCTTGCCCCTTCCTTGCACCCGTGCAGTCCTTCGTGACTCAATCTGAGGAGAAACTGGCAAAGGCCACCAAGCTCATTGAAAAGGAGGTGGCTCTGCGTGATGCGGCCGAGGCTGAGGCCAGGAGGAGTAGGACGATAATGAAGAAGTATAGGAGGAGGGCTCACACAGCAGAAGATGATCTAACGAGCCTTTCTGTTCAAATTGCTGATACGTATCGTGCTTTGCTTGGTATGTTTCTTCATCCGGGTTATCCTTCTGATAAATAGCCGGAGTTTCCTGACTCATGTTTCCATTTCTGCAGGTCCGGATGAAGTGATGCCGGACGAGGATGACATTGCCAGGCTGAAAACTATCAAGAGCGTTATCCGGCAGCTATGCGCCGGAACCAAATGGATCCTTCAAGAAATACGGTGGCCGGGTAAGGGGCATGGCGACCTGAAGAGAATGCTAGACGCTTGCTCCACTATCCCCGAGTGGATTTGGCACTGGAAACGCTCGTCCTGCCGAGTTGGAGTAACCCGGGGGCTTGCGCTTGCCAAGGCTTACTTCCCTAAGCTCGAGCTAGCCAAGCTTATGGGCGGTTTCCCGGAATTCAAGCTTGATGGTTCCAAGTTCTCCGTGAAGGATTTCCAGGCCGTCCAGAAAGAGGTCCGCT
Source organism: Alopecurus myosuroides (assembly GCA_028641055.1). NCBI lineage: Eukaryota > Viridiplantae > Streptophyta > Magnoliopsida > Poales > Poaceae > Alopecurus > Alopecurus myosuroides. Next base: position 246,576,085 of record CM054057.1, on the reverse strand, counting down.
ACCCGGCCAGCGTGATTGCTGACGGCTTAGATGTCGATTCCCTCGTTCCTGCATATGATGCTGCTGGTGAAGCGGTTAAGTCGGATCTTCCCGAGCCGTATGACATGCTGGCCCGATGGAAGGAGGAAGCTGCTAAGTTGAGGGAGGAGGCTGCCAAAAAGAAGGTTGAAGCCGATTCTGCGCCCGCTACCTCCACACCAGTCGTTCCTCCTCCTACGCAAGCCGGTACTACTGATCCGGGTGCTGCTGTTACCCCAAGTGATGGCAAGGGCAAGGCGAAGATGGACGCCGCGGCCGAGAACGCCGAGTGATACCTGATACCTGATGCTGCTTCATACGCGTCAGTTGGTCGATGTGTCGTTAAAACAACTATTTTTGGATGGTGCGCCTGTGCACCTTTGATACTATTTACCGGAGTTTGTAATGCACTCTAAGTTCTTGATAAACTTTGTGCTTCTTCCGATCGTTTAAATTTATCCACTTTTGAGTCAACTTGTTCTTGATATCCGACTTTCTTTACGATTCCTTTTGTGAGACTCGGTTTCCGAGTTTCATGGGTGCTGACGAGCGGACTTGCTTCTAAGTCCCCAAGTCCCCAAGACTCGGATGTTTGGGTTTTTTGAGCCTTAGCAACTAAGCTACTTTTTCTTTTCCAAAATCCCGAATCGCCAAGACCCGAATTTCCGAGTCTAGGATATGTGGTCTTTTCGAAGAGAACGAGTTTGTTGTTTGCTAAGCCCAAACCCGGAGCCGTTTCACATAGGTAATGAAGTTATGCTTGATAAACGTTGAGTTTCCAGCTATTAGCCTTATAATCTGCATAACTTGTGGTTTAGATGACCCTTTTGACAATCTTGTACTATAAGCTGGCTTTCGCGTGGATATCATGTTGTTACATCTATACGAAAACAGGGTCAGGCAAGTCCCATTGGGCTTCATGGCTGATTGTAATCGTAAGCGAGCAAATCATGCCACTTTTATTGCGATTCACATCGAGCTTAAGTAAGAAAAGTCAAGAAAGTTTGGCTCCTTTGTCCGGTTATAAGATTGCAGCCGTACTCGTTTGCGAGTAATCGGCCCTTATAACTCATAGGCATCAATGCCGGGTCATTGAGTTTGCAACTGTGCTATTCAAGCAATCAGCCCCCAAGACCTATATATATGCAACATACTGAGATTAAAGAACATGAGAATAATCACTTCTTTTCTTGATATGAGAACGTTAGGTCAGCAAGACGTCTCATTAAAAACCCATCCAGTCCCCAAGGGTACCCTGGATAGGAAAAGAGTACGTCTGAAACCTGCTGCCTGTTACATCGTGCAATTCCACTTGCCAATATAGTCTTTACTAAGTATAATATGGACGTAGCTGAGCCACGTTCCATGGTCTGTCTCTTTCTTGCATAGATGAAGTGGTATGAGCGGTGTCATTAACTGTAGCCGACTCTTCCCTTGCATCTACCAAGTAATATGATCCATTATGCAGATTCCGGCTTATGATAAACGGTCCTTCCCATGGTGGTGATAATTTGTGTTTTCCTTCGTTTGACTGTACCAGGCGCAGAACCAGGTCTCCTTCCTGGAAGACCCGGGTTTTCACGCTCCGGCTATGATACCTCCGTAAATCTTGCTGATCTATGGCTGATCTTTCCAGGGCTTGTTCCCTTTGTTCTTCTAACATATCTACGGCGTCCTGCCGGGTCTTTTCGTTCTCCACTTCGACATAAGCTGATACTCGCGGTGAATCGTGAATAATGTCACTCGGTAACACTGCTTCCGCACCATAGACCATGAAGAAGGGTGTCATCTGAGTGGATCCGTTAGGTGTAGTGTTGATACCCCAAACCACGGAAGGAAGTTCTTCGACCCATGCACCAGCAGCCCTGATACAGGGAACTCGCAATCGTGGTTTTAATCCGCGAAGCAATTCTTGGTTTGCCCTCTCCACTTGTCCATTGGCCTGAGGATGAGCCACTGATGCTACATCAAGCCGGATTCCATTGTTGCCACAGAACTTTTCCATCTCACCAAGAGACATGTTGGTTCCATTGTCGGTAATTATGCTGTGGGGATACCCGAACCGGTAGATAATTCTTTTCAGGAACTTGACTGCTGTAGCTGCTTCGCAATTAGTAACTGGCATAACCTCAACCCACTTGGTAAACTTATCAATAGCCACTAAAAGATGCGTCTTCTTGCAAGGTGACATATGAAAGGGACCAACCATGTCCATACCCCAAACCGCGAACGGCCAAGTTAACGGAATAGTCCGTAATTCCATAGCCGGCACGTGGGTTTGGCGAGCGTACCTTTGACATCCGTCACACCTTGCCACTAAGCGCTCCGCATCTGCTAGAGCCGTGAGCCAGAAAAATCCGTGTCGATAAGATTTGGCCACAAGGGATCTTGTGGATGCATGATGCCCACAATCACCTTCGTGGATTTCCTTAAGAATCTGTCGGCCTTCTTCTGGTGCTACACAGCGCAAAAAGACTCCTGCTGCACTTCTCTTGTATAACTCCCCATTGATGATAGAATATCCCTTTGCTCTCCTCAAAATTTGCCTTGCTAACACCTCCTGCTGTGGTAACTCGCCTCGTGATAGGTAGGCCAAAAACGGTTCTGTCCACTCGGGAACAGCGCGTACCGTGGCCACGAGCTCCAAATCCGGGTCTTGATTTGCCAGTTCTTCCTCAGACTCGGTTTTAACTGATGGTCGCCATAATTCATCCAGGAAGACGTTAGGTGGAACCGGTTCTCTGCGCGAGCCGAGTCTAGCGAGGGCGTCTGCTGCCTCGTTCTTTCTTCTGTCTATGTGCTCCACCTCATATCCGGAGAAACATCCTGCGACCCTATCAACCTCTCTACGATATGCTGCCATAGTTGCGTCCTTTCTATCCCAAGTTCCTGACACCTGCTGTACCACAAGGTCCGAATCTCCGAAGCATCGTATCCTCTTAATGTTCATCTCCTTGGCTACCTTTAAGCCATGCAATAGGGCCTCATACTCGGCCACGTTGTTGGAACAGTCAAAGTGAATTTGTAGTACGTAACTCAATTTGTCTCCTTTGGGTGATGTTAGCACCACTCCAGCTCCTGATCCCTCGTACTGCTTTGATCCATCGAAGTGCATGATCCATGACTCGGAGTTTGGAACCATGGTAGTCATGCCTGTGTGTGTCTAATCATTAACGAAATCAACCAAAGCCTGAGATTTGATTGCTGACCTGGGCTCGTAGCTGATGTGATAATCCCCCATTTCTATCGCCCATTTGGCTATTCTTCCGGTCGCATCCGAGTTTCTGATGATATCCGACATTGGTATTGAGCTAACCACTGTTATGGGGTGTTCCTGGAAATACGGCTTCAGTTTCCGGCTGGCCATAAAGACCCCGAAAACCAGCTTTTGCCAATGCGGATAGCGCTGCTTTGCCTCTGATAATACCTCACTGACATAATAAACCGGCCTCTGGACTGGATAACCTTTCCCATCCTCTTTACGCTCCACAACCACTACTGCACTGACGGCTCGGGGGCCAGCTGCCACGTATAGCAACATAGGCTCTTTAGGACCCGGGGCCGCTAGTACTGGTGCTTCAGATAACTGCTTCTTTAGTGCCTCGAACGCCTCATCCGCCTCTTGATCCCATACAAATTTATCGGATTTCCTCAAGAGCCGGTACAAGGGTATTGCCTTTTCTCCGAGTCTTGATATAAATCGGCTCAAGGCTGCTACGCAGCCGTGAGCTTTTGAACATGCTTCAAATTTTCCGGCTTTTTCAAACTTTGGATAGCTTTGATTTTGTCCGGGTTTGCTTCAATTCCTCTCTCGGAAACGATAAAGCCAAATAATTTCCCGGCTGGAACTCCAAATATGCACTTTGTTGGGTTAAGCTTCATCTGATACCTCCTTAAGTTCTTGAACGTCTCCTTTAGATCATCGATAAATGTTTCTGCCTTCCTGGTCTTGATAACCACGTCATCCACATAAGCATGGACGTTGCGTCCAATTTGGTCCTCGAAGCACTTCTGAATACACCGTTGATAAGTTGCGCCAGCGTTCTTCAACCCAAACGTCATGGTTTTGTAACAAAAGGCCCCAAAAGGGGTTAGAAACGATGTTTTCTCCCAATCCTCCCTCTTGAGTGTAATCTGATGATATCCGGAATAAGCGTCCAGAAAGCATAATAGGTCACTCCCAGCTACTGCATCTATGATCTGATCTATCCTTGGTAGTGCGAACGGATCCTTTGGGCAATACTTGTTGAGACTCGTAAAATCAATGCACATCCTCCACTCATTGGTCTTTTTCATCACTAGTACCGGATTTGCTAACCAATCCGGGTGAAATACTTCCATGATGAAGCCGGCTGTCAATAGCCGGACAATTTCTTCACCTATAGCTTTCCTTCTTTCCTCATTCATCTTCCTCAAGCCCTGCTTCACAGGCCTGGACTTGGGATCTACATGCAAACTGTGCTCTGCCAACTCTGTAGGGATACCCGGCATGTCGCTAGGTGTCCAGGCGAATACGTCCGCATTCGAACGAATAAACTCCACAAGTGCCTTCTCCTGCTCGCTGTCCAAGTTAGACCCTATAGTAAATTGCTTAGTGGGATCGCCTTCGACAAAAGCTATCATCTTGGTGTCCTGTGCTGCCTTGAATTTTGCTCTTTCGTCCTCAGTATTCGGCCTTTTCAATGCGGTTCCATCATCCGGATCTACTTGAGACCGATAATACTTGAGTTCTTCTTTTCTGCAAGCTTGCTCGGCCATTACCGAATCTCCTTCGTCGCACTCGTCCGCTATATCCCGGCTTCCATGTATGGTGATGGTCTGCTTAGGACCCGGAATCTTCAGCTGCAAATACACGTAACACGGCCTGGCCATGAATTTGGCGTAAGCCGGTCTTCCAAATAGTGCGTGATAAGGACTGCGCAATTTGACCACCTCGAACGTGAGCCACTCAACTCGATAATTATCCGTTGATTCTCCGAAAGCTACCTCCAATGCGATTTTCCCCTCGGGACATGCCGAGTGACCCGGCACTATTCCATGAAAAATTGTTGAGCTTTTCTGTAGCTGGGACTCTTTGAGACCCATGCATGAAAAAGTTTCCCAGTACAAGATATTGATGCTACTTCCACCGTCCATCAGGACCCTTTTTAACTCGTAACAATTAACCTGTGGTGCGACTACCAATGCTAAGACTCCTGGGTGCTCTATTCTTTCCGGGTGATCTCTTCTGCTCCACGTTATCTCTTGTTCCGCCCATCTCAGGTATCCCGGAACAGCCGAGGAAAACGAGTTCACAGCTTGCTTGAGTATCTTTTTGTCCCTATTAGAAGTTCCTGTAGTATGCACATGGTATTGTCCTTTTAAATCAGATGTACGTACCATACCGATGAAGACGCTGATCCGGCCGATCGTCACAATAGATCCGGATTCGAGGTGATCCGACTCTGGCCCCCAGCCGGAAGCGTCCACCATCTTCTCCCCTTTGTGGTCGATGTAGATCTCGCCGACGACAAGGTTCTCCATGTTCTTCCGAGCTTCTCCCGTGATGTAAACACCTTTGGACGCAGGCCCCACGGTGGGCGCCAACTGTCATGGGATAATCACGGCAGACGTTACCGGGGGTAACTGATCTTGGGGCAAGACGACACAGGCGTTTGGGAGAGGGTTTAGCTCGGAGGAAAGCATGATGGAACTCGATCTGGTAGCCAGCAATCAAGTCGCCGAGTCTCCGATCTCAAGATACTAACTCAATTCTCGTGTTACACTGGATGCTCGATACCAAGCGATATTGTTAGGGTTCTTAGATCTCTCTCAACTAAACCCAGGGGTCGGTTTATAAAGCACCCGTACCCCCTGGCTTACTCTCCAAGGCGCACCCTGAATCCTACCCGGACACCACACACAAATCCTAACTTTCCTTTACCGTAACCCACAATCCGGGTTACGAGGCCTACAAACTTGGGCCTTCCAGAAGTTTCTTTATCCTTAGCCGGATCTTGCGCATCGTCCTTTGGGCCGGGTTATACCTTGGAGTTGGCCTACCGGGTTATTATCCCTCCATCAACGGCCGCGACGCCGTCGAGAGTTCATCAGGCGTGATCGTCTGGGCGCCCACGATCGGCTCTACGACGACTACTTCGCCGACAACTGTGCTTATCCTCCGAGCTTCTTCCGGCGAAGGTATCGGATGAGGCGATCCCTTTTTCTAAGCATTGTGGATAGATTGGGTGAATACTCTCCGTATTTCACCCAAAGAGTTGATGCTCTCAACCGTCCTAGGTTTTCTCCCCTACAAAAGTGTAATGCGGCTTTGCGTTTATTAGCTTATGGAGCCGCTGCAGATACAATAGATGGGTGGCTTAAGTTAGCTAGATAAACTTTGTCAGAGTGTCTAGAGGAATTCTGTGAGGGCATCATCAACTGTTACGGGGAAGAGTTTTGCCATCGACCTACTGTCGCGGATACTCAGCGTCTGTTAGCGAAAGCCGAGGAGCGCGGCTTTCCGGGCATGCTAGGGAGCATCGATTTCATGCATTGGCAGTGGAGGAACTGCCCAGTTGCGCATGCCGGTCAATTCACAAGGGGAGACATCAAACACCTTACCATAATCTTAGAAGCCGTTGCGTCGTATGATCGTTGGATCTGGCATGCCTTTTTTGGAGTCGCCGGGTCCAACAACGACATCAATGTGCTCAATCAGTCGCCATTGTTCACGGATATGCTTAGAGGAGAAGCACCCATAGTGAACTTCACGGTGAATGGACACCAGTACAACAGGGGTTACTACCTTGCCGACGGCATCTACCCCTCCTGGCCGGTGTTCATGAAGGGTGTTACTCTTCCACAAAGTGAAAAACATCGGCTGTTCACTACTGCTCAATCAGCTTGGCGCAAAGATGTCGAGTGTACATTTGGAGTGCTGAAAGCTAGGTTCAACATAATAGCAGTTCCGGGACGCTCCTACTCCAGGCGTACTCTTGGGTTGATCATGCGTACATGTGTCATTCTGCACAACATGATCATCGACGATGAGCGTGGTACCAATTTGGAGAACATCTATGAGACATTTGATTCCAATGTCGGCCCTGCAATACATACCAATGCACCACCAAGCCTAGCAGTCAGGATTCAGATGGACAACGAAATGAGGGACTCGCCGATGTATACACAGCTCCAGCATGATTTGATTGAGCATGTGTGGGCTCATTCCTAGATTATGTAATTTTTTTAATTTTTTATGTAATTTTTATTAATTATTATGTAATCGGTACAATTTTAGTTGAATAAAATAATTTCCTTCCATTATTTGTAATGTTTTTAATCTTAAAAATAAATGTTGACGTGGAGGAGAGAGAAATGCTGATGTGGAGGAGAGAGGAGTGATAGTGGGGACTATAACCCGTGCACTGGCACCGTGCTGTGAGAGTGGCGTGAGAGTGGGGTGAGAGTGAGAGGAAAAGGCTGACGTGGCGGGGCTATAGGGCGTGATGCACTGTTCTCCAAAAACAATTGGAAACAACATTCCATTTGTGTTTGTTCCAAAATAAGACTATCAATTGGCCATCAGCTTTATCTATTTTGTTTTGCTTCGTCGTAAATGTACGAGTATAGTCTGTAAAAACGCACGAGTATTTAGCTAGTGATAATTATTGTAGGAGAAAAGTTAGCAAAGCATGCCAAACCAAGATCATGTTTTAATAACCTCGTCACAACACGCTAACTTTGAAAATAAAATTTCTTGAAAATTCAAAGTCAAAAAATTCATTCGAACTTTATGCTTATATGTGCATCAATATGTTTTGGTTGCATGGCTAGATGCTTGAGAGAAACAAAGAGACGAAGTGGTACATCATTGGAAGTCTAAAGACGTGGAGCTTCTATATCTAGTCCTCTCCAAAACAAAAACGATACCAAGCCGGCTGATCATCTAGATCGATCAAGATTGGATTTTGGGCGTGGCGCACGATAACATTAAGAAGATCAGCACCTGGATCCATCAACCTATCAACAAGTCTGTGGCCTTCTGGATACCCAAAATACCAGTCGCGCACAAGGCCGCTGAGAAGGATGCATAAACTGAAGGAGAGTGATACGGCGAGGAACGCGAGGATCGCCGCGACAGCAGTCATTCCTTGGGTCGTCGTCGGGTTGGAGTCAAGGAGCCCCGGAATCACTTGGGAGATGACGAAAAACGCGACCACGGCGCAGGCAATGGAGCACATGACCACGCGCCTGCTGCACTCGTCGGCCTCCGCCTCCGCCATCTCGCCGTCGCCGCCGCCGTCGGGGTCCTCGATGTCGGCCATCCGGCGCCGTGCGTGTCCTGGGGTAGTATTCGCGATCTGGATGATTCAGTGCGTGTAGTAATCAAGGCGGGTTTAGTCAATTATGAACCTTGGCCTTTTTATTCATGGACGGGTGCTCCCGATGGTATGTTGGAAGGTGAGAACGAGCTCGGTGCAACTTCGTTCTCTATGGGAGATACGTACGGCCTCTTGGTTGAATTGGTTATTGCTAAGTATAGAGTACGAGACGACTGGCGGAAGAGAGGATTAGGATTTACGATTGAGATACGCCTAATTAGTCGGCCATCTTTAGACTGTTCATCACGGTCACGTACCTTGAACTGGGGCCGCATCACGCTTTCTAGCCCGTTGCGAGTTGTAATAGAACTCGCCCGCCGTAGACCGCTCCATGGGCAGGCCCATGTGGGCTGCTTTATTTTTCGTTTGTTTTTCTCTTGTTTCTATTTGTTTTTCTTTTTTCTCAATATTTTATTCAGTATGATAAATCTGAACCATTTTTTAAATTTTGTTCATTTTAAAAATTGTTCAACATTTTTAAAAAATCGTTCATTTTGAAAACATGTTTATTTTCAAATTTTATTCACCTTTTAAAAATTGTTCACCATTTTCCAAAATTTGTTCATTTAAAAAATCATCACTTTTAAAATTTATTAATTTTCAAAAATTGTTCAGCATTTAATTTTTTTTCAGAAGTTGTTTAGATTTTGAAAATGGTTTAGATTTTAAAATCTGAAATTTTCAAATCTATGTTTGAACATTAAAAAAAACATTTTTCAATACATTTCTAGAAGTAGGAAAAAAGGACATGCAAAAAATGTAGAAAAAAGGGAAGAAAAAAATGAAACGAATAGTTGTTACCTCTTACTTGGCCGGCCTAGGAGTAGATTACAGTGAACGATGCACCGCTCTAGCTCGCTTCAAGCGATGCATAGGGGCTCCCATGCACGACACCTGGTAGATGGGCTATATAAGGCAATGAGGTGGTATCTAGTGCCACAGCCACAACCCACACGCCAGGATACCACTTGGGGAAATGACGACTTCTCCAACGCAATAGTACAGCGCCCTGACGTTGAGCGTCCCGTGTGGATTTTGTTTTATAGATTGAATACTTTATATATTGTGCTACACAAAAATGGAATCAACAAAAAAATTGGAGATTTGAAAACTTAATTACGTACTTAGATCCACACTTGTTTTCATTTTGTGTAGCTTCAAATACAAAGTATATGAAGTTGACTTTTTCACGTTTATCATTGGCTACATCCGAGATATTTTTCAAAATAAATTCAAACTCCTTAATTTTTTTATAATTTATTTTATAATAGCAGTATCACTAGAGTTCGGGACAATAAAATCCTCACTAGTGGCAACACTATAAAATAATCAATAATGGCCCGGTGACTTTTCCTTTTTCTTGATTTTTCGTATTTTATTACCATTTCATCTATGTTTAGGACGGTAGTGTTATTTCTTACGTAAATTGACATATTTTAAGGGGTCTATGGACCATCATTTCTCCGATTCAAAGGACTAATTTTAAGGTCATATTTTAAGGACGGTACCTTTCATTTTTTAAGTATCAGGAACCTCCAAATTCCTCTTCATTTGAGCTTGTTGGGCTAATTGTAGCATGGTCAGGCCCCTGTCAACTCTCTAGCTTTGTCTGGGGCCGAACACAGGGACCCAATGGGAGTTGCGGGGAGGCTGCTCATAAATTTCTTGCCCAGGGATCTTCTCATGTACCTGTTCAAAATCTTCATGGTCAGGGTCTTCATAGAATAAATCCTCTTCATGTGACAGCTCCATCTCTCTGAGTAAGCTCAAACATTTGTTCTCATCAAGCTACTCATTGTTAATCTAGTTGAGGAGTTTTTCCTTAGCAAACTCTTTCTCAGCAAGTGGTCTAAGAAGACTGGGTCCCAGCATTGAGCCCTCATGCATAGGACCTTCTGCAGCAAGGCTTTGCATTTTGGAAGCCAGAGAGTTTACTAGATGTTGCTTAAAGCCAGAGGAATGTTGCTTCCCAAGGGCAGAGCTCCCTACGGGAGATTTTTCTTTTCATTCTGAATTTTTAGCTATGCTCTGATTTTTATCCCTAGCTTTGTCAGTTCCATGGTATCTTGCTTTCTCTCAGATTCTTTCTGTTTGTTGTCTCCTCCTTGTCCGTATTCATTGATCACTCCAGTTGTGTTTGCTGGTCCAATCCCTGGATACTCCACCTGGATTTGGATTTCGTAGAGCTTGTTCAAGACCTCAAAGACTCTGGTGGCAGGGATCTTGCTCTTGTCCATGCACCAGATTTTTATCATGGCAACTTCATACAGGCTTTGGAGCATCATCTGCCAATCAACATCCTTGCAGAATTCCAAAAGCATAGGCGAATTGGAAAAGAGTTTCCCATTTGCACCATTCATGATGCATACCCTTGAGTTTTACCCATACTTCCTCAAGACCAGCAAAGTAATACAGGTCTCCTTCCCATGTGACAACATAGACCTGCACATCTTCTTTGACCAATCTAAAACCGGGGTAGCTGGCTACATCCTCAACCTTGATGTGTGGAGGGAACTTAATCAAGAAAGTGAAATCATCCAGTTGCCTAATATGCAAGGACAATTTTTCTTGTAGATGGCTGTGAAAGTTTATGACTGTCCCTCTTTGGTGACTAAGCCATGTTCCAGGTACAACACTCCGACATTCTGGTATCAACTCCTTAGAATCTGAAGGTAGCTCTATGTGGAAGAAATCCAAGCCTGTAAATGCACTGCCAAAGTAAAAATCAATGGGCTACTGTTGCTTTCTCACAGGGCAGAGGTCCACCTCATGATCAGGAAGCTTGCATATGAAACAGACCTTGGGCTGAAGGCAAATCTTTTTATGATGTCCTAGGTCTCCACAGTTATAATAGGTAATAGCTGCATAATATTTTGCAACTTCTCTAGGAGCTGGAACAGGATCAGAAGAGGAGTTTCTTTCACCTTGCTCTGCTTCTTACCTGGCTGCTGATTCTTCCATGTCCCTTGTTGGTTTATGTTCCCCGTCTGTTGCTTACCTTGCGGCCACTCTTCTTAAATGTCCTGCGGCATCCATTGCATGGGGTACTGGCCTACAAAGGGGGCATATGGACATGGGAACTACACCCAACCTGCAAAATTGTAAGGTTCGGGACCAAATTGCATGAAGGGGGCTGTTGCAGGATGAACCCGAATTTCTGATGGTGACCCTGCCATTGATTTCCTCTCTTGCCACCACCACGCCTAGGGGTGGGCATTCGGTTCTTTTCGCCTTTTCGTTTCGGTTTTTTAAATAATTCGGTTTTTAAAAAGTGACACCCGAATTAACATATCATTTTTCAGGAACCGGTAATTCGATTCTTCAAAAATTCGGTTCGGTTTTCAGTTTAAACCGAATTAACCGAGATTGTAACATGCAAAAAATCAAATCAAGAATTAGAGAGCAAAAATAAGTGATAGGGTGTGGTTGCATGGGGCTGCTGTGAAAATGCTTGGCAGAGCGTTGTAGTAGCACACCTAAGATGGCCTCATCTTCATTACTAACTCGCTAGGATGGAGCAGTCAAGCTCAGCCCGCGATAATGGAGTTGCGGAGCTTCGCCGGGACGACATGGACGTATGAACCTAGTGTCGTGGCAGCTAGTATTGCACGACCTGTCAGTGACACGTGAGTGGCAAATTATAAAAGAGAAAATTGTGTCAAATAATACAATGCCCCGGGAAATTGGACCCACATGTCATAGGCTCTAGTCTGATCCGGCGCTAATAAAATGCGATAGATGGAGTGGCAATAAAGGTAGAGACCGGGCGGGGAGCAAGCAAGACGCTGGAGAAACTTATCACGTTACCAACAACTCCATACGTACAAGAGAATGACCATTGAACCATACGCCGACGTGACGGGTTCTTCCTACGTCTGCTGCTCTCGGAGAAGACGGGGGGAGAAGGCGTTCGCACCGCACGCACGTGCCTGGGCTGCCGCGAGCGCGAGTGCTCCGCCCACCTACACCATACAATGCGTGGAGTCGGTGAGTGTGAGAGGAAGTCGTCCCACCCGTCCGTCCGTTCTTTCACGCTGCTGCGCTAATCATCATTCGGTTGGCCACTGATGACGACCTAAAGCAGCAGCAGCCAGGTGGGCCCAATGCGCCGCTAATCCGCCCAGAGTGCTCTGGCTACCGGCTAGGCTACAAACCTCTCGCCGCCCTAGCTGAACAAGAAGACAACCCTGTCAATCTGTCATTTTACCGTATCTCTTACTAGCTCCCAAGTTGGGCAGTCCATCCACTAAAAACAGCAACATATTTTTGTCCGAGAGCACGCCGGATCGCTGGATGACAGCCGTCGGAACACGTTAACCTGTGTCCCGCGTGCGTCAAGGCGAAAGCGAAGCCAAGCAAGCGACGTAACCACGTACTGGTAACGCAAAGCAGCGGGACGTCCGAACGAATCTCCTGAAAGCGAAGCGGGCGGGCGGGCCTCTGACTGACCCTGGGCTGTGGGCCCCGCGGCGCGGGAGGAACGGGAAACCCGTGGCGGGGGCCCTTTTAAACGAGTAGTACGGCGCAACCACGCCAAAGTCTAAACGCGGAACGGACAGCGTGCGCGAGTCCATCTAGCAGCAGAGGAAAGTTTCGTTTCGTCCGGGAGCCCGACCCGAAAGCGCCGTTTCCCGAGGGCCTCTGCCGCCGCGTGGCCGCCGCCGCCCGCCACCCATCAAAAGCGGCGTTAACTCCTCCTACACCCCCCTTCTCTCCGCTGGACTGCTCGCTCCTCCCGTCCGTAAACCTGGGAGGGCTCTGTATCTCATCCTCGCTCGCGGGCGGCAGCCGCCTCGGGACGTCGATCCTGCCCTGACAGCCCCACGCATGCAGGTACCGAATTCTCTTCCTCTCCACCGCCTAGCCGCTCCATCGGCTCCCTGGCTTGTTGCACCTTTTCTTTTTCTTGTTTTGCGTGGTGCGTCATTTCGCCGACGTCTCCGTTGTTTAGGGATCGATCCAGGATTTTGCGTAGCGGCGTGGGTGCTACGGAACCCCGTTGTTGTTGTTGTTGTTGTTGTTTTCTGTAGGAAGGAGGATCAAGAAGAGTTTATTAAGGTTTCAGATTTTGCTTTCAGCGAATCCAGCATCTCGCCGTACGAAAACACTTGCTGTCCGAGGAAGTGCAGTTCCATGGCCTTGATCCACGTTCGTTCGATTCTCACAGGAATAGATTCGCTTGGCACACGTCACATTGTCGTGTCCTACGCCCTTATCCTGCAATTTTTTTCCCTTTCTTTTTTTACTCGCTTTTCAGTTCCATGTCCTGTTCGAAGCCACTAATTTCAGTTCATTGCAATGCCAACAAAACAAAACAAAGAAAATCCTTGCGGTTGCGGGATTCTTGTTTAATTGCTGGTTAAGCTACTCAACCTCTAAGAAGTCAAATGCCTTGGTTCCTTATCCAGTTAACTTAAAATAATATTCTGTTCCTGGAGGAACGGGTATACACGCCCCTTCAGAATAAGATAGGGGTGTTTCCTAATCCAGCTGGTTTGATACTTTAATATATTTTCATTTTTAGATTCAGAGTCAGCGATCATTGTAGTATTGTTTTAGGATTATAAACAGATACGCATGGTGAACGACTGGTCTGTCATTTTCTTACCAACGAGTGTCCATGTCTCTTCTACAAAAAGTCTGAACCCAAATATCTGATCACATCGAGCGATACTACAAATCAGATGAATACTTAGAAAGATCATGGGGAGTGCAACTTTTTTGAACAGTTGTCCGACAAGCCTTTCTTTTCTACCATTTCTCAGCCTTCTCCAGTTCCAGTGAGGATAAGGCCATATTATCAGCTGCAGTAAATAATCTCAAAAGCAGGGAACTGCAACAGAAAGGTCAACTGTTTGCAGCAGCAAAGCCAGTAACAACTGTGGTGGTAGTGAGTGATACTGTATTGTAAAAACGCACTAATATACTTGTAGGCTGCGTGATCCTTGGTGCTGGTTTCGGGAGTATCTTAGATGACTTGGCTAATGTGGTGGCTGGCGATCCTGACAATGTAGGTGTAGAGGTGACCATACAATAAGCTCAGGCAAGCATATTGCAGCGTGACTACTAAATCAGGCAAGCTTTCTTCAGTATGTTACTCCTGAAGGGAGTGCAAGCTTTCTTCAGAGTAAGTCCGTATTTTGGTAGCTAGATTTGAAACTCGATGTATTCAATGAAATTGCTAACTGCGTTATTAAAAAGTAAAAGCTGGGACATCCTTTGTTTTGGTATACTAGTGATGATATTGTAACTAATTACATTCTGTAAATGTCGTGCAGTGTGCTTTTAGTTTAAACCTCCTCAAGAACACATGGCTCTAGCTAATTTTCTGGATTCACTGCAGGCAAGATGAAGTTTGGTTCAATTTACGAGGAGTACCTAAGGGTGGAGCAGGACAAGTATCTAACAAAGTGCTCCCATGTAGAGTACAAACGCCTAAAGAAAGTATTAAAGCGATGTCGAGTCGATCGCTCACTACAAGCAGAGGTTACCAGCAGTGACGAGCTACAGGACGGGAGCGACGAATCTTCAGACATTTGCGAATGCAATTCCTGCACATGTATGCTCAGCTCCTAGCAGGCTATGTATCATTGTTTATGTTTTTCTTTCATGTTTTTGTTTGTGATATGCCCAATTTCCTTTTTTGTGCTCTATATCTCAAGTCTTGTCGAAGATGTGATTTGACAAAGAACTCAAAGAAATAGTCATATGTTCTGTTATAACTTACAAATTAGAAGCACCCAAGAAGATACCAATAGTCATTCTTCCCCTGTATCAAAGATTTTTATGTTTGAGAAATTGTATCAAAGATTAGTAGTCTAATTTCCATTTGTACAATCTAGTGCTCTGCTTTTATAGGTTCCTTAAAAAAATATTATAGGTTTTGGAGGGAAGGGTAGCTCTGGTTGTATGTTTGGTACAGCTGTCAAGTATTATGGAATATGAATCTCAATACTGGTGATTTTGTTGTTCAACCAGGACTAGTCATCTTGAACAAAATAATTTGGTTGTGTTGATTTTCTTGATATAACACTTAGATTGTTTTCATGCTTTTTTCCACCAAGTATCCTGTTGATATCCTGACTTGTAATATTTCTTTTTCAGTGTGTGATCAGATGTTCTTCACAGAACTCAACAAGGAGGCTTCAGATATAGCTGGCTGTTTCACCTCTAGAGTACAGAGTCTGCTGAATCTTCATGTTCCTTCAGGACTGCAACGATATATATGGCGTGTACGGCAGTGCTTCATAGATGATCAACAGATAATGGTTCAAGAAGGTCGAATGCTAGTCAATTATGTGACCATGAATGCTATTGCTATTCGCAAAATTCTCAAGAAATATGACAAAGTAAGTGCTTTATCTCTAAACCTTCTTATACATCTTCAAGTTCTGCGTGCTAATATGTTGTGGATTTTGCAGATACATGGTTCTGTCAGTGGTAGAGATTTCAAGAGCAAGATGCAAACTGACCATATTGAACTGTTGCAGTCACCCTGGCTTATAGAGCTGGGTGCTTTCCATCTGAACTGTGATAGCTTAGATATTGATGAACCTGCAGTAGGGTTCTTCAAGAATGGATTCTTCAAGAATTTTTCCTGTGACTTGACCGGAGCACAGCCAGTAATGACTATGGCCATATCTGAAACTATTAAGTATGATTACAGCCTAAACTGTCCAATTTGCTTGGTGAGATTTTGCTCTTCTTAAGTTTCCCTATCTTGCTCTTTTGATTATCTTGTTCCTAAGTATGAAAATGGCAATTGTTAACCTACTACTCCCTCTGTTCCATAGTTCTTGTCATGGTTTTAGTTCAAACCACAACAAGAATTATGGAACGGAGGTAATATTTGGAGTAGCACACATTAGTTTGAACAGTTTGCTTGTACCAGAAGTACATTTTTTTTTTGTTTCTTCTAATGTTGTGCTACAACCAATTGCAAGATTTTGTCTAGCCATTGGCAATTTAAATTGTAGAAATAGGAATTGACATGGCTGCACTTTCTGTTGTGTAAATTGATTAATAAACCTAAACCTATGCTGCTTTATCCACAGTGAAGGACACTGGATTAAATTTTGAATATTGTTAACTAAAAAGTTCTAAGATGATTTAACAGGAATTTTGCAACCAACATGTGTAATAAATCCATGATAATTTTTAAAATTTGATTTGTTCTCGTAAGAGCTTTTTTTTTTTACCTCTGTTGAAATTAAAGTAATATCAATTATGTATAGCATGCTGCTCGAGCCGACACTTGGGTTCAGATGAGTAGCATGAACTGTGGGTTGTTCATAAAGCATGAAACTCACCCTAAATATTGGAAACTGCAGCATATTTTCGCAGGATGAAAATATTCTACTTTTCTAGAATACACAATACATATTTACTTGCAGCATTTTGGGCTTATTGTTTGGCCACTTGCACAGGACACTTTGTTCAACCCGTATGCACTCAGCTGTGGCCACCTCTTCTGCAAAGCCTGTGCATGTGGTGCTGCATCTGTCTACATCTTCCAGGGTGTGAAGACTGCACCTCCGGAGGCCAAGTGTCCCGTGTGCCGAGCGGTATGTGCGCAATCCTATAATGCTTTCATGTATCAGTCTGGCTCTGTCTGCGTGTTTCTGTTGATTATTTGTTTCCCCCCCTGGCCATCTACTTTCTGCCACCACCTTCGTTCTCCAACACCAGCCCAGTATATTTCTTAGCTTTTGGTTTTATGCTTGAACTGCTAAACAAATGCAACTACCCTGTAAATGAGAATGCAGCATAGCATTGCTACAACTTCCAGGGTAATGATTTGCGCTTGATGACCTGCAGGTTGGCGTCTTTGCCCATGCGGTGCATATGAACGAACTTGACCTGCTCATCAAAACAAGGTACCAAGACTTAACCGACCCCTCTCGTGCAAAGAATTCTGGAGAAGAAATCACCTTTTTCTGACTCTGATATGCATGTATGGCTTGACCAGGTGCAGAGATTACTGGAGGTGCAGGATGCGCGAGGAGCGGACCGAGATGGTGAAGCAGTCCAAAGAATACTGGGAGTCCCAGACGATGCTGTCGCTGGGCATCTGAATCCTTGGACCTACAAATGCAGCCATTCATTGTTTAATTTGTGACTGTCGATAAATTTATGCAGCCGTCGAATCCCAGGCGTGCCAGAGTCCTCGAAGCATAATTTGATTTATTGACTGTTAATATGCTACTCTGTACCACCGACCCAGAAGATCTACCCAAGGATGGAAGAGAATTAACATAACAGAGGAGAGCTACTGAAGAAGCAAATTCCCTTGCTTTAGGTCGTTGTCCACTTCCTCAGATCTGGGAAAGAAACCGGGTCGAACCAATTCCTTTGTTCCCTTCTGTTGTAGTCTGGAATGATGTACTTTCAGTTTAGCTGTTTCTCCCGTCTGGCTGCTGCTGTGCTCTTTGCTTTGTACTGTACTAGATACAAGTTGTTGAGGTACAACAATTGGAATCCTGTGTAGCTTCACATTCGGTCATCTTGCTAGTTTCTTATCTGTATTGAATTGTTTTGTATTCACCATTTCATCATGTTCTGCATGTTCTTGCCACAACCTTTTTTTGAGAGAGGACATGACCTGTTTATTTTCATTTTATTTTTCCAAGTTAACGGCAAGAGCACTGCCTTTCAATTGGATTTTGAGAGAAAAGGGATGCAAGAGGATGCACAAGAAACGGGAACCCACATATGAACTGAAAAACTACACGCACAATGGAGTCTAATGTCCGCCACAGTGACGCCTAACTAGCAACTGTATACTCAAATTCCTGGCATGAAAATGTTCTCACTGACCCACACCGCTGCTGAGAGAATTGAAAGATTTCTTAGCAAAAGAGATGGATCAGCAAATGCGTGATAATCTGGATTCAGCATTCAAAACAGATTGTGTACTGGCAAAAAGGAACACATCAGTTACCGTTTGCACAAATGTGCTGCTAATTTCCTTGATATTATCTCATCATCCGGTATCAATCTGAGGCAAGAAAACCAGCCAACCACCACCACGCATCACAGCGCACACTATACATCCATACAGCTTCTGCTGGTGAGAGAAATAAGCAAAAGCATTGCAAAAAGAAACCCACATAAACAATGCTGGACCATCATGGCACAAGGGTCCTCATCCCCCCCTGGGGGAAAAGCGGAATCAATAACTAAAGAATTAAAACAACACCGGCTCAGCCCACTCTCCAAACAAGAAAATGCGACTTGATGCAGATTTCCCAACCGACGACTATGTTATATACAGCAGCAGCTTCTTCAGACAGGCTCACTTTCTTCTCATGAGAGTTTTCTGAACCCGGGGGCACTTGTCCAGGAGTAGGAGCAGACCCACATTGTTACTTGACAAGCCAAATGTATACCTATCAACAAAGAAGATAAGCAGTCAATATCAGCATATGCTTTATGGATAAAATAAACATGCATCATGAACTAAATTCCCAGGGAAGCCTCTTGTACCTGCTTTGTGGTGATGGCTTCTTTTTCTGAGAGCAAAATAAAGTGACGACCCACTGCAGAAGATGACAACACAGTTAGTGTACAGCAGAAACCTACTTCACGTCCTCGAGAACAGTGGAAATAAAGTAAGTACATTCATATCAAAGTATATGGTCCCGCAAGGATCACAACAAGGCACATTCATATCAAAGTACAAAATAGAAATGCAATTAAATCAGAAAACAGTCAAAATAGGTGACGTACTGAGCGCGCACACATGCAGCTGCACAAAAGCACGAAAAAAATCTTACAGAGATACTACTACTCCCTCCGTCTCAAATTAATTGTCACAAAGTTTGACAAAAGTGGATGTATCTAACACTAAATTATGTCTAGGTACATCCATTTTTGTCAAACTTTGTGACAATTAATTTGAGACGGAGGGAGTACAATATTGTCCTATATTTGCTTCATCTGATGTGAGACTTATTGTATGCAAATATTCAGAAGTTAGCAGAGTTAATCACTTGCCAACAGTATGATTTGCAATATTTGGTATCATTTAAAAAAATAGCTAGAACTAGCACTAAGACAGGACATCAACAGAAACAGCTAAGACTTGGGATGGATATCGATTGAAAACAACCTATGCTGCCAGTTAATGTTGCCCCCCTTCTCCATGTCGTCCAGCGCTGCCACCATTGCCCATTCTATGCGCACTATCGTGCCGTGGCAATTGCTGATGGCAGAGGGAAGGTGTATGTGTTTGCATGGGGGATCAGATGGAAACGGGCACGACACAACTACGGTAGTCTCATGGATTTCTGTGTGACCACCACCGCCAATCCATCATTCCCAGTGGGCTTTTCATCGCACCACCGCCTTCCAGTGGTAGCTCTACAGTCTGCACACTATTTGTGATGTTGATTGACATAATTGATTGCCTAAAACCCTCTTGCATTTTTCCTATATTCACAAAAAAATCAAACAATTTAGGAAGAGTATTAACGGATTGACATCACAGGTTGTAGGCCTAGCACCACCACTGCCACATTCCAACGGAGTTTCATGCTAGGACAGAACCAAGAAATCCAGGGAGCCGGCAAACATGTGGGTGGATGGATTTGTTACTGCTTCCCCAAAACATGTACTCGTCCTTCCCTATTTACATGGTGCCCACATATTTCTAGGTTCAATTTTGGCCATCAATTTCACCAACAAAACGTGGGTTACATGCCACTCAAATTACATCATCGAATTGATATTAAGAAACTTTCAAATGGTACTATTTTATGACACACGACACAGAAAGTTTAATAACAGAATACGAAGGCACCATGTAAATAGGGGCAGAGGGAGTATATAGGAAGAAAACATAAAGAACTTAGTTCCATGGACTTATACAAAGGTTCTATACTCATATGTCCTATTCTATATTCCTATTTCTGCTATGTACTAATTTAAAACTTCGAAAACAGGTGCACAAAATCATTGAGTGACTAGTGAGCAGAATTAATCAATTGACAAAACTCTGAATTTTCTAAATTAAATCTCTAGTGAAATTAACTAGAACTAGGTCTCAGCCAGGACAGTACCAAAATCAGCTAGAACCAGGGCTAGGACAGGACATTAATAGCAACAAATTACGTAGCAACATTCAATAGCAATCATTCCAACTCAACAGAACCTATGCAAGATTAATGATATATAATATTTCGTATTTGGATCTTGCTTTACTTAATCAACGCATCTGCACACATGATCTGCATCAAATTTAGGAAGAACCACCAATGCTTAAATTTCATAAATTATCTAATACTAGAACCTATATCAGACTAAAGCAAAGTCTAGTAAGCAATCTTGACCACTCGGCTAATTCTGTAGCAATCTGTAAAGATAACAACTGGGGTATGCATTAAATGGCAACATAAGTGTCACATCAGCACAAAGGATCATCATACCTTAAACAACGCATCCGATGAGTATGTCCTGACAATTGCCGTCTTCTTGTCTTCCCTAATCCTCCTATCTGCAACCCCCACAGCTTGCTTCCCACGTAAATGGTGAACGACTGGAACAGACCCAACCCCAGCGCCCCCTGGAGTGGCATCTTTGGCTAGCTGCTGCGCGATCTCCCGAAGAAGCATAAGCTGAGCCTTCTCAGTGCGCATTCCCACCAATGCTTGCCGCATCGATTCTCGATCAGCCTCCAATGCCTCAAGTCTCATGTATAGCTTCTTAATGTCTGGCTCTACCATCTCATCTTCGTACTCCTCCAGGACCCTGGCTGCAGGAGCTGTGGCACCTTGATGCACCTTGTCAATCATGTAGACCCTGTCGCTACCACTGCCAACATCATCGCTATCACTTCCAGCCTCTTCAGCACCATATCCAGCAATTGGAGACTCTGGCAACTCCTCACCATCATTGTAGAGGTAGTTCCCTTTTTCCACAGCCTCCTTAGGTAACACAGCCTCATGGGAACGAAGCTTGCCCGTTTCCTGTGCAGCCGATTCTGGCAATGTCTCATCTGCGTATAACTGGGCGCCTTCCTCTTCCTCTTCCTCCAGGGATGGTTCACGCAGGTGCCTATCTTCCTCGTGCTCGAGGAGGCAGATCCGGTGCTCCAGATCCACGGCCACCCCATCCTCCTCGCTCTCCTCCTGCCCGTCGTCGTAGTAGTATTCTCCGTTGTAGCAGCGGAGCTCGGGGTAGTATTCGCCTTCTTCGCCCTCGAGGAAACCGCCTTCCTCATGATCCTGCTCCTCGCCTTCATCGCCGTCGGCGAGCGGGATGCCAAGGCGGAGGCACGTCTGTTGGTAGTCGTGGAGCCTGGAGCGGACGCGAGCGAGGTGCCGCGCGCGGCGGGCGATTAGGGCACGGAGGTGGTCGATCTCGGCGGCGTCGAGAGCCATCTTCTCGTCGGCGAAGCGGCGGAACTGGCGGAGCTCCATCTGGACCTCGGCCTTCTCCCTCTGGAGGCGGAGCATCATAGCCATAGCCTCGCTGGCGGCGCTGGCCGCGGCGAGGCGCTCCTCCTCCACCTCACCCTGCAGCGCCGCCACGGTGTCCTGCGTCGCCGCCAAAGCCTCCCGCAGCGCCGCGGTCTCCTCCTCCGCCTCCACCCGTGCCAGCCCCATCACCCCCTCCTCTCCGTCCCCATCCCCGCCCCGCTTCTCCCCATCCAGCTTCCGCTTCACGGAGCGCCGCCACGTGACCACCGCAGACGGCGAAGAGCAGCAGGGGCACGGGCCGGCACCCGCTATGGCGGCCGAGTCGGGGTCGCAGTCGTGGTCGTCGTCCTCCATGACGGGCGGCGACCGGGCGCGAGGGTTTGGAGCGGGAGCAAATCGCAGCGCCGTCCCTTTGGTGTGGGTGTGTTTCGATTTGGGGAAATCGGCGACGGTCTATTTGGTGGCGTATGGGCGTTTCGTGTTCTTTTTGAGAAGGTGGGGCTCAAAAAGGAGACAACGAAGAAGAGTGCGACTTAAGAGGATTATCTGGATTTTGATTTTACTGTTTTCACTTTCTTCTATTTCAAATGCTATGAGCGCAAAGCATCACCTTATACCTAACTACTTTTCACCTTCCAAAATAAAAAAGGTAAACTTTTGGCGCGAAATTTTAGAGTGCGCGTGGTTTTGCGGCGCGATGGGCCCATAGTCAGACGATGTATTAGGTGAAAATCGCTAATGCTTTGCCAATGACAAATGGAGGCGATGTGAAGGCGTCGCTCACATAGGTTTGTCGCGGCATATGTCGTCAAAGAAAAATAGATTTCTTAGCGTCAAGAAACCCCTCTTTGCGGATGTAGAGGAATAAACGATGCAACCGCTCGATTGTGGGTGATGCTAATATTGTTGTTCTAGTCTCGAACAAGGGTGACAGTGGTGGTGGTAGTAGAAAAGTAACAAGAAAAAAGGTTGGGCGATAAGGCATGAATACTAGAGGAGCGGAAACATAGTGAGGATGTCCGCATACACATATGGTGAAGAGGGGGTAAGGGGAGGAAGGTAGAACCAGGGTGCACACCTTGTTGTCCATAAAGTATTAAGCTTGGACGAGGCGGGGTGAAGATTCAAAATGAGTCCACCATAAGAGAGCTAAGAATAATCAAATTAGACATTGAGAAGAAATATAGTATGTGGAGTTTCACTTCGGAGCTCATAATATAACACAATCACTAGTTAAGTTTAAAGGTAAAGCTATGTTTTATGCTATTATTTTCAGAGGTAGAGAAATGACATGGTCATGTCCACACATGGCTTCTTCCTTAGAGGGTGATAGTTGATGTGCCATGGAGAGCGATGTCCTTGAGATATTTATTTATAGATGTAGAGAGCTGAAGTCTTTTATGCTATGTTTGACGGTGACTGGGTCATGATAATCCTATTTGGTTGAACCATTTGACATGATTCGTTATTTAGTTGTCTGCTTTCAGTATAACTATGGTAAAGGTTATATTACATCCCGATCGACTAGACATAATAAGAAATGTTCACAGTTGGATAGTTGTATTTTCGTTACTGGGTATCACATGAATTAGCTACTGTAGATTTTAAACTTGTTTGCCAAACAAGATGCTGACTACTGCACAAATCATGTCCGCCCAACAACTTATAACCTAAATTCATCACTATTGCAAATTGGTCCTTGGTAAATATAGATTTTATGGATTTTGAATGTTTTATGCAAGTACTAGTACACTACTCTATATATCGTTCTCACCAGCTAGCTCTATCTAGTATAGTATTTATTTATATATACGCGGAATATATTGTAGTGTACTACAAATATTATCAGATTAATTTCGTGATTATCCTATTAGAAAATAAATGCTTGGAAATACAATTTCAACGTTGATATCAAATCTTATTAAGTACTCCTTCCGTCCTAAATTAAATGTCACGGATTTGTCAAAATATGGATGTATCTATATTTAATTTAGGACGGAGGAAGTACTATACATCAGGAAAAAAAATCATTTTATTAAGTACCGATAGCGATCAAACACAGGATCTGACCGAATCTCCGTGGACCGGGGCCATGTATGTATGTATGGTATGGCCAAGTCCAAGCAGTTACGAGCGTGCGTAAAGAGCAGCAGCTGTCATAGTTCGGTTACTCTTGGGTCACGCAGGCACAAGTACAGCTGTTTCTCTTTGGCGATTAGCCGCGTTGAGTTGAGCCCTGCACGTTGCCTGGTACAGTAGCAACTAGCAAAGTACCCTAAAAAAAAACGGAGGGATGGCTGGCGCGCGTACGTACGTGTGGCCGTGTCCTTATGTTCATCCATCTCATCTCCGCCTAATAGATGTGGGTCAGCAGTCAGCACGTACGTACTCGGGTTATCTCGGCGCAAAACGGATAATGCTGTCGCGATCCATCGTTCTGTTGTTCTCCTGACGTTGCACACGTAGGTACGTACAACGAACACGGACGGCCTGGGACCGTGGATGTACGATACACTGAATGAACTACATTGGCATGTATAGTACGAACACGGATGGTTCTGGTGGTACTGTAACAAGCAGGCAACAGCGCATTCACGACACACCCATAACGTAGTACTGTACTTTTGTGTGTGTGTGTCGCTTTCTTGGAGGTTATTTAGCATAGCTTTGTCGGGCATACTCTGTTCAGGGACAATCGTGATAGGCGAACGGTCGATCATTGTAGCAAATCGTTTTCGGATGAGGCTTCCGCTTGCATTGCACGACTCCAGTCCACGGTGAGGTCCGCATTGCCATATCACTCCTCTTCACTTGTGGAGAGCCGCAACCATGATGTTCTCGTCCACCGCTACCCCCTCTCCCACCGGCCTTTACAAGCTTTTGGGGTGGTTAGTTAATGATGTAACGCCCGTCCCGTTAGAAAAACCCACTTGTCATGTTTGTTAAATCCCGTTTAACGCCCGTGGCATTAGCGGATGCGCCCACTTCTCCTGGATTCTACCGCAAGACATGCAGAGACGGAGCGATCCTGGCAGCTTGCATGCATAATGCGGTCCCGTCGATTTTGGATCGGTTGCAAACATGCTGATTTGTTTAGAGTAATTGGGCGCCACGGGACCCGCCACTCCCACCTCGTGATATCCAGTTTCTCCTGTTAATCCCGGCGGGTAAAAGCAAGCGGGAGACGGTCATCCCGTGTCCGCGCCGCTTGAAACGTTATGGTTAGTCATTTTTTTTTAGCAATCAGACGGATTTTCGCCTTTTGATTAAAACAACGGAAACACATTTATAATGTGACCCATTTTAGAGAAACAGGCTAAAACTCCTTAAAGGCACAAAACTACCTACCTAGATCGAAAGCAAGACCGTGCCGAATTATATCCTTCTCTGAATGTCGATCTAGCCGCCTCGATGTATGCTAGCTGAAAATCACATGTTTGCTTCTCTTTTAGGAGTTTCAAATCACGTATAAGAGGTGGCCGCTTCGATTGGGTTTCGTGTCTTTCGGGGCACCCTTAATCAAATCATCTTACCAATTGGACATAGACGTAAAGGAATGTCTCGTCGAGTTCCTAAATATTGGACCAAGCATGCACAAGGTTTCAAACCACGGTGGTAAAGGGGTTGTCCTTGCAGAGGTGGTTGTTGTCTCCGTGGCTGCAAAGTTGTCACACGGGTCATGGGGCCACTTGTGCCCACCTTTTTTTCTTTGGTCCACGAACCTACCGCCGACAAAAGGCCGGTTTCACCGTATCAACATGTGAGTCGCACATATGGTATCTCTTTCTATGGTGCAGAAGTGCACATATGGAGGGGCTTTAAGATTTGGGTGATGTTGGTTTATTTTTTTCTTCAAAGGTAGAAATTAAAAAAATTAAAAGCCCGTAGTGATTGAATCGAAAGCTGGTGTATTAATTTTATTTTCATATTTTTTTTAGTGATTCTTGAGTTGAAAGTTGTCGCTTGTTGGTGATTCTATAGTCGCGTGTTAATTTTTTTTTCAATTTCAATGTTTCATAGTTTTCTACTTTTACTTCTATGGTATCAATTCATACATGGATCTTAATTTTACGAAATACTGGATGATATTTTCTATGCTAGCAGTTGTCTATCTTAATCCTTTATCATTTTGAGTGCACCCTCCAATCTCACCCTAGATTCGCCGCTGGTTGTCGGTTGTTTGGCAGAAGGCTCCAACTAATTAGTTGAAATGTGAGAATTCTTGAGCTGAAAGTTCGTTGGCTCTTGATACTATTTTTTTAGTAGGAAGTTGATGGTTTTTGTGTTCATAGTTCAGTTTCATTCGGTTTCAAGTTGCACTTGTGTTTAAGTCATCTTTGGTCTTTTTCTCCCCCATTATATGTTTTTGGAACCATGCAAAATTGTTGCATGTATTTCTTTTATGAAGAGAAGAAAAGCCACCGAGAGATGGCAGGAGAAATATATAGATAATAAAACGACCACTAACAAAGCAGAAAAAAATTATTAGATCCATTCTGGATATACTTTTGTGACCTTCATAAAAGAATACAGTTGTAATGCGATTTTTATTTTTTTGGATCAATATATATATATACGCGTATGTTCATAGAAACGATGATCAAAGTGTAACACAGTGTGATCAAAGAGCCGGAGGCAGTAATGAGATGGCATCTGACGGAACAGAGTCTTAAAAAACATGTAACTAGGAAGGGTGATTGGCCTAGAGGCTCTCAAGAGAACTAGGAAGAAGCAAAGGGCGAGAATTAACAACCTTAGAGACACAGATGCTAACAAGAAATTCTTCCATAGGAAGGCCAACTCTCGAAGAAGGAAGATTTTTATCTTTAAGATTTGACACAACCTTGGTTGGGTTACACTACAAGATGAGAAGCAAAATGTTGCGCAATCCCACTTCACCACGACCATTGGGAGGGGTGGGCCTTGACCCGTCGCCTTCAATTGGGAGATCTTAAACATCCCCTCCTTTGATCTTGATGGCCTTGATGCCCCCTTCTCCTATGACGAAGTTAAAGAGGCAATCTTGAGGATGTCATGGCGACTCTTAACCGGTTCTACTCCTTGCAAACTACAAACCTCCATTGGCTCACCATCACCAACACTGTGTATTGGTGTACGTAGCAGAATTTTAAAAAAATCGTCCTACGTAGCACACGGGATCTACTATTAAGGTAAAGGCGTGGATAGATCTGATTCGTTGCCGACACAAAGCACGAAATTAGTATCGATGACTATGTCGATGATGCCTGATGAAGAGTCCCACGGCTAAGCCTAACATGGGATTGTTACCGATTCTTCGTATCCCACCTTCTGGTCCAGCAGAGTGAGGGTGTCATGTGTTACCCCTCTAAGAGCTCACACACATACGTCCGTTAAAATCCTGCAGTGCTTCGCCGTCCAGGACTAGGCACAATAGGTTTGCAATTGAGGTGGAGAAGTTCCCAACAAATGGGAGAGAGAGGGAGAGAGATTAGAGCTAAATATTATCGGGAGAGGATCACCTCAGACTAATTAGAAGAAGCTCTAGTTCTATTAGAGGAGACTCTAATCCAATTAGAAGATCTCTAAACCAATTAGAAGGGATCTAATTAGATTGCTCTAATTAGTCTTCTAATTATTAGAGAGGTTCTGATTACTATTATAAGTTCTCTAATTAGAAGCTCTAATTAGTTCTTCTAATTATTAGAGAGGTCTCTAATCAATTAGAAGTGATCTAATTAGTCATTTAATTCTTCTAGAGAAAGATAGAGAGACTAAAAGGCTCAATTGCGTGTCTAAACGAGAGGAGGGGTGTAGATTATATAGCGGGACAAGAGGGAGACCTGCCAAAGGGGGAGAGGTCAGTTTCCTCTCTCCCTCCTTGGTCGCACCACTCCTCCTAGGAGGATTCGGATTGGACTCCCTTGTGGAGTCCTCTTTTTTTATTTTTCCCTCTCATTTATCTATCCAATAAATTCAGGAAAAATACTTATGGAAACCTGGTGCACTTTGTGAGACCATGGGCCCCACCTAGCATTCCCTAAAATTAGGTTTTTCCCATAAGGGGGGATCCCCCCTCCCCCCCGGCACTGCCTCCTTATAAGGAAAGTCCCCCAAAAAAAATTCTAAACCTCGTTACCCCTATAGATAAAATCATCTATATTATCTAACGATGTTAGAAATATATTTCTAACACCCCGGGACATCTCATGCCCTCCATTATATCTCATATAACATTATGCTTACACCGGCATTATTTCTCTCTTGTGGTAACTTTCCCGAAACGACTCTAATTGACACCTGACTTGTTTTTGTGATATCGTGATGACATCAACCATTACCTATTGATGTTAGAAAAATATTTCCAACATCTCTAGAATCTCATGTCCTTTGTAATATCTCTTGAATATTTATTCTATCACGTCGGAGTTATCTGAATGATACCCTACTCTCCTACGAACCAATCCAATGAAAACAAAAGACTTTGACGCCTTAAGTGTGTGACCCCTACAGGTTCGATAACTAGTAGACATGATTGAAAAACATATTTCCCAATCAATAATCAAAATCGGGACTGTGGTCGTCCATATTGATTCCTACAAGTTATACGAAGAAAAATGCTGAACCTTTTAGTTGTTAAGTAAGTTCCTAGTACTTCGTGATACCAATCAATACCTCGGGACGAGATAAATGATAATATCGTGATTAAACACTTTAATCACCATATCACATTATTCCTGATTCCCGGTATGATTCCTTTTACTCGTTACCTTGACATAGTATCCCCATGACTAGTTTCATGTCCTTGTCTGCGCAGAATTATTTACCGATACTATTTCACCGAGTGGATCCTCGATGTATCTCTCTATTAACTAGAGGAGTAATTTACAATCTTGAACTATCACAACAAACAAATACTTTTGTGAACACATAGTGTTAGCCTTTTTTAACACCTAGTTTACCGTATGATAATTCACTATACCAACATGATCCTTACGGTAATTGTTGTTGTGTTTGTTGGGATCCGATGAATTTTACACCATGATTAGTTGTTCAGCTGATAAATTAGCGATTGCTGCAACCTTGATATTCTTAATGCTTGTTACTAGTGCACGAGTAGCATGATTTCAGATCTGAACCCTTTATGTTTGCATGAATATGTTTGTTGTTTGGATCCTACCTGCAAGTTGTATGCGCCTATTATAGTCCGGAACCCGAGACCCCAAGGTGACATGGTTGGGATATTCGGAGGGGAAGGGCCGTAGATTGAGGATTACATGTGTTCAATTCTTTGTTCCGGTGCTTGGTAGAACAAGCACCTTAATTACCATAAGTTCCTTATTTGGCCTCGGGGTAACGAGATGGTTGGACAAAATATGTTGTACGAATTCTTATAGAGAGTGGATACTACTGTATACGGAACACATGCCTACGTATGATTTACTAGTTGGTAAGTTTGTCATAAGTTAGTCTCAAGTTTAGTGAATTTCCCAACAACAATTTGTTCACCCAACACCGGTTTTATTGCTTGGAGAGTTACCTCTAGTGAAACTACAAACCCCGGTCCATCTTATACTATTATTGTTGTTTCTTTTACATGCTTTTACTACTTGTTTCCTTGCTGGTCCGTTTATTACAGATTACACATGTCACTTGTTGCACTCCATTTTCCACCATATTAACTATATTTTCGTTGAACCAGTGCATCTATACAATTGCCATTGTATTAGGTGTGTTGAGGACGCAAGAGAAACATCACAACACCACTCCATCCACCGTTTTCTTGCACCTTGTGTTACTAACATCTTTTGCTAAGTGCTTCTGAGGTGTGGCTGAATTGACAACTCAGTTGCTAAGGCTTATAGGTATTCTTTGGCTCCCCTTGTGTCGAATCAATAAATTGGGTTACACTCACCCTCGAAGACTGTTGCGATCCTGTACACTTGTGGGTCATCAAGACTATTTTCTGTCGCCATTGCCGGGGAGCATATCTCTATCTATAAGTTCACTTGGGAAGTACTCTCTTGTTTTTTTACTTATTTATTTTTCTTGCTATCAATGGTCGATTTCTTTGAAACTGGATCTTATTGGCAAGGTGGGTTCACGAACGAACAACAAAAATATTATAAGGAACACCGCCTGTAACACAAATGGATACACTTATGGGAACAAATAAATAAAGTGAATGAGTATGCTAAAAACTTGTACTCTACTTATAATGTTTCCTATTGCTTTAATAAATTTTGTTGTTGTAGAAGGTATAAACACCTTCCTTTTCATTGTGAGTATAATGATAATGTTACTATAGCTTCTTATGTTAGAGTAAGTTATGATCTTTATGATGTGAAAAAAATTGAAGAATTTATTGCTTGAATGGGTGCTTTCAAAATTGCTTATTTGCTTGAAAATATTGATGATGCTCCTTAAATATGAGATTCATGACATACTTGAATATTTCTTTGATAATTACAAGGATGTTAATAGCTATATAATGAAATATCTTAATAGATTATCTCCCCCAAAGGAAGAGACTAATGCCTTGCAGGATCCCACGGAAGAAGAAATTGCTGAAACTGGAAGCTCATTGGATGAAAAAGAGGAGGAGAGTGATGATCAAAAGGAGGAAGAATGGAGCAGCTACCCATGTCTACCTTCTAATGAGAGTAACTCTTTAACTCATACTTTATTTTATTGTCCTCCATGCTTACCAAATGAGGATGAGTGCTATATTGATGAATGTGATGATCCTATTGATTCTTTTGAAATGTCCCTTTTTGATGAAATTGATACTT
Organism: Alopecurus myosuroides; assembly: GCA_028641055.1. Lineage (NCBI taxonomy): Eukaryota > Viridiplantae > Streptophyta > Magnoliopsida > Poales > Poaceae > Alopecurus > Alopecurus myosuroides. Next base: position 246,545,515 of record CM054057.1, on the reverse strand, counting down.
TCTATACTTGTGACCTTGATGCTTCTATGAATGAAACTTGTGAGAATGATGTTTCTAAAGTTATTTATGATAATCCATGATACTTTGATAAGTCCTATTATAATCCTCTATTTATTCCAACCATTGATATGCATGATAATGAGGAAGTTTGCCTAGAAAATCTATATGATAATGCTCTAGATGATGGTCCTATGGTATTTGATGATATAAGTTATAATGTTATTGAAAATGGGATTATTATAAGGTGTTCCATACCTTCTGAGAGTGACCAACCATATTGTTATTCTATTGTTAAAAGTGGGATAGAAGAGGTGCTGATTTTAAATTTTGATCCCACTATTTTTTAGCTTGATATGAACTGTGTGCTTTTAGATCATGACAAACATGCTTTGGCTGATAGTTATATTGTTGAGTTTTTTCATGATTCTACTGAAAATTATTACAAGAGAGGAAAATATGGTTGTAGAAATTTTCATGTTACTAAAACATCTCCCTTTATGTTGAAAGTTTTGAAGTTGTTCTTGTTTTCCCTCCTAAGGGTGTTTCTGCGCGTTTTCATGATTTATTTCTATATAAGATTCCTATGCATAGGAAGTGGGCTAGATTTAAATTTGTTTCATATTTGCCTCAAGTATTATCTCTTATGTGAGCATCTTTTAAATTTTTGAGCCGATCTTAATGGCTATAAAGAAAGAGCTCTTGGGAGACAACCCTTGTTATTTTTTGCTTTCAGTTTTAATTTTATTTTTCTTTCAGTTTTGAGTTGTTTTCTATATTATTTATTGGCAGGGAACACAAATTATATAAAAAAAATCTTGTTGTCTAAAACCTTTTAAAAAAAAAGTGATTAAGAAGGTGAGCACTGATGAAATAGGGGTCGACCTTGAACACTTGTGTTCATGCCTATGCAAACAATGTAAATATTCTCATGGAATCTTCTAAGCTAAAAAATATGTGTTTGTTGTGTTTTCTTCCATTGTATCATAAAAATAAAATCCCCTAAAATAAATGCCTAGCTAAAAGGCGTTAAAGAAAAGCGCTTGTGGGAGGTAACCCACTTTTGTTTTCCTTAGTCATCCTTTTGTTTTCTTCTGTTTTCTTTTGTTATTTTTTGTGTTCCGGAAGTTGTTACCTCTTTAGAAACCGCTCCTTATCATTTTTTGTGTGCCAAGTGTATCCTCTGATTGAGAGGTAGTGCGATCTGGGGAAGTTGTTGTTTAGAAACAGATTTCAAGGTTGTTACCAAAAAATTTATATCTCTCAACCAACACATCGGATTCCTTTGAAAAAAATAGAAACATTCCCCAGATTGTTATAGTTTCCCACTTTTTTTTTGAGTAAGAGAAGATTTTATAAAAAAAATCATATTTACGACTTTTCTGTTTTGACAGGTTTATGCCAATATTTGCATTTGCGTCTTAATCTCTTTATTTTGGTCTTCTTTTGGGAGAGAGAGATTTAAAATAAGGTGTGACAGTGCATAATCTTTTAATTTAAGTGTTAGACTTGTGTTGAAACTGAACCAAGTGGATCTATTATTTTGATTACACTACCGTTGCTAATGAAGATTGTGAGGAAGTCTTAGGTGGAGGAAGTTTTCAAGTGTATGGAGAGAAGAATCATGTAATGGGATAAAGGATGGACAAAACCTCAAGCTTGGGGGTTCCCATGTCACCCCAAGACATATCTAAGAAGTAGAAGCGTCAAAGCTTGGGTATGCCCAAGGCATCCCCTTCTTCATCAAAAAAAAATCAAGTTTTTTTTCAAAACACTATATTTTTATTGCTTCACATGATATGCGTTATTCTTGGAGCGTCATTTTATTTTGCTTTCAGTTTTTGTTTTTTTTATTTGTTATAAATTTTGGTTGGATCCTAGAATATTTTAGTTTGGAGAGAGACTCACTATGTTTTCATTGCCTATAACATGTTAGTTTTCACTTTATTTGTTTTGTGAGAGTGTTTAGTTTTTTCTACTGCTGGGTTTAGCACTTGTTTTTCACTCGTATTTTGTTGAGAGATTGTTGGTTTTCTTAAGTTATATTTGGTTAAATCGCTGGTCTTTAATGTTTATTTACTTTGATAGAATAAGTTGTTTGGTGTTGGAAAAGAGTAAATTGTTTCATGCTGATAATGGTGCAATAGGAAGCTTGTTTTGACTGCGGCTTAGGCTTTGGCATTTCATGTTAGATGTTATTTTAATTGTGTGCTTAGTTATATATGATGTTTCATGACTAGTCTCGAATACCTGAGAGTGCTTAATGTGCCATTGAATTGAAGGGAATATGCCCGAGAGGCAATAATAAAGTAATTATTATGTTATTCCTTGTTTATGATGAATGTTTATTTCTCATGGTAGAATTGTATTAACCGGTAACGTTGATACATGTGTGTTTAATAAACAAGCAATGGTTCCTAGTAAAGCCTATCTTTTAGCTAACTTGTTGATTAACAGATGATCAAGGTTTCATGATCATGAACATTGGATGTTGTTAATAACAGGGTCATGTCATTAGGAGAATGATGTGATGAACATAGACCCAAATTAAGTATAAAAATATGATCAATTCATTTAGTTTATATTGTTATATCTTGCATACGAAGTAAACTTATTCCGTGAGACCACGTCAATCAGTAATACCGGAAGTGTACTTTGATGACATCAAACGTCACACCGTACCAGAGTGACTATAAAGGTGCCGTTAGGTATTCGGAGAGTGTTAGTTGAGGCTCATGGATCAAGAGTGGGATATTTCCATCCAAAATGACGGAGAGATATACTCTGGGCCCTCTCGGTGATATCACATTGACACCGCTTGCAAGCATGTGACTAGGTCACAAGAATGTCATATCACAGAACGAGAAAAAAAATACTTGTCGGTAACGAGATCGAACAAGGTATGGTTTATACCGATGATCGGATATCGGACAAGTAAAATATCGTGAGAGAAAGGAAATTAGTTACGACGTTGATGGTTCACACGATCACAAGATTCGTTGTTGAATATATAGGAGTCATCATGGATCTCCAGATCCCGTTGTTGATTATTGATCGGAGAGGTGTCTTGATCATGTCTGTATTATTTGCGAACCGTAGGGTGACACACTTAAGGTTCAATGATGCATTTGAGAGGATACGGAATATCGGAGAATATTTTGGACAGCACCGGAATTGTTTCGGGTAAATTTGAAATAGTTTAAGGGATTTTCCATCGAATGGTTGTTAATAGAACTAAAAAATGATACGAGGGGGTTGTGTGCAAATGTTTGTTAATAGAATTAACAAATATTAATTTCAAGAAATAAAAGTGTTCTATTTATTTAATAAAGAAAACCCCTTGGATTTTCTAAGTGGAAAATTAAGAGAGAGATGAGTGGGTTTGAGTGGACCTTCCACTCACATGAACAGGGGAAGAGGTGGGGGCACCATGTGTTAACCGCACCCCTTGGGCTGCCTCCCCCTCCCCTATAAAAGGAGGGTGAGGGCTCTCCCTCCTTCACACACTTGTCCCACCTCCTTTCTCTCCACCCGCTGCTCCATTCAATGGTCATTTGCTTGGCAAAGCTCTGACCGTGGGATTCTTCACCACACCACGTCGTCGTGTTGCTGGAGTTCCGGGGGATCCTCTACTTGCATTTCCCCGCTGGATCGAGCGAACGGAGGTCATCATCGACCTGAACAAGCGATCGATCACAGAGGCACCACCGGATTGCAGTGCACATCTTCTCGGTCTTGAGATCGACGTGAGTACGACTACGGCAACAACGAGATTCGATCTCGTAACGCTTATAGTATTCGGGGGTATGTTTTCCTAAGCCTCTTTCTCCCTGTTGCTTTCATCTCTTAGATTAGATCTTGGCCCTTCGGGTTTATCTCGTGTAGGATTTTTTTTGTTTTCTATGCAACATACCCTTCGGTGGTATCAGAGCCAGGTTTATGCGTAGATGATTTGTACGGGTAGAACACATATGTGTTTGTGGTCGTTGATGATCATGTTATTTCCTCCTTGAGTATTTTATGATCTTAGTGGCATAGTAGGATGAAGCTTCCTAAACAAACTTTATGTGTACTTTGTACGTGAGACCTGTCTCATTTTGGGGTTGAGGGGGTGTTATGTTTCTCCTACTATAATTAAGATCTAATCTACAAAGGGTTGTTAAAAATATGCTTATCAACGTTGTGGTTCATGTTCTTAGGTATGAAGGGTTCTATCCTGGAAAGCCCTAAGCCACGTAAAATATGCAAAAAATAAATTAGAGACGTCTAACTAGTTTTTGCAGGGATGTGATGTGATATGGTCAATATTACGAATTTGGTGTATAAAATGATCTCATTTGTAAATTACTGACATACCGGCAGGAGCCATATGTTTGTCTTATTATTTATGGCATGCGTGATGTATATCACATCCATGTGATATGTTGCAATTTTGATGGACAATCAAGATGGAGGTGCCATGGACCTTGGTGCCACGCCGGTGGAATTATGGAGATCATACCATGATGCACAAGATGGAGATCATGTGCAAGAAGGACCATATCATATCACATTATCCAAGTATGTGATTTTAATCCTTTTTATGCATCTTATTTTGCTTAGATCACGACGGTAGCATTATAAGATGATCCCTCTCACTTAATATCAAGATAATAATGTGTTCTTCCTTAATATGCATCGTTAAGGAAGTTCGTCGTTTCGAGACACCACGTGATGATCGGGTGTGACAGACTTAACATTCGCATACAACGGGTGTTTTTTTAGCCTAGCATGTACTGAAATGGCCTTGAAACACACGCAATACAATGGTTCTACTTGGTGAGCCTAGCATGTACAGACATGGCCTCGGAACACGTAAGCGAAAGGTAAAGCATGAGTCATATGGATGATATGATGAACATGTCGATGCTCTCCTTTGCAACTACACCGTCTCACATGATGATCGGTTTTGGTGTCGTGAATTTGGTTCGTGTAATTACTAAAACGACTAAGAGGGATGTTATTTTTGAGTGAAAGTTCATGGAATAATTTTAGAATTAACTTGAACTTAATTTTTTATAAACTTAGTCTAAATAGTCTTTGCAAATATGTTGTAGATCATGGCACCACCTACTTTCATTTTGAATATGTTCATGGAGAAAGAAAAACTAGCAAACAATGGAAGCAGCTTTTCCAACTGGGCACTTAACCTGAGGATTCTCCTCATCACTTGCAAGAATCTCTATGTGCTTGATACATGATACTTCTCAAATGTATCTACAATTTTCGATGCGCCATGCTTGTTTTCTATCCGATACCTTTATCTTTTTCACATGTTTTCCGGACGATTTCACGGACTAACCTATCAACAAGATGCCACAGAGCCAGTTCCTGTTTTTGTTGTTTTTTATTTCAGAAAACTTGTTTTGAAAATATTCTCAAAATTGGACGAAACAAAAGCCAAAAGTCTTAGAATTCCCGACAAGTCAACGTAGTCCAAAGGAGACCCAGAGGAATGTCCTGGACCCACCACACCATGTGTCGTGGTGGTGTCACGGCAGATGCCATGGGATGGCTAAAGATGTGGGGACGAAGGACGCTGGAGGTGCTCGGGGAGGGATCACGCGACGAGTAGCCGCGTGAGGTACGAAGTAAACACTTCAAACAACACGATCTACCCAGGTTCAGGGCCCTCGTGAGGAGGTAAAACCCCTACTCCTGCCTTTCTTAGTATATTCTGGTGTCTCACCGAGTAGCCACAGTACAATGTTCTTGCTACCGAGTAGCCACTCTCCTCTCTAGATGATGAACTAGGTCAAGAACTTAGGGTTTCTAGTGTCCCAGCATGCGATGCCTCACGCAGGAGGCGGCGGGGCACCTTATATACACGGTGCCCAGCCGGATACGTCCAAACATGGACAAGTGTCGACATAGTGTGCACATCGTCCTTCTTCCGGGTTCCCGCTGACAGCTTTGGTTCCTAATCTTGGCTGCATCTGGAAAGTCGTTGGGCAAAACAAGGGGACAGACTGGTATCACTGTACCTAAACACAGAGTAGGCCCCCCTTATCCTGCCACGGCCTGCTTCCATGCTGTCACTGTCAGGCAGGCCGGTCCCAGATGAACAGTAGTTCGAATAGTGCCAAGTACGGACCCAGGATACGCGGGATCCTGTGTCAGAACGGCTCCTTTGACTTTCTGGCCCGAGTAGGTTCCCGCCAATTGTTCCCGCCAATTGTACTCGGGCCAACTCTTCTACTCGAATGGAGAGAACTTGAATGATTCTTCCTTCTGGTCATCTTGAGGTCAGACCGAGTAGCAGTCAACCGGGTAGCAAATACCGGGTAGGGGGCTACTCGACCAAACCTTCCTTCTGTAAGTCACCTTTACCACTTGCCTTTACCCTACTCGGGGGTAACCCCCCGACAGCAGTCCCCGAAGCTGGTTGAGTCTTGCGAACTCGTTCACTAGGCTCTGCCAGCTTGAAACCAACTTTTGCAACATAGCCCTTGGACCTCAAGATGCCGAGTAAATAACTTCCGAGTAGTACTCTAGAAAGTACCTTGAGTTTCCTGTCTTCCGAATAGCAGCTGCTTTCTACTCTGCGCCCGAGTAAAAGGACTTAGAGAATTTCTCCTCTGGCGTCTCTGCAGCGCAGAGCACCATCCAGCCCTTCGTGCTGCGACTGGACGCGTGTCAAGCATCCGCGACCCCGTCGTTTCGCTGCCACGACATGACATGCCACGCGCCCAGTTTTCACGGGGCGGGCCCACTGGCTCGTTATGTCCCATCACGCGCAGTAATTGGCCGCGATCTGGTAGTGGGATCTGCTGCGGCCGTTACGCGCGCGCCTTGCGCGTACGTGCGTTTCTAGCCGGCCACAGGCCCCACCACACGCCACGATTGATCCCACTACCCCGATGGTAACGGTAGCCTGAGGCGAGGGTATAAATACCCCCACCGGTAACTTCCCCTTCTTCCTCCTCCGTGCTTTCCCTCTTCTCTCCCCTGTTTCTTCTTCGCCGTCGAGCTCTCCGCCGCCGCGCAACTCCTTGCGCCGCATCGGATTCGTTTCCTCCACCCAAACTCTCCATCTTTCCGTTATCCGCGCTCCCCTTGCCATGGCTGCTCGCGCCGGCTGGGCTGGTTCGCACGTCACCGTTGATGACTGCGCCTGGCTCGTGAACACCCGGAGGGTTCCTCCCGGTGTTCAGTGCCGGCCGTCCGACGGTGAGCTCGTTCCGGCCCCGCGGGAGGGCGAGCGTGTCGTTTTCCTCGCGCACTTCGCGCGAGGATTCGGCTTGCCGGCATCGGACTTCCTGCGCTCCTTCCTGGATCACTTCGGTGTCCAGATGCACCACCTTCCACCAAACGCCATTGTCTTCCTAGCCTATCACACCGTGGTGTGCGAGGCCTTTCTAGGCGTCCGCCCCACGGTGGAGACTTGGCTGAAGTATTTTCACCTCCGTCAGCAGAGTAAGGGGAAAAAGGACGGCGCGGCCGGTAGCAGTCGGGTAACCGACACCGGCAGCGCCATGATGCTGCAGCGGGCGGGAACCAACCATCCTCGCATCAAGGGGTTGGATTCCGTCCGCCTGTGGCAGAAATCGTTCCTCTACGTGAAGAACATCGCCGCCACGGAGGGGGGACCGATTGAAGATCGCATCAATTTGCCCGCGCGGAGCAACCGAGCTCCAACCGGGAAGAATTGGAAGACGAAGCTCTCCAACAACCGCAACGCGATACAGATGGAGGAGCAGCTCGCCTACCTCATCGGCCAAGGGCTTAGGAGCGACGATCCCGTCGCTTGCTGGATCAAGAATCGCGTGCTGCCGCTGCAGCGGCGCTCCCATCCAATGTGCTATCTGGGAGGCCCTCGTGACTGCACCCGCACGACCACGCTCGAGCTCAGCGACGCGGAGGTCGGCGACCACGCAAGGTCGATCCTGACCACAAGCCTCACTGACGACTGGGAGTACGGGTTCACCCCTTTCAGTCGCACGAAGCCGATCCCCCGGGTACGTTCTACCTGTTCCGCTCTCAACATATGCCATCCGACTAGAAGATCTTCTTTCTTGGTAGTAACTAGCAATTGCCTTCTGTACCGAGTAGATTATTCTATCGACCTGCCTAGGCTTAGTATGCTTGATGTTTGCACGCCTTGTCGAGTAGGATGCTCAGGAGACATACTTAGGCTCGATATGCTTGTTGTTTGCACGCCTTCCCGAGTAGGAAACTTAGCAGATTTCCCTAGGGTTAGTGTCCTTTGTGTTTGCACACCCATCCGGGTAGAGTGCTTTCTCGCTACTCGGCTAATTCGCAATGTCTCTCTATCTTTCAGCTCCTTGACCGCCAGCTAGCTGAGAGCTGTGAGCGTTTTGAGGACAATTGGTCCGATGACCGAGGAGAAGATGACCAGGCTTCCCTCGATGCCGTGGATCAGATCAATCTCCCTCACTCCCCCTCGACCGAGAAGCAGCATGCCGAAACATCTCTCCGTGACTGGACTGAGGATGAACTCGAAGGTAACGGTGCGCTTACTTTACTTGTTCGCGACAAGCACTAATCCATTGCTTGCCGTTTCTGATTCGCTCCTCTTCTTTTCCTGAATCCGCAGACGATGTTGATGAGGAGAACGAGAATGAGGACGAGGACGAGAATGAGGGCGATAAAGCCCTTGAGGTCAATCCTCTTTCTGTCGCTGCACCCGCTACTCGCAAGCGGACTGGCAGCGGCGCCGTAGAGCCCCCGCCAAGAAGAAGAAGCTGACCGAGAAGACGACCAAGAAGGTCGTGAAGAGACCAAGGCGAATACTTTCCTCCACCACCGCGTAAGTTTCTTCTCGGTTGCATGTTTCAGTTTATCCTGCTCTTCTCGGTTGCTTCCCAATTCTTTTGCTTCATTGTTTTCTCTTGTTTTTCCTCTGCCCTTTTCTTATCTTTGATTCCAATTTCTCTTTCAGAGCCCCCTTGAATGCGGATGCCGCTCTGGCATCCGGTGAGACTCAGAAAAAGGCCACCATTGATGTCGACAAGCTAATCGTCCTCGATGGCGACGAGAACAATGCCGCCAATGCATCAACAGAGGGCACTGATGCCCAGGACGCTGAGCCAAGGCCGCAGGATGCTGCTCATCAGGAGAAACCACCTTCCCCTCCGGCCGACACCGCCGAGGGGAACCAAGATCAGGATGCAGAGATGCACCACGATGCCGCCGTCGAGCGGCCTGAAGCAGAACATGAGCAGCCAGCCACAGGGGCTGCCGGACAAGAGAATCCCGCTGCCGAGCAGCGGGTAGAAGATACAGTGATGACCGAGGAGTATCCTCTGAGCAGCGCGCAACCGGGCGCTGCACAAAGTAGTGCGCAACCAGATGCTGCACAAAGCGGTGGGTCCGTGGTACCACCCATTGATCAAGGCTCTGCACCGCCAGATTCCTCCTTGGTGCCACAGACCAAGGATGCAGCCAGCCCTCCTGCCGGGCGAGTAACCAGGAAGCAAGCCCAAGCCCTAGACGCTCTGAAGGAGGCAGTCGAGAAGAGGGCAGCCGAGAAGAAGGACACCGAGACTCAGAAATCCGAGAAGCCAACCTCCGGGAAGCCACCCGCTCAGAAAGAGACATCAAAGAAGAAGGCTGCCGACAAGCCGCCGTCGACATCAGCTGGCCAGTCCAAGCAACTGGTTATCCGCAACCCCAGTGCAGTTTCCTGCCGCCGCTACTGTAGCCGACCAGGCCCTCTACCCGGATTATATGGTGAAGGTCAGCCAACAGCGCCAGATCGGCCTTTCCGTCGAGGACCGGAAGATTGCTCTCACAAGAGGAAGGAAGGCCGTGGCGACGGACTCCATGCCCCCGGCCCCCGTCTCCATTGCTTCTCGGGGAGCTCAAGACCAAGCAATAACATCCCAGAGCCTCGAGCAAGTACTCGACCTCATTGGCTTCATCGACGCCAGATGGGATAGCAAGATTCTCGGCACCCCCAACTGGAACGGCACTGATTTAGGCGACATCGACCACATGCGCCAGGACTGGAATAAGGTGGACTTGGGTTACAAACCCATGACCGTCTCGACCACCTCTGCAACCCTGGCTGCCAAGATGTTCGTGCACCGCAAGAACGCAGAAGATCTCGAGCAGTCCTACGCGGTAAGCCTTAACTTATCTTTTCCGAGTTGCATCTTCGCTTCTTTTCTTCTTTTCCTCGTTTCCTCTTTTCCTTATCCCTCACCCAGTCCCCGAGATTCTGGCCGAGTAGGCAGACACTCCTCCGAGTAGCCGCCTTCTCGGGTGGAATCTCAAACACTTTGCCTGACACTTGTTTCTTTTGCTTTTCAGAATAGTGTACTGAAGCGGACCCATCTGCACCGCCAACTTCTCTGGAACCACGCCATTGCCAAGAGGCGTATTGCCGCCCTTGAGAAGGAGAAGGTGATCGCCGAGGAAGCCGACAAGGAAGTCATGAATAGTACCATGAGGCTGTCCGAGGTGGAAGGTGCGCTTCTTGCTTACGCGGTTCTTGCGTTTTTTGTTTACGCCCGCTATCGCTTTTTGCGTTAACCATCCCTACTCTGCAGGGAAACTGAAGGCCCTGGCTGACGAGCACGACAACTGCCGTGCCTTTGTTGCGAATGCCGAGACCACCATCAAGAAGCTTGAAGGTAAACCTCTGTCTACTCGGTTTGCCTTTGCCTGTTTCTTCCTTTGCTTCTCTGCTAACCGTGCTTCGCTCTTTTCAGAAGATCATAAGAAGTTTGTCCTAGAGCATCAAGATTGCCTCAAACCTGCAGAGGTTGAGGTGCGACTAATAAGCCAGTCTGCAGCTCTACAGAGTACACACACTACCGAGATGGAGACGTTGCAACTCCAGCTGTGGGAGGCACTCCAGGATGCTGTCAATCTTGGTGACGAGAGGGACAGAGCCATCGCCGAGAAGGCAAAAGCCGAGACAACCTTCAATGCCAAGATAAAGGCCCTCGAGCAGGAGCACGAAACGCTGAAAAAGGCCAATGCTGGATACTTCACTCAGTTGGACGGACTTCGCTCGCTCGAGGAGAAGCACATTTCCAATGAGGAGCAATGGAAGACCCAGTTGCAGCTGCTGCGCCACGAGCTTCACAGTAAGTTTCCTTCTTTCTGCATCTCTTCTTCTCGGTTCCGCCTCTTCTCTGATCCTGTGACTGAATTTCTCACTTGCTTTTATGCAGAAATCTTCCCTGATCTCGTGTCCGCTTGCGCGCCTGCTTTGGCCAAGGCCCGAGCATCTCGCATTGAGAAGGGCGAGGACGCGGATACCAGAGCCGAGATCGAGGACAGCCTGCTGGTGATGCGAGGGCACTTCGAACGCCTAGCCGGCGTGGGCACCGACTTGGTGCGCGTCGGCTTCGAGCTCCACAAGCTGTTCTGGCCTGAAGATTCCGCGCCGACAACGATTGATGGCCTTGCTCTGAAGCTGCAGAATGTGAAGGCCGAGCTGAAGAAATGGCGCGCCTCGGGAGCTCGGGCGGGTGCTGACTTGATGCTTCTCTGCATCGCTTCCTGGTACGAGAATCTGAACATGGAGATCATCCGCGGGAAGCGCAACAATTCCAAGTGGGAGACAGACCCCAGCTGCGTGGCCATGCGCAAGCTGATTGCGTACGAAGTCGCGGAGTGCGCTGAGACGGACGTCTTCATCGACGGCCTCCCCGAGCCCGACACCGAAGTGGAGGACGACGAGGAAGCGGATGAAGACACAGAGTCCGACTTGGACGGCTTCTTCGATTCGCCTAGAGGCAAGGCCGGGAAGGGGAAGAATGTCGCCGTCGCGAGTAGCGATGAGGAGGCCGAGCACATCGACACCGCCGCACTCGGATTCGGCACCTCATCAGGAGCCGCTCTCGACGACACGGTATTCACCCCTGGCCAAGCCTCTGGTGCTTCTTCAGCCCCAGGGCCTATCTCGGTGGCCACGGCTACTTCTGACCAGGTAGCCACCGAGCGCGACGTCGAGATGGAAGAGTCCGCCACCGTCCAGTCGGAGGCGGATGCCACCCATGCCAGCGCCGAAGAAGACCCCGCAAGGACAACTGCCGCCAACTCGGAGGCAGAGGCAACCAAGACCACCACAGAAGATGCAGCAGCCAAGGCCAGCGCCGACAACACTGCCTCCTCCACATGATCTTATCCTGCAAGCTTTTTTACTCAAACATTTATCAGATCCCCGGGATGCCGGGAGCAGATGTATCAGACTATTTCTATTCCGTTGCTACTCAATTTTATTCCACTTTTGTTATCTTCAATTTAATCATTTTGAGCAACCCTGGCTCAATGCCGGGTTGCGTTTCCATGCGAGTCCCCGAGTTGCATTTCTTATTCACCCTATCTTTTCATCTCTGCTCTACCCGCAACTTGTTGCTTTTTTGGTATTCGAGTCACAAGAATCAAAGAGTAGAGCTGCAAATACTTAGCCGCTTAGAAACAATCATAGTAACGCAGCCCACCACTTAGCCGAAAAGACAATTCACAAGACAGTAATAACAACACCCTACTCGGTTCCTGCACTCTTCCTTTCCTTAGTAATTTTTCTTGTGCTCATGGACCTTTTGCTTGTTCTCTTGCTTGCCATGAAGCCGGGTTTCGGACAGCAGCAAAGTCGAAGAGTTGGCATGTAGGTTTAAACACAGTACTCAATGTACCTTTGAATTTTGGAGTAGAGCAACCGAATAGACAAAAGGTAAAGCCGAGTAAAAACACTTAGAGCAATTTTGGACGAGGGCAGTCCCCGAGAACAATTTCAGATTGCAGAGTAGAATTTCAACTCGGATAAGAGGATACATACACATCTTTGCTCACGAATGAAAACGACGAAGTAGAGCTACATTCCAAGGGCGCTTGGTTTCCTCTCCGGATTTATCTGCCCTGTTCGCCTGTGGTGGGCGCACATCTACAAGATAGTACGCATCATTGTGCAGCGCTTTGCTCACAATAAAAGGTCCTTCCCATGCAGGAGACAACTTGTGCATCCCGGCTGTGCGCTGCACAAGCCTAAGGACCATGTCTCCTTCTCGGAAAACCCTTGGGTTCACCTTTCGGCTATGATAACGCCGCAGGTTTTGCTGGTAGATAGCCGAACGTGACAGAGTCAGCTCTCTTGCTTCTTCAAGCAGGTCAACGTCGTCTTCTCGAGCTTCTCTCGCCTCCACCTCAGTGTAGAGGGCTACTCGGGGGAAGTCATGCTCTAAGTCTATTGGCAACACGGCCTCAGCCCCGTATACCAAGAAGAATGGCGTGTAGCCGGTTGACCGGTTAGGGGTAGTCCTTAGACTCCACAACACCGCTGGCAACTCGTCTAACCAACACCCAGGTGTTTTCAGCAGCGGCTCCATCAGCCTTGGCTTTATGCCTGCCAGTACCATGCCATTTGCTCTTTCAACTTGCCCATTGGAAGCAGGATGCGCGACTGACGCAACGTCTAGTCGGATATGCTTATCTCTGCAGAACCGCACCATTGCTCCCTCAGCGAAGTTTGTGCCGTTGTCGGTGATGATACTGTGCGGGTAGCCATATCTCAGGATTATATCCTTCACGAATTTCACAGCTGTGGCCCCATCACACCTCCGAATAGGTTTCACTTCAATCCACTTGGTGAACTTGTCCACCATGACCAAGATGTGAGTCATGTTGCCTCTAGCCGGCTGGAAAGGCCCAACCATGTCCAAACACCAAACAGCAAAAGGCCAGGTGATAGGAATTGTTTTCAACTCGGAAGCAGGCATATGAATCTTACTTGCGAACATCTGGCAGCCTGTGCATTTCCTCACGATATCCTCAGCTTGCTGCAGTGCTGTGAGCCAATAGAAGCCATGCCGGAAAGCTTTCTGGACCAGCGCCCGAGAAGAGGCATGGTGCCCGCATTCTCCTTGGTGTATCTCTATCAGGATCTCTTCTCCTTATGCTGGATCCACACAACGTTGCAGCACGCCAGTGGCACTTCTCTTATGCAACACATCTCGGACAATAGTGTAGCCTTTGGATCTTCTCTGAATCTGCCTTGCAGTCACCTCATCTTCAGGTAGAGTACCGTCCCTTAGAAAGGATAATATGGGCATAGCCCAACTCGGTGTCTCCCGCGTGGGAAACACTGGTTCGTCCAGTTCCATTGGGACAGGCTCTTGTGGTTGCTCAGGGGGAGTAGGAGCGCTTCTCTGAAGCCCAGACTGATTAGCAAGGACCTCCTCAATGAATGCGACAGTCCCCGGGTTTAGGACAGCAGTCCCCGAGTAAGGAGTGGCAGTCCCCGGGTAAGGAATGGCAGTCCCCGAGTAGGGAGTGGCAGTCCCCGAGTAGGGAACGGCAGTCCCCGAGTAAGGAGTGGCAGTCCCCGAGTAGAGGACGGCAGTCCCCGGGTTTCCTGCAGCACTCTCCCAGTCAATCTCCATGGGATCAGATTCCTCACTTGGCAGAGAAGGAACGAATATGGACTCCGAGTTGGGGGAAGGCTTGATGGATGGCTTCCTCAAATGCTCCAAGGCGATTCCCGCCGGGATGGATTGCCGAGAAGATCCCAACTTGGATAACTCATCTGCTGCTTCGTTCTCTGCTCGGTGAATGTGCTGGAACTCACAACCTTCGAAGAACCCAGTCATAGACTGCACCAGGAAGCGATACGATGCCATGTTGGCATCCAAAGCATCCCAAGTGCCCGAGACTTGCTGCACCACCAGATCTGAATCTCCATAGAATATGATGCGCTGCACTCCAACTTCCTTGGCTACTCGCAAGCCATGAACCACTGCCTCATACTCTGCAACATTGTTGGACGCCTTGAAATGAATCTGCAGCACATACTTGAGTTGATCTCGCTTGGGTGACGTAAGCACAACACCAGCACCAAGGCCTTCTTTCACCTTTGAGCCATCAAAGTGCATCTTCCAGTAATTGGAAACTGGAGCAGGAGGTTCATACTGCACCTCGGCCCAGTCCACAAGAAATTCCGCCAGGATCTGAGACTTGATGGCGTCTCTTCTCGCATACGCGGGAGCATACGCAGCTAGCTCGATCGCCCACTTGGCTACTCTGCCACTCGCCTCCTTGTTGCCCATGATGTCCGAGATGGGAGCAGAACTCACAACAGTGATGGGGTGCTCCTGGAAGTAATGTTTCAGCTTCCTGGCGCCCAGGTACACACCATATGTCATCTTCTGGTAATGCGGATAGTTTTGCTTGGAGCTGGACAACACCTCACTGAGATAATATACTGGGCGCTGCACACTCTTGCCTTCTTCTTCTCGTTCCACCACAATCACCACGCTGACTACCCGGTTAGTCGCAGCAATATACAGCAGCATTGGCTCCTTGGGTAGCGGACTAGCCAAGATGGGAGCACTAGCCAGCATTGCTTTCAGCTCATTGAATGCCACGTCCGCTTGCGGAGTCCAGACAAACTTGTCACTTTTCTTCATTAGCTGGTATAGAGGCAGGGCCTTCTCGCCCATTCGACCCAGAAAACGGCTCAGAGATGCCAAGCAACCTGTGAACTTTTGCACATCTTTCAGTGATCTCGGTAAAGACATGCTCTCAATAGCTTTTATCTTGGAAGGATTGGCTTCAATGCCCCGACTAGAAACTAGAAAACCGAGTAGCTTCCCAGCCGGTACACCAAAGGTGCACTTACTCGGATTCAGTTTCATTTTGTACTTGCGTAGGTTAGCAAAGGTTTCCTCCAGGTCGGCAAGCAGAGTATGTGTTTTATTCGTTTTGATGACAATGTCATCTACGTACACCTGCACATTCTTGCCGAGCTGGTCGTGCAAGCATTTCTGCATGCACCTCTGATAGGTTGCACCCGCATTCCTCAAGCCAAAACACATGACACGATAGCAATAAGCCCCGTACGGGGTAATGAAAGCAGTCTTTATTTGATCAGCGGGATTGAGTGCAATCTGGTGGAAACCAGAGTAGGCATCTATGAAAGACAGCAGTTCACAACCAGCAGTGGAATTGATCACCTGATCGATGCGAGGTAGCGGGAAAGGATCCTTGGGGCATGCCTTGTTCAAGTCGGTGTAGTCGACACACATGCGCCACGCAGTGGCAGCCTTGGGATCCTCCTTCTTCTTCTCGACCATGACCGGGTTGGCTAGCCAATCCGGATGCAGCACCTCCATGATGAAATTGCTTATCAGTAACTTGGTGATCTGGTCACCAATGGCCTTCCTTCTCTCATCTCCGAAGCGGCGCATAGCCTGCTTCACTGGTTTGGCGTCAGGACGCACATGTAAAGAGTGCTCAACCAACTCCCTCGGGACTCCTGGTAGATCTTCATTGGACCAGGCGAATACATCCCGATTCTCACGGAGGAATTGGATGAGCTCGCTTTCCTATTTCTCCGCCAACCCGGAGCCAATGATGGCTACGCGGTCAGGGAACTCGGGGTCGACTTGGACCTTCTTTGTCTCCTTGGCAGCTTGGAAAGCAGTACCGTGCTGGGTACTCGGCACACCTTGTGCGCCAGCTTGTGCGGACTGAGCCATGGCCACCACCTCGTACATCTTCTTCTTCTCGGCAGCGATCACCATCGACTCCGCCAACTGGGAGCTGGCAGAGGCACACTCCATGGACTTCTTGTAATCTCCAGAGATAGTAATGATGCCATTGGGACCAGGGATCTTCATCTTCAGATATGCCACATGTGTGGAGGCCATGAACTTGCTCAGAGCAGGCCTGCTGAGTAGAGCATGATAGGGACTTTGATGATCAACCACTTCAAACTGCAGGCGCTCTGTGCGGCAGTTCTCCCGGGTACCGAATAGCACATCGATCCACACTCGGCCAATCGGGTTGCACGAGATCCCGGGCACAATGCCATGGAAGGTGGTCTTGCTAGGCAGCATCATGTTCTCGGCCAGGCCAAGCTTCTCGAGTGTGTCCTTGTACACAATGTTGATGCTGCTGCCGTTGTCGATTAGCACCTTGCTGAACCTCACATTCTTCTCGGGACCCAGGAAGGTAGGATCCAGCACCAAGGCATAGCTACCCGGATTGGGCATCACCTTGGGATGATCTGCTCGGGTCCACCTGATCTCCTGGTCACACCAATACATGTAGTGAGGGACACCAGGAATCACTGCATTGACCTCCATGGCCCGCCTGTGCCGTGATTGCTTGTCGACTGGCTCAGAAGTGAAGATCATATAGCTCTCGTGGTGCTCTTGGTACTGATTGGAGCCATTGCCCCCATTGTTGCCGTTGTTGTTGTTGCCCTGGTAGTTGTTGTTGTTGCCTCTGTTGTTGTTGTTGCGGTTGTAGTTGTTGTTGTTGTTGCGGTATCTCTCATTGTTGAAGTTCTGGTTGGCTCCTAAAGCCACCTGGTTCACATTCTCTCTTCTCGGGTACACTGGCGGCCGAGCTGCGGGTGCGCGAGTAGGCTGCACATTGGCATTGGCCGCTGGCGGAGGAGGAGGAGGAGGCAAGCCATCACTCTTGATCGCCTCCCACCACTCGCACTGCCGAGTAGTATGGTTAGCAGGCCTCGAGGGGTGGTGAGTGTGGAAGCTGCATGGACCATCCTTCATGTCATCAAAGACAAACTTCTTCGGCTGCTCGGAGTTCCCGCTACCCGACTGAGAGGTGCGAAATGGCCTCTTGTTGCCTTGGCCCTGGTTCTGGTTTTGCCCGTAGGCTCCAGCAGGTTTCTGCCTCTGGCTGCCACCAGCTCCAACAGTCACTGCATTCACCTCTTCGGGATCATACCGATTATCTACTCGGCGCTTGTTGCGGAACTCGTTGCGCTTGCTGTTGCTGAAGTTTCTTCTCGGCTCAGAGGAGTCCATCAGTGGCTGAGTAGGATCACCAAGTGCGTACTGATCCGCAATCTTGATGGTCTCCGCCAGAGTGTTCGGCATCTCCCTCTGCAATCTCTGCCACAACATACTGCCATGCCTGCATCCCTGCGCAAACCAAGTGATGGCCTGTGCTTCATTCACACCCTCACAGGTGTTCCTCAATGTGCTCCACCGAGTAAGATACTCTCGGTCTGTCTCGTCTTCTCGCTGCCTGCAAGCAGACAGCTGCTGCGGCCTATTCGGCCTCTTGTATGTGCTCGTGAAGTTGCTGATGAAGGCATCCGAGAAGTCCAGCCAGCAGTTAATGCTGTTTTTAGGCAAGTTGTTGAGCCAAGTGCGGGCTGGACCCTCTAGCATCTGTGGAACATAGCGCACAGCCCATCTTCTGTTGCCATTCGCGATATGGACCGCGGTGACATAGTCATTGAGCCAATCTTCAGGCTTGGTGCTGCCATTGTAGCTCTTGGTGCCTCTTGCAAGCTGGAAGTTCTTCACGGACGGCTCGTTCATGATGCGCGGGCCAAAGCACTCGGGGCCAGGAGGACCCGTGCTCTCCAGCCGCGCCGACAAGCTGATCCGGTCCAACTGATGCCTCGCATCTCCAGGCGCCAGCACGCGCTCACCAACACGGTCATGAATATCATAGCCAGCCATCTCCATAGCCGAGTAGCCATCATCATACCTGTCCACCTGCACAGCTGCAGGCTGCTCCACCGGGTTGGCGACTGGTGCCACTGCGCGCGGCTGCTGCCTCTGCCGAGTAGGCTGAGCCGCGGGTTGCCGAGAAGGACCTGGGCGCGCAGCATCTCGGGCACGGCTTTGAGCTTGATGGGCTTGAGAGCCTGCTCTTGCAGCGTTGTGTTCCTGCCCGGGCTGCTGCGGCACAGCGAGCTGTTTCGCGGCAGCAGCCGGGTCATACACCTGCATTTGCCTATCTCTGCCCGAACGACCGCTGCGGCTCTTCTCGCGGCTGGGATGCGGAGACGAGGCCTAATCGTTAGATCTAGCCGCGTGCGAGTGAACCACCTGCGAAGCCCCAGCACCCGGGTTGGCCTTCCGGAACTCCTCGTTCTGCCTAGCCGCCTCCAACACCAACTCGTTGAGCCTCTCCTGCTGCCTGATGCGCGCGTCACCGTCGAGACGCGGCAACTCGGCAGCTACGGCCTCTGCAGCCCTGAGCGTCTTGGCGGGCGTGCTGTAGCTTGGCCTTGTGGAGGTGTTTGCGGTGGCGGACTGAGCAGGAGCCTCTACAACCGTCGCCATCTCGGCACCAAGATTGCGCCGAGTGGCACCTACTCTGCTAGGCCTCCTAGCAACTGGCGTGAAGCCGTGAGCCTTGTTGTACTCGAGCTGATCTAGACTCAACTCCAACCTCACCTTATCCAACTCCGCCTGCTCGGCAAGCAGCTCCAAGCGTTGCCGCTCGAGCTGCTCCCTCATGTCCAGGAGCTCGATGTCGGTGGGAGTTGGCATGCCAGGACGCGTAGCCGACGCAGGAATGACCGTAGACGTGGAAGGCGGCAAGTTGCTCTCCTTCTCGTAGGGCCGGTGAACCCTGCCACCAGCCGGTGCATCAATCTCCTCGACGACGGCCGCAACGCCAGTAGCGGCTGCGCCAGTGTTTGCCGCCAAGCCCGTCACCATCACCTCAGCGCAGTTCGCAGAGCGGCACGCGGGCCTTCCGCGAGCAGTGATTACCGCGGGAGGATCCTCCGCGTCATGCACCAGCTCGGGATACGCGTGGTTGGCGACGGTGGCGACGTAGACGAGGTGAGAGCCGAAGGAGATCACCGAGCCGCCCTCCGGCATGGCCCTGCCGCCGAAATCGCCGGCGTTGTCGGTGACGAAGTCGAAGGAGCCGAATCTATGGACAAGACCACAGACCACGCGCTCCGCTGAAGAAGATCCCGTCCGAACAGAAACTCCAACCAGCGCCGCTGGTTGCCCCACGGTGGGCGCCAACTGTCGTGGTGGTGTCACGGCAGATGCCATGGGATGGCTAAAGATGTGGGGACGAAGGACGCTGGAGGTGCTCGGGGAGGGATCACGCGACGAGTAGCCACGTGAGGTACGAAGTAAACACTGCAAACAACACGATCTACCCAGGTTCAGGGCCCTCGTGAGGAGGTAAAACCCCTACTCCTGCCTTTCTTAGTATATTCTGGTGTCTCACCGAGTAGCCACAGTACAATGTTCTTGCTACCGAGTAGCCACTCTCCTCTCTAGATGATGAACTAGGTCAAGAACTTAGGGTTTCTAGTGTCCCAGCATGCGATGCCTCACGCAGGAGGCGGCGGGGCACCTTATATACACGATGCCCAGCCGGATACGTCCAAACATGGACAAGTGTCGACATAGTGTGCACATCGTCCTTCTTCCGGGTTCCCGCTGACAGCTTTGGTTCCTAATCTTGGCTGCATCTGGAAAGTCGTTGGGCAAAACAAGGGGACAGACTGGTATCACTGTACCTAAACACAGAGTAGGCCCCCCTTATCCTGCCACGGCCTGCTTCCATGCTGTCACTGTCAGGCAGGCCGGTCCCAGATGAACAGTAGTTCGAATAGTGCCAAGTACGGACCCAGGATACGCGGGATCCTGTGTCAGAACGGCTCCTTTGACTTTCTGACCCGAGTAGGTTCCCGCCAATTGTTCCCGCCAATTGTACTCGGGCCAACTCTTCTACTCGAATGGAGAGAACTTGAATGATTCTTCCTTCTGGTCATCTTGAGGTCAGACCGAGTAGCAGTCAACCGGGTAGCAAATACCGGGTAGGGGGCTACTCGACCAAACCTTCCTTCTGTAAGTCACCTTTACCACTTGCCTTTACCCTACTCGGGGGTAATCCCCCGACACCATGGGTGGGCGCGGGCCCCCTGGCCGCGCTTGCAAGTGGTGTGGGCCCCTCGGGCGCCCACCGCCATCGTCCTTTCACCTATAAAGTCCCCCCGAGGCATAAACCCTAAAGATATCAGCCCCTTCCACGAAAAGTTCTGCAGCTCCGCCTCCTCCGCCGACAAGTTTTGGGGGACATAACTCTCTGTTCCGGCACCCTGACGGGACGGGGAAGTGCCACTGGAGCCATCTCCATCGACTTCACCGCCATCTTCATCGTTGTTGCTGACTCCCATGATGAGGAGGGAGTAGTTCTCCCCCAAGAATGAGGGCTCTACCAGTAGCTATGTGTTTCATCTCTCTCTCCCAAGGTGTGATATTTATGTGATCATGAGCTTTGTAATCTAGTTGAATAAGTAGATGTTTCTCTTCATCTATTATGCTACTCAAGTGGTTTTGTCATGAGATCTCCGTAGACACTTTGATCACGGTGTAAAGGTGACAATGTGTGCATCGTGTGGTTTAGCATGATATTTATATTTTGTGTTGGATGACCCTATGAAATTGTGGTGTTTGTTTGGAACCATGTTTTACCAACTAGGTCTCATGGTGATAGCGTGGGGGTTACCTAATGGGGAAATGTGAACTCAAAGGAGTGCTTTTATAGCCCTACGCAATGTCACAATGGCCGTTCGGGTTTTCCCGAAATTTCTGGTCAGATTATTCCGGTTTTTTATAAATCGGGCTTGAGATACGACACCCGAAAGTCTTCAAAAAAAATTAAAACCCGAAAATTCGGGAGCCCGAGAGTTCGGTTTCGGGTCTGGGTTTTCCCGATTATCCCGAGTAGAGTGACGTCTGCTCCGGAGTGAAGGGGTAGTTGCATAGAAAACAAAAAAAATCTACGCGAGAGACACCCGAAAGGCCAAGATCTAATCTAGGGGACGAAGTGCAACGGGCAAAGAGAGGGTTAAGGAGAACACATACCCTCGAAGACACAAAGCGTTACGAGATCAAATCTCGTTGTTGGCGTAGTCGTACTCACACCGATCCCGATAGCGAGAAGATGTGTACCGCAATCCGGCGGTGCCTCCGTGATCGGTCACACGTACGGTTGATGAGGACCTCCGTTCCCTCGATCCAGCGGGGCGGCAGAAGTAGAGGATCCCTCGGAACTCCAGCAGCACGACGGCGTGGTGTGGTGGAGAAAAACATTGCTCAGGGCTTCGCGAAGCGCACGAACAAGTAGTGGAGCAGCGGCAGGAGGGATGAAGAGATGACACAAGTGTGTGTGTGTGGTAGAGGGAGATTCCACCCCTCCTTATATAGGGGGGATGGCAGCCACGAATTTTTGGGTGTCTCCACCTCTCCCTCATCATGTGAGTGGAGTCTCCACTCAGCTCACTCATTCTTCCATTAATTCCCACTCAAAATCCCAAGGATTTTCTTTAATAAATAAATAAAACAATTTTATTTCTTTATTTTAATATTTGTTAATTCCATTAACAAACATTAACATATAACCCCTTGAGTTAGTTGTTAAATCTATTAACAACCATTTGATAAGAATCCCCTTGAACTATTTCAATATTCCCCGAAACAATTTCGGTGTTGTCCAAACTTTTCTCCGATATTCCGTATCCTCTCAAACGCGTCATCGAACCTTAAGTGTGTCACCCTACGGTTCGCGAATAAGATAAACATGATCGAGACTCCTCTCCGATCAATAATCAACAGCGGGATCTGTAAATCCGTGATGACTTCTATATATTCAACGATGACTCTCGTGATCGTGTGAACCATCAACATCGTGAACTATTCCCTTTTTCTCGCGATATTTTACTTGTCCGAGATTCGATCATTGGTATCAACCATACCTTGTTCAATCTCGTTACCGACAAGTACTCTTTTCTCGTTCCCATGATATAACATCCTTGTGATCATATCACGTGCTTGCAAGCGGTTTCGATGTGATATCACCGAGAGAGCCCAGAGTATATCTCTCCGTCATTTTGGATGGACAAATCCCACTCTTGATCCATGAGCCTCAACTAATACTTTCCAAATACCTAACGGCACCTTTATAGTCACCCTGTTACGGTGTGACGTTTGATGGCATCAAAGCACCCTTTCGGTATCAGTGATTGACATGATCTCATGGTCTAAGGAATAAGTTACTTCGTATGCAAGATATAACAATATAAACTAAATGACTTGATCGTATTGTTATCTTGATATTGGGTCTATGTTCATCACATCATTCTTCTAATGATATGACCTCGTTATTAACAACATCCAATGTTCATGATCAGGAAACCTTGATCATCTATTAATTAACGAGCTAGTTAAAAGAGAGACTTTACTAGGAACCATTGTTTGTTTGTTAAACACACATGTATCAATGTTTTCGGTTAATACAATTCTAGCATGAGAAATAAACATTTATCATAAACAAGGAATAAGATAATAACCACTTTATTATTGCCTCTCGGGCATATTCCCTTCACGGAGATCCTACCAAAGAGGAAGCAAACGGTGGCGTGAATGGCAGTCGGGCCTATGGCATGGGGAAGCGAAGGAGACCTTCGCCAGCAGCTACACCTCGGCAAGATCTTGGCGGTGGACAGAACAACGGGCTATGAGAGGAAGCCGAGATGGATGCCGATGGCGGGGAAGCCCAGGTGGGATGCTGGCAGCGGGGAAGCCCAGGTGGGACGCCGGTGACGGGCAAGGCGGAGAGTCTGCGGCGACCGGACACACTGATGCGCTGCGTGCCTGCAGCCCGCGTGTGACCGAGGGATAAGAAGAGAGAGAGAGAGAGAGAGAGAGAGAGAGCTAGTGAGGAGAAGCTAATCAGATTGGGAAATCTGGATCGATCCTCTGCCTGCTACGTGTGCAGACGTCAGTTGATTTTTTCGCTTAGTGGAACGTGAGTTGGTTGCTAGACCTGGCAGGCAAGTGCGAACTACCCATCCTATTGGGCTACGTACCATAGAGATACCAGTATTTGGCTGCCTACGATGGGTTTCCTCATGACAACTTAGGGTTGGTCGGGTGGCGTGAGTACAATCCCGAATTTCCCAAACTATTTTCGGGTTTCTAAAATTGCCACCCAAAAAAGCTCTCGGGTTTTTTCGGGTTCGGGATATATGGGTTCGGGTTCGGATTTTTCGGGTTTGGGATTCGGGTGTCGGGTTTTATGCCCAGCGTGAACGCAATGATTGGTGTTTGTTATCCGATCGGAGAGTGGTTTGGAGTAGCGTATTGAAGAGATGAAATTTATGCATTCAACTATATTATCATTGTTGAGAGTGTCTACTAGTGAAAGTAGGCCTTATTTCTAAGCATTGAAACACCGTTTACAACCTGTTCTGCTACATGTTTGCTTGCTGCCGTTTTTATTTCAGATTGCAATTACCACTTATAATCATCCATATTACTTGTATTTCACTCTCTCTTCGCTGAACTAGTGCACTTATGCAACTTACAATTGTATTATGTGTGTTGGGGACACAAGAGAATTCTTGTATCATAATTGCAAGGTTGCTTGAGAGAGATATGTTTGACCTCTACCTCCCTGAGTTCGATAAACATTGGGTGATCCACTTAAGGGAAACTTGCTGCTGTTCTACAAACCTCTGCACTTGGAGGCCCAACATTGTCTACAAGAATAGAAGCATGCTAAGTATATGTTGCAGGATATCCATTGAATTGATCCTATGAGTTTGGGAAGAGTAGGTTTTTTGTCTAAAAGATAACCCCTGGTTTGATACCATGGTTTTTGAGGAACCAAAATTTCGAGGTTTAGAACATGGAACCCAAACCTTTGAGAAGAAAACAAATTTACCGGTGAATTCTGGTAAGATAAATTAAAGGGGGGAAGCCCCTGTAAATAATGTTGCAAATCACCAACAATGTTTTGTAAGAAAATCATCTAACATTGTTGTGTTGACCATACCCTCTTTTCGCTTGCCTGCGAATCTCGGGACGAGATTCTTTTAAGGGGGGAAGGTCTGTCACACCCCAGTTTTTGGATTCTTGGACTGTACTCAAGAAGACAAATATTAGGGCCAACAAATCATTTTTATAAAAACATGATTGTTTGTACTAACATATGTTTATGATCTAAAACATATTTGCAACACAAGTTTTGTTTCTTGATAAAACCAATACCAAATGTTTCTAAAAACATTCCTATTAATTTTTCCCTGATGGTTCGTATTATTACTTGAGTGGATTCTTATTCCAAGACTTGGATCATTCTTGTTGGCATATTAAAACAAACTTTTAACATTGTTGGATCCAAGAAAACAAGTTTTCAAAATGAGTTATGAAAGTTTTCTTCTAAGTTTTCTATGGAAAACAATCTCTGAAAAATAAGCCAAGTACATGTTTTCTACCCTTATTTTCACCAAGCTATAAATTGTTATTTTATGATTTCTTGACTTTTAATTAATCCTTGATATATGTACTACAAATCCATAAGATCATTTTTATTTTTGGATAAATAAAAACTATCTTTTGCTTGTTGTTTTTGTGGTATAAAATTAAGGCAGAATAAGGCAGTTTTGAGAAACAGATAAAAACAGAAAGTACACCTTTTCTCACATTATTTTCATGGCCTTAAACTATTTAAAATTTGTTTTTAAAAGATGTTTCTGAAAGTATATAACATGTTTAACAAAATCCAACTTGTAAAACAAAAATTGGAATCCATTTGGTCTCTGAAAACATTCCAAACTTTTTGCTCATTTCTTCTGTTTTCCAACACTTAGAGAATTTTCTGAATTTTTCGGAACAGTAACAGATACGATTTTGGGCAGAAGATTTCATTTCCTTCCCTTGCAAGATTTGAAGTAAGACCTTGTCCCTTGTGTTGACCACAACTAGTACTCCACCTTGGATTCTTGACCTTGCTTCTAGAAACCTTAGGCATGAAGATAAGAGAGGAGAGAGGTGGTGACATGGAAAGGTATGGGCACACACATGTCTTTGACTATTTGGCTTGCCCCTTGCCTCCCCTTGCCCCCAAAGGCCAACCTTGACCATGCCCCATGTGTACTTGACCTAGGAGCCTTGGGTGAGAAGGAAACCAAGTGAGAGAATGGAGGGAACATGGTGATGTGGCATGGTATGGGTCACCATGCCTTGACCCTTGACCCATGCCATTGATCTTTCCTCACTCCAAAGGCCAACCTTGAATTGCCCCTTGGTGGTCTTGCCCCTTGGCCTCATTGCCTTATTATGATGTGACCAAAAAGCCCCTTGAGCACCTCCTATGCCATCAAATGCCATGAACCCAAAGCCACCCTTGCCATTTTGTTCTTACCCCTTTGCTATAAGCCACTCCTTGTGACTTTCCTTGCTCCACAGCCCTCCTCCACCTCCCCTCACGACCACACTCCATCCCCAAGCTGAGAGGAGCCTTGAGCCAGCCCTTTGAGCTCCATGAGCTCCAAAATCGCCGCCGGCCATTTTTCTTAAACCGAGGTGAGGAACCTCAAATCCCTGCAGAAGTTTGCCTATCGTTTTGAGCTTGTGAAAAATAGTTTTCATGCAGATTATTTTCTACAAAAATTCACAGCACTAGTATTATGTTTTCCTAACCATGTCCCGTTGGAAGATCCAAGTTTTCACTTTTATTTTTGTCACAATACCTGTTTTGCCACAGACTGTCTGTTTAGCCATTTTTGGCATAACTTTTTGGATCTGTATCCATTTTGGTCAAATCAAAATGTTTTGAGTAGACTATGACTATATCTATCCATAGAACTTGGCCTTACATCAACGCCAGTTACCAAATGGAAACGACATCCATTTTGGTAAAAGACCAGTAGGCTTTTCTAGACTTTTTATAAGGAGTTTAAAAAAGTTTTTGAAGAAAATCCAATTGTATGAGTTTGGTATTGACTAGATCTATCTTATCCTAGATTATATTAATTTTTGAGGCTCTAGATTATTTTTGGTGGACAGATCTAGAAACAGCAGCTTTTCTGTTTTGTTTTCTTTGTTTGTTTTTGTTTGAAATGAAATGTTTGGTTGTTTTAATCTGGCTTCCTAACCTGTATAGAGTTGTTAGGACTTGTTATTAAGTAGTTTTCTTATAGTACATCCACCTTAGAAAGTGTGTGCATGTTTGGGAAGTCAAATAGAAATAGGAATAACATTTGTCAATTTTTAGTTTTATTTATTTGGATATCATGTGAACCAAATCTTTGTATGTTTGTTTTTACGTAAGTTGTGTCATGCTTGAGTGGAGTCCAGTACCATTTTGGTAATGTTATTTCTATGCTACTATCTCTAACTTGCATGTTATCTTGTAGCAAAGCATGAGGACCATTTGTTATTTTCCTAGTTTTATTATTTGGATTGTTGTGTGGGCAAATCCTTGTAGATTTGTTGTACCTAGATTTTTGTTATGGTTATGATAGATCCAGTACCACTTTGGTACTGTTATTTCTCTGTTATTATCTCTATTAGCTTACACCTTATTTTATAGCAATGCATGTGTAGCATTTGTTTGCTTGTTTGCACTTTATTGTTTTCACTAGTATTATTTTCACTAGTATGAATAGCCTTGTATGGTTTGCTTGGTTAGATTAATTTGTCATGTGTGACCAGAGGCTTTGTTACCTCTT